>CAJRST010010001.1:4008975-4227025 GCA_907169785.1 Menidia menidia | reverse complement strand
CCCCCCCCCCCCCCCCCCCCCTTCCAGATATTGGAGCGATAGGCAGTGGTGTGCCTCTTGAGCACTTTCAGACATGAAAACATTAATGGCCCCATCAATCTGTTGAAGTGGCTTCACTCTGTTTTTCTGACAAGGGGCATTTTTACATTGATGTTCCTCAGGGCTCCACTCTCACATACCCACCTCTGTGATTTGAAGGAAAGTGGGCACTGTTTGGCTTTGTATTAGTCTGGAAGCTTCGTCAAATATGACACGATGCTTTAGATGTTTTTTTCCCCTTATAATGTGGTGGTACGACACCTCATATCAGTCCGTTACTGTAGGTGGATCAAACATGCCTACAATGAATCGAGTGTTTGGGGAAATGTCACTTTTCTACATATTTGAGCTTGTGAGTGGAAAGACAAACAAAGGAACTTAAGAAGAAAAAATTTGTTTTTTAGTCAATTCCAGAAAAAGATTCATCTTTCACATGAGTTGGGTTTACTGTCACAGAGACGAAAAGCGGTTTTAGATCATTATTTATCAATCTATCAGTTCTGAAATGTCAAAGAAGAGGTTTCTAAGTCTCACCCTTCCTCTCCATTCTCTTCTGGCTTCTCAACACGATGGGTCTTACCCTGCTCTGGTTATTGGATTGTCATTACAGGTATTTGTCAGGCAACAGGCAGCCCCCGTGATGCCATATCAAATATGAACAGCAATTTCCTAAATGTCTTTAGACTTCGTTCAGCTTTTCAGAAATACCTAACCAAAACATCTGAGACTGATTTTAGGTTATTTTAATGGAAATACTGTAAGTACGCGTCTGAAGTGGCTCTTGGTGGGTGGGTTCATCCCTGTGGAGGTGCACTGCTGCTATTGATCTGGCTCTCTATGGTGGTTAATCACAGGGGTACAAGGAAATAAGACGGCCTGGTCACTGCTCATTGATTTGATTAAACAGAGAGACGTGTGTTTGTCACGGGATATGACATCCCAACGCACTGCATATGGATTTGATTAAACAAAGAGGTGCGTGTTTGTCACCTGTCAAAAAGCTCACGCATAATTCCTCATTTTAGATCAGGCAAAAAACAGAGCTGATATAAAGCACGCCCACAGGCTTTGAGTCTATTTAGAGATGGTCTCAGTAAATCACTTAATCACAGATTTTCCAGTTTCAGATGTAATTTCTTATATCTTTTCTTGACTTATTGCAATGTCTCTGTGTCTGACATAAAACTTGTTTATTGTCAGTTGTGTGAAAAGATTTTGAATTTAGTCTCCGTTTTCTAAGGCATGATATTTGTAGACAAACACATGGATGTTTACATACACAAATAACCACTTGCTTTATGTTGTAAGAGTTTAGAAACCCTCTTCATCGTTGACTCAGTTCATATCCATCCAGTTTTTACTTCCTCCCAAGAGGTTCATCACCAAGACTTACTCATGCAGAGGAACAAGAGGGAGCACTTGAATGCTCCTTGCCACAGACCACTTGCTTTATACACATGACACCTCATCACTGATCCCCACTGCTGAGGTGAAACACTCTTTTTTAATTAAGCGGGATTCATGCGGTCTTTCTCCCAGTGCTGTAAGCTCGTGTGAAGTGGCTGCTGCCTCCTCCCTGGGTATTTGCTGAGTGCTTCACAAAAACGGAGGCTTGAGAAAAAAAAAACGCAGATCTGATGACAGCAGATAGGAAAGGTTTTCAAGCTGCCATTCCTTCCTTTTAAAATAAGAAAAATGTGAATGTAATTGTTTTAATATTGAGAATTCATGTTAAATTTCCATTTTAATCCTATCTTAGTCAAAGTCATGCATGTTTATACTCTGTAACACAAAAGCATGCATATCATTGATTTTATGATTTTAGTGATTATATTCTTTCAGTGACCTATGTTCCTACTCTCAATCCATCAGTTATTTTAAACTTTTTTTAAATGTTCTATTCTCCCAGCTAATGTATTCTCATGCATTTTTTTCTCCTACGTGTTGCCTTGTGGCCTTTTTTTAATGGCGTCTTGGCTTGTAACAACATTGGGGCAAAACTAATGATTTATACTCATTGTGTTTCATTAGTGTTTCCAAGGTGCTAAATCTTGACTTTCCACATCTAGATCTTCCTGTGGAGGCTTCACCGATAGCCAATTGAGCACGGGGAACAGAGAGAAAGAAACAAAGAGAAAGATAAGGGGAGAAAGGGGGCTGCTGTGTTCTGAAAAAGGCCTGAATCAATTGGTGCACAACTCTGTTGTCCCATTCCCAAGTACAAACTCATGGCAAATTCAGTTTGTCTGTAGTTTGCTTTTAGTGGAACTGCAAAAAAGAAATCATGTGCATGCAGCAGTGGGACCTGCAGACTGCTTTTTTTTTTCTTCTTCTTCTTTTCAGTCTTTGTTAACACATATACTATTATCAGTCCAAGAAGCAGATGGCAAGATGTTGAATAGCATGCTGTGAAAAGGTGCTCCTCCTGAACACACTGAATAACAGATTTAAATAAAGGGGGGTAGGGGGGGCATAAAAGATGGAGTCACAACATTTTTCACTGCAGATGAAATAGCCTGCTGGCAATGTGCTTGCATATTTACGAACCTCCTCACCACTGATTTCCACACCAATTTTCGGCATCTGAACCTGTTCTGGGAGATAATTAAGGATCATTATGCCGCAGTTTCTGTTGGCACTAATCACGAGTGTGGACTTGAAAATTCCGATTAGTTTTTTCTCACGTAAACTGGGAAAAAAAGCTTTGAATATAAGCCTTCTCCGCTTGGAAGGAAGAGACCCTGTTCATGCCAGAAGTTTAGAAATGAGAATTTGAAACTCAGTATTTTTTTTGAGCTGGAAGTATTTGTAAAAAGTCATTAATTAAGCTAATCACACAAGCTGGGACATGTGTAATGGCTGTATTGGAGCCAGCAGCTAGCAGCTGTCATTTATTCTCTGCCATTTTAAGTCTTCTTATTTAAAGACTAATAACTGCCTTCATCTACAGTATACATTTACTGTTGTTGGAGGACATCTGAGTTAGGCACGGGATATTTATAAGCTTGGATGATTATGCATCAGGAATATTGTGAAATAACGTCTTTCTTGCTTCCCTTGCATCTGCTATGAAAAAATCTTTTGCAAATTGATTTTTTAAAAACTCTTGATCAAAACAATTTAACAAGTGTTTCTGATCACGCCCTCCCGGAGTCATAGCGTGATTAGTCACACCATGGTTCATCCTATCATCGTTTAAGTAACACTTCTAATAGAATCTGGAATAACGTGTTCTGGATATTGGCGTTTGGCCTGAAAAATCTCTCATTAACATTAAATGTTCAGCCTTTAGTTTTCACTTTAAAACCCTCCGGTTCTCGTCACACTCTGTTGCTGTTTTAGTTGTGATAATAGGTCGTTTCTCTGTCTGTTTTTCTTTTTCCAGTCGACCTGCTCGGCCTGCTGAAGTGGCGCTCCAACACCAGCCTTTTGCAGCAGAACCTCCGTCAGCTGATGAAGGTGGAGGGTGGCGAAGTGGTGAAGGTCAGCAGCCGGGAGCCCTCAAAACTTTGCCGCGGTTTCCAGAATCGGTAGTTTTAATTAACAATCGGAGCTCGGTGGCGTTTGCTGTTTTTTTTTTTTTGTCGTCCTGGAAATGCGCCGCATCCATTTGCTTTCATTAATTTGAGTGCTTTGCCGTAAATGGCAGGAATTTTTCACCAGCTGGTGGCATAAATGATGCAGTCGCAAGTAATCCTTAATGTTCCTGAGAGCCGCCGCTTCCTCGCAGCGATTTTTTACAGTTGATTTCACCGCCTGTCAAACGGATCAGGTTTTTTTTGTTTGTTTTTGTTTTGACGTCTCCAGCAATAAGGGAGCACCCAGCCCCCCGCGCCGTCCCCTTATAAGGAGGAGGAGATGACCCACTGTCAGAAGCAAAGGCAGGCCCTTTAAAGGCTCAGCATGGGGCAGATGAATAAATCACTCTTTAGAGAAAAAAGCTTTGCATGGGCTAGTCAGGCACCTGGCGGATCGCAGCCCGTCTCTGGAAGACCTTAAGTCTGACAGCTCTGATCAGAGCAGACAGATGTGCCAACCACTGCCGGACCGTTTCATCAAACCGCAGGGGGGGGCGGTTATTATTCCCGCTACATTAACGCTTAATCTCTTCAAAGTGCTCCAAGGCCGTCGATGGGCAATTAGACGACGTTTTTCTTTCTGACACTAAAAGAATACAAGAAAATCGGAGCAAAAAAAAAAAGAAACTAATGGCTTTTGCATTGATCAGGCCACATAAATACAATGCATTAACGTTGATACCAGGTTTGGGCTTTCAACTAAGCGGCTCTCGGCCCACTGCCCTTGGTACTATTTACGATTGAGCGAAGCCCTCCTCTGTTGTCTTATTCATTTGCAGCTTTTATGACAGTGATTTGTGTTTTAAACCCAACTCCACGTAGCGCGCCATGTGTTTCTCAACGCCGACGGGATGAATTTCACCCGTCCGGGAACGACGGGAGTCGCAGCCACGTCTGTGACAAGTTGACATATGTCTTCAGAATTGCCTGAATTAATGGAGCATGTTTCCTCAGACAGTAAAGGGTGTACGGTTAGTGTTTACGGAGGTGCCGCTGACAGAGAAATTACTACTGTAACCTGCACTAAAGGCCCAGTTGGCTCACGCCGACGGCCGTGAAAGCGGTGTTAAGGAGAGCATGTAGCGCTATAATTGAGTCCTCCTGTTGGCTGGCTTCATCATGTAAATCATACCGGAATGGGTCAAAACATAAAGAAAAAAAAGAACGAAAATAAACAGGTCCTCTGAATTTTCTATAGGTCGTGCTCGTGGTGCCAGATCAGCACTGATATCTTTTTTAGGCCTGTGATGATGGGTTGTTAGGCCTTTTTCCTTTTTTGTAAATTGAATAAATCTGTTGAAAGGGTTGTTAGAAAGAAATTTAAGGAAAATTTCAAGAATGATCCTTTGATAAATGTCAACCTTTTTCAAATATTTCAATTAGTTTAGTCTCTGTTGCTGCTTAGAAATGTCACAAATTATCACCAAAATTTACTCTTGGTCTTTTAGTTTTTGGAGGTTTTTTTTTGTTGTTTTTGTCAAACTTTAGTGACATTTGAAGATCCCTGTTTCTGTTTGCCATCTCATGCTGTTTACCTTTCATAAAACAGCTCTTCCTACTGTCAATCTGTCATTCTAGTTTCTTCAAGACACCCTGGATGCTCTCTTCAACATTATGATGGAAAACTCGGACAGTGACACTTTTGATACATTGGTGTTTGATGCCTTGGTAAGCAAAGCCAGCAGATAGAAGACCAGAGCATAACTCATGATGGGGAATGCTGTCAGTGGAAATAAACACTATTTACAGTTGGGATGCAAATGTTAAATGTTGAGAAATGTTATTTGAGTTTATATGCTTGTTTTAATGCATTTTGATGTGACAACAGACCTGTTTTATAATCAGCAGTATATTTTGTCCTTGTGAAAACTAGAAGAGAAATAGCTTTTCTTTATAAATGAAAATGTAACTATACAAAATGGATATGGGAAAACAAAAAATTCAAATGCAGTGCATGCCTGAATATATTTATATCGCATATTTTATCGCACCCAAGAAAATAGGTTATAGCCTAATGTATTTTTCTTTTCGTGATGGATTACTTAAGAACCTGACACCGAGCAGTTTTCTGTGAGTAGTGCAGATACACCTGTTGATGAATTTGTTGTGCCATGTACAGATTTCACTGAACAGGTATACAAAGCATGTACATGGAAAACGCTTCCAAAAGCAAAAAGAAAATGACATACTATCGAAGTTTGTCAACTCATTTGCTTCAAATTCTGGATTTAAAACATGAGAGAGTGTGGCACTGAAATCAATATCTGATGCCATAGGTAAACGTCAGGGGGGGCACCACAAGAAAAGTATTAGTTTTCTCTTCAGAGTAAAGAGGGGAAAATTGTCTGATTGGGTGTCCAAGATTATCCGCAGGGCAGAGAATTGAGAGAAAATAGGCTTTCTGCTCAAATGCAATCTTGTGTAATTTCCCAGTCTATTTCAGCATATTGAGTAAGACAGGTAGCGTGTAGTGCGCTTCATTACCAGGCTCGTGGCTTCCATTCTAATGAGCCTGTCTTTTGTTTCCTGACAGGTGTTCATAATTGGGCTTATAGCCGACAGAAAGTTTCAGCACTTTAACCCCGTTCTCGAGACCTACATCCGCAAGCACTTCAGTGCTACACTGGCGTACACGTGAGTCCTTTCCTCTGCGAATTTCAGATCATGGACTTTAGAGGCAAAATTGTTGGCTGCTTTGTGATCGGCGCTTTGTTGTTGTCTTTGCAGGAAGCTGACCAAGGTTCTGAAAAACTACGTGGACAATGCCGAGAAGCTGACGGAACAGTTGCTGGGGGCCATGAAGGCTCTGGAATACATCTTCAAGTTCATTGTGCGCTCCAGAGTCCTCTTTAACCAGTACGTGGGACATTTACACACATGGGCATGGTCAAGAGGGGGTTGTTGTTACCTAAAAGCTGGCTTTCCAACCTGATGGACATATTTTCTCCTTGTTTTTCATCACCAAAGCAAAAAAAGCACAACAGATAAAAGCCACCTTTCCTTCGAAGATATTTATGACTGCATTTCTTACTGGCTTTTAGGATGTTAAATGAATGATCGGGCAGAGGAATTATTAAGCTGTTGGTGGCTGATAGGCTGATGTATGATTCTGGACTAATTGAGTGTGCCGAGTTTTGATTGGTTTCCTGCCTAATGTCTGGAGGACGCTGTGACCTCTGAGTCACATGTGTTAGCACAGCTAGATCTGCTTTTTTTTCACTGTGTGTGGCACTGCGGGGTCGGATTTCTTCGGGAAGGTTTTGCCGATGTCTACATCAGCAGAGGTTTGGCTTGTTTTTATTTGAAATGTGGGCGAGCGGAACATTCCTATGAAATTGGAAAGTAGCACCTTAATCACAGAGTTTACCCCGCTGACACGGGGGCTGTCCAGAGCTCACTGAGCTCCTCTGTGCTGCGGGTGAGCGGCAGCTTTAGGTAATTGTTGTTGTGGGAACTCTGAGACGGATGCCTCTAATCCTATGATTTCTGTAAGCCCTCGACAGTGACTATCCTATACCATGTAATGCCCGCATCCCCGGGAGATATCCCACCATCACAAAACCCACCTTTCTGGATGAAGGGGGAAAGTGAAATCTGATGCAGCTGCAGAAATCTTAACTGTTAACCTCCCTTTGACCCGCCTCCCCCTCTGCTTTAGTGGGTGCATTTTCGGGCAATTCCAGTTCCTTCTAACAAGCCGCAGTTTTTATGACATTGGAGTGAGCACGACGTGGCTCATTTCCAGGTAATAACCAGTTTGTGGAGATGTATGGGCTCTGCCAGTGGGTTACAATACATTTGCATTTGGATGGATAATGGTGCAAGCCTTGCTTTGTGGCCCCCAAACACATAGAAAGTGTTTTTTTTTGTTTTGTTTTTTGCAGATGCTGTGAGATAACTGGCCTCTGGCTTCTACAGGCTTCAAACAGCATTAGTTACAAATAACAAAGTAGCAGAAAAAAAGATATTCATTCCAAGAGATTAGAAAGTAAAGCCATTGCACCCCGGCATGACATTTGCTTTTCACTTGCTGGCGTGGTATTCCGGGACAGTCATTAGCATAGATCATTAATTTTTCAGATTTCAGTTTCCACCTGACAACAGGCAGGTGCTTCGGGGTCTTGTCGTGTTGTTTTAAATGCTAATGCGGCTGGCAGCAAGAGTGATGCTTGTGGTTTTGATCCAAGAATATTGTGTTGATAACACACCCAGGCCTCTATGGTTGCCTTTTTTAATGATTTAAAAGGGAAGCATCAAACCCTCGTTATTTCCAGCGCAGGTGGGGCTGTTTACACGGGGATGAAACAAACCGCGGCCTCGCCGTCATCTGCCAGAATAACTGTCTGCTTCATCCCCTCCCAGGCTCTATGAAAACAAAGGAGAAGCCGACTTCATGGAGTCCTTGAGGAACCTTTTCACATCCTTTAATGACATGATGAACAGCAATTCAGAGAACACTGGCATGGTGAAGGTAGGCTGATTATCTCACAAGTCACACTGTGTGCTATCGCTCAAACTCGGCTCCAGGAAAAGTCTGCCGCTGCATGAATAGTAAATAACTTCTGCTTTGTGAATAATAGATAAATGTGCTGTGATTTTGCTTTGGAAGACATACTCTTTAAGCTGGGATTTTAGACGATCATCTTATTAGACGTTGATACCACGGTTCCTTCTTCTTACGGTCTCTGTGTCCTCTTCGGTCACTTTTTTCTGTTTTTTTCTGTTCAGATTTTCCGGGGCCTTCGCTCTCCTTCCACCCCTGTGTAAACTGATTGAAGCCGCACATGAGATAAAATGTGAAACGTCAGAGATGATGTCAGCAGTGCTTATCGTTGTAACCTTCCGACAGCAGCTGAAACAAAGATTTCCTCCAGTCAGAGCCACAGTAACGCGGCCCCTGACTTCAGTCATTTTAAGGGTCCAGGCTAAATTTTGACACATTAACTGAAAACAGTCCTCGTTTTGTTGATTTTGATATTTCTTAATTTGAAGGATAATTTGAGTCTATGTGACTGGAGCAAATTTGTCCAGAAGCAGTTTGCGTTTGTCGTGGAAAGTGTTAGAGAAATTGTTGCCTCAGTGAGATGTGCTAACTTCGATAAATAAGCCACAGACTCAGTCTAAATAGGACACAAAAGTAGGCTATGATTTTCTTGCAGTATTTGCAAATGCAAAATTGATAAATGCACATATGATTTTGGACACAGAAGCTAATCTCGGGGTGATGATGACAGATCAAAGCATTTCGCTTTGAATTGTGCAACTGAAGGGGTTTCAGATCTTTCCTTCATTCTTGTCTTATTTGTGTTTATTGTGTGTGGATTTCTGCTTTTTGTCTTTCTCTATTTGTTTGTCTTCCTTTTTTCCCACTCTGACCTTGCCTGTCCTGACGTTTGGGTCCTCTCTGGTCCTCTGCTCTTTAGCTACTCTTAAAGGTATTTGCTCATCTCACCTTTGATTTCCATGTCTTTCACATGTTTGTCTTCAATCCAAACTCAGTGACCTCAGACTGCTACACAGCAGACACATGGACGTGTGCTCCTTATGCTTCCTTACAGTCTCACACAGTCTCACCCCACCCATACCTATGCTTTTAAAGATAACATAATCGCAAGGTGCATGCACCTTGGAACACCTACTGTAGATCCATGTGCACAGTCAACCATACGAAAGCTCAGGAGTCAATTAGGAGTCAGTTGCTGTGTAATTGGGTGAGATATTAGCTTTACTGTCAGTAAATTAAAAACTGATCTTGAGGAACGGCCATGAAACCGGGAAATGTTTTTTTCTTTTTCTTTCCTTTTTTTTTTTTTTTAACGAAATCCACCCCCTGTGAGAGCGATGTGACAGGTGCAAATTAATGAGCATTCACTTGCTACCTCTCCAAAAAAAAAATCAATCTGACGAGCATCTGGACAGACCTGCATAAATGCATGCAAAACTTCCACGAACCTGCACACATTAACGGATGCTTTTTTGGGATCGTGAGGCTAACTGAGCAACAGGTTGCAGTTTGCTTTCTGCTGGAAACCGAGAGAGAGAGAAAAACACATCCTCTGTCTTCTTCAGAGGGCGGAAAACCTTTGAATTTTTTTCTTTATTCTTAAAAAAAGCCTGTATCTATAACTGAATCAAACTAAATCTTTGCAATCCAGTTCCAAGTCTTCTTTAAGCTTTCTTTCTGCAAAAAGATAGATGAAGGTGTTGGATGCATATTAAAGCTCTAAAGATATCTAATGAGATCAAAGTAGATTAAAGCAGGATTTCATTTCAGTTTCATTCCTTCTTTAAAAACTATAGTTATGATATGGTTTCCTTGTGAAGTTGCTCTCCTCTGATCTGTGCAGAGGTTTCACATCTTGACATGCACTGAAGTCAGTGTTTCCTTACTTATTAATCCCATTTGATCACAGGCAATTATTTCTGATATGTTTTCAGAAATCCCCTGTTCACAGTGATCAGTAGGTGACGTCCAGCGTGCTACATCCGTGTGGTTAATCAGGCTCCACAAGACAGTCTGGGGCTCGGGCTAATTTGCACGTTTGGTGAATAAACATGCCAACCCACCTTGGCTGACATTTAGTGGGAGTTTGTCAGATAGGAAAGCGTCAGATTGGTTAATCATTACCATTATTAATGGAAGCCTCTGTAATCAGTCACACTGTGTGTGCACTTGATGACTTTATTGCACTACTGACGAGCAAATTTAGATCTCATTTAGCCGTTTCCCATCCAAAAAATGTTCGCAAAATCTCATGTCTGCAGCAAGAGTGCTGCAACATAAGCCTCGTCGGCAACAACCGGCCGAAAATAGTTTTTCGGTTTCATCGGTAGCCATCGAAACCCTTTCCCTCTTTAAGTCTGCGTCAAAGGAGAGGCTGAAAATCAACGGTAGGTCGGATGCTATGAAAGACCAGCCAACAGCAATGAATTTCATAGATGCGGGGCATTTTCATCAGGCAGCTGTCTTAAGTGCAAAACATGGACACACAGTTTCCACCACCTCAATCCAGAATTCAAAAAGTAGTTTTTTTGCATATCAAAAGGCTAAGAATCCATGAAATAGTCTGATGCTGATGCTTTTTTTTCCTGTTCTTCTGAAGGGTGCTGCACTCAAGTATGTTCCCACCATTGTCAATGATGTCAAACTGGTCTTTGATCCCAAGGAGCTAAGGTAATCTTCTGTTGAAATGTCATATGCCATTTTCTTGCGCTAATTGCTTTAGCATTGAGTATACAGTGGCAGACGTGAAAATTCACTGGCTGCGAAGTCCTTCCCACAGCTCGGTGTGAACAGATTATGTGTGTATGCGGGAGCTCCGTTAAAGAGCAGCTCCTCACAGCAAACGTGCAGATAATGTCCCAATTAATGTTCAGTATGTTTTTTCAAGAGAACAACAGAATAAATATGAATTTCCGTGGGAAAATGTAACCTTGACTGAACTACACTTCCCTTAATTTAGTAATATATGTTGTTTATTTTTTAGCAAGCAAGGAAATCTAATTTGTGATTGATTATGCTTATTTATAATTTCATGGATATCCTAAGTTAATCATAGATAATTTGGCAGAATTGTTCCAGTGGAGCGTGCTAATCATTCTGGGTTTCACATCAAAACGTCTCTTGGGATTCCTCTTCATTCATTGGCACATATAGTTATTTTGTAGTCGCCTACAACTTTTTAATTGATGTCTTGTGTCCATATCAGTTTTATAATTCTGATTTATGCCTTGTATTATTTATTTTGCTGTCTATTTAACAGCTTAATGTGGAGACACAGCTTGACTATGCTCCGCCATCTGTTCTGCTGAAATGTGACGCACCCATGTGCTGCTCACAGTTAGGAGATCATTGTAAACATTGGAGTTGCAGCTTTTAAAGGCAAATTGTACCAGATAAATAGAATCTTTCACCCAGTAATAATGAAGAGAGGTGTTATGAGATCAGAACTTCAATTTTTATAATGTAGTTTGAAAGGAGATATTCAAATAAAATGTAATTCTGTGAACTGTAGTCCACATGGACAGTTAACTAAGCTTCATATCAGAAGTCCTGACTGTCATTAGAAGCTACAATTGTAAGTTCAGTATTGTTTGCTGCTCCTTTTTTCTTGCAGCCTTGAGTGCAGCAACATCCGTTAAAATGTAGTTTCAATATGGACTTAGTGTTCCAGTGAGTGGTGATGACAATCAGAGCTGATAAATGGCCATGACTACTGCAGAGCCGTTCGACAAAGGGCTTGAGTTTTGACGAAACAGTTTAGGTTTGGCTGGGTATAAAGACATTTTTCATATTTTGGTTAACTTTACCAGTGGCTCGCCTGTTGTATAGTTACAGAACACAGTGGGCGAACAGGAAGCTATTGATCTGTTTCTTTTCTTCAGTTCAGTAAACTTGAAGTTTGTTTTTATTTTGCTGTTGATTTGAATGAGAAAAACCTTCACCATGTACATGTTTTCTATTTCACAACTTTGGCATTCTTGTTTATCAGCTGTTATGGTGAACTCTGGTATAAATGGCTACAGTAAATGCCTTTAAAAAATAGTTTGAAATGATTATTTGCAGACCAATATTTGACATCGGCTTGGCTGCGTCTGCCATTTGTAAACAGTCTGTGTTCACTGTTATATCACAAACTCTCTAACCACATCCAGAATGTCCTGAAAGTACCTACATGGGATGCATTTTTGGATGGTTGCTCATGTTGAGAGGCAGTCAGCCGGCCCCCACATGCTTGATCAGTTTGACCTTTTTTCTGTTTATTGTCGTCCTTCTGTATCCATAGCAAGCTGTTCACAGAGTTCATCCTCAAGGTCCCCCTGGGTCGGCTGGTGAAACAGAAACTGGACTGTCTGATTGATATTGTCCACAGTGATCTCTTTACTCATCATGGTGAGAGCACACCTACACACACGCTCGCAAATTGCGCTCGCAGGTTTTTCTGTCCGTGCAACTACGCTCACGCTCCGGTAATATAAGCAATCACACACACCACCTGCCTCCTCTTGGCAGCGCTGTGTGAGGCCTCTGGAAAGGTCATCGGTGACACATAGTGGAAATCCTTTTTGTTTTTTAAAAAAGGAGTTAAGCGTGCTTACTATCAAATCCACATGTACTTATGTAGATTTAAAAATAGGAGTCTGAAGTTTTTTTTTTTTTGGTTTGTTTTTGTCTGACAGATACTGTCTGTCTTGTCAGCAGAAGAGAAACAACGTAAAGAAAAGAATGCAGCAGGAGATTTAAACTGCTGCTGTATTCTATGACCGTGTTTTAGAAATACAAAGTCCTGCCTCTGCATGGCAAGCTGCACTCAGGGCCCAGCCATGCTGACGTTCCGGTCAAGCATTTAATTCAAAGCACTGAGTTCCTCTGAGTTGGGTTGAGTCCTAATTTGATGCAATTGCTCGTACATATTCTAATAGACATGCATTTGCTCATTCGTAGCTGGCAGGGACACTGCAGGGATCGGACCGGTGTCCGTTTTCCTGGTCAGGTGACTGGAACATAATGGGAACTTCGTCCTGTTCAGTTTTGCGTGACATTGGAAACATCGCGGAGTAAATGCCACTGCTTTTAACTTAATAATCCAGCGCCTTTATACTTTATAAACATAAAATTGGCCAGTTGGTGGGCAGTTTAGCGAGCAGTTATTGAAGGGCGGCGCTCGGCCCATGCTCCCCTTGTCGTTACTATTGATCTGCAACTATAATTGTGTAGACCTCCCCTGGTGCCTGTGAATGGAGAGCTGATCAGCAGGAGCTGTTGCTGTGATGCAGATAATGATTATCCCTGTTGATCATGTCTCACAATGACTTCTCGTTCCGGTGTTTTGCGTTTACACCCTCTGGAAAGGCGGTGGCATTGACGGTTTAATGTCAGATGATGTGCATTTCATCCCATTAAGTTACTATTGAGCAGAGTGCTGCTTTGCAGATGAGGTAACTTTTTTTTTTTTTAAGGTGGTATAATCGTCTTAGTGAACAGGTCAAGGTTTAATGCTAAGTGATTTCCCAGGATCAAGTAAACAGCTCTTTACTCTGTATATTTCTAAGCTGAACGAGTGTAAAATAAAAATCCTTTGTTGTCTTTGATGGAACTGGCACACAAATGCAGGAAATTGAAATCTTGTGATTTCAGAAAACACGGTGGCTTATGGCTCTTTTTTTTTTTTGGGCCATAAAATGTGTTACTGCTGATGCAGGAGGACAGTGGGACTTGCAGATGTGCTCAGTGGAAGAGAAAAAAAACATGTCAACTGAATCTGTGTGAATGGGAGAAGTTATTGTAGCAGTTAAAATCTGTTTTCCCAGGAAGTTTGGGGGGGACTGCTTGTGGCTTGATAGTTCCACTCTGCTTGTCCTGCTCCAAGCTTGCTTCCAGAGTGCGCACGTGACAAAGCGTGCGTATTTACTGCTGCGTGCACGTGCATGTCTATGGAGACGTCTGTGTGCGTTTTGCTACCTGAGTTTATTTTGAGCTCCGAGGGGGCTCAAAGAGAATAAAGCTTAAATCTCAGTAAAAACAAAGCATTAAATACACCAAACAATCTTAAACACCTTCAATAAGAGATTAGCTTTTTTGTTTCGTCCCTGGAAGATTGTGAAGCCCATGTACACAAATAAATAAGAGCGCGCATCCCTGCATAAGCTGTTTCAGGCGGATGGCTTGGCATTGTATTCAACAACACAAAAAAAAACATTTCAGTGCAGACACGGTTGTCACTTTGTGTCAGGAACAGGGATTGTGTTGCAAGGCTAACTCATAACATCCACAACATTTCTATTCAGCTGAAAAATGCATGTTTTTTTTTTCTGACGGCATTCTTGAGTTTCTGAACATTGAGGATATTCAAAGATGATTTTTAGGCCTTTAAAATAAAGTTTTTGTTTGGTCCAGGATTCTGTTCATAACACTTTTATAAGACTGTGTCCTCTTAAATTCCCATTGAAAAGTCACAAAGTCTGTTCAAGACTCAAGAATCTGCATTGTGAATCAATGAGAACATCTGTAACCTTTTCCTCCAGCAGCAGACGATGAACTTCGATTCAGGGAATTGTAACGCCTAACACATCTGGAAAGGAATCTATTTGACCAATATCGACGGATCGGACAGATTTCTCACTCCCACATTATCAGCCGATGTCACGTTTTAATAGAGGTTTTTGCAATAATTGGCATTCACTGAGGGCTTCTGTTTGCCCAGTTGAGTTTTGAAGAAAATATGTACTTGTTATATTATTTTAATTCGATCCTTTGAGACTACGGGGAGTCAATAATAAGCTGGGTGCATCTGCAGTGGGCTTGTCTTGAGCATATGCTGTGCTGCTTTGGATGATCTTTTATCTGCTCCATGTGTTGTGCGCCTTAATGAATGTGTGTATTCTTCGGGGGGTCCCTGCAGATTGCCGCGAGATCCTCCTGCCGCTGATGACAGACCAGCTGAAGTTCCACCTGGAGAAGCGGGAAGAGCTGAAGGCTGGCTGCCAGCTGCTCAGTGACATACTGGAGGTGCTTTACAGAAAAGATGTGGTGAGGAGCACAACTCTCCGACGTCGCGTACCGTTATTTCCATGCGGAATTAGCTGAAATAAAACAAGCGAGTCAGGCACTGCATTCATAAAGTAGAATCCCAGTCTGACGGTGGTTAATTTGCTGAATAGCTACTAATCAGTGTGCTGTTCTCAGTCTGTTTTATTGCCCTACAAGACCTGGAAGGAGCACGTTTTATAGCAGTGTTAATTTACTAACTAACTGAGCTGTCAGTGCTCAGTATATCATTGCTCAGGGTTACTGGAGGCCATCATCAACACCATGAACGTTTTCTAAGAACACGGTTAGGAGCTCAAATGATTTTTATATTTGATTTAAGTGTCAAATAATTGCTATTAAACTTGCTTGCTATTCTTTTAGTGCCTGAAATACCTAGAAAAGTTCCTTGATCACAAAGCGATGTCTTCAGATCTTCGATCATCGGGTTGAAACCCTAAAACATTCATTCAAAATCGCAGAGAAAAGAGCTAGTGTGTTACGGACAATGATCGAATTTGATTTTTTTTCGCACAAAAGTCTTTCTGGAATTTTTTTTTACAGACGCTTCCATCCCTGGTGTTCAGGCACCAGCCTGAACCCTCATGTGTATATGCTAACAAACACTCACAAGCCCTCAGCAGCTCTGTGAGTGTGTTTCATCCTCTGCCATGCCCAGACTCCTCATGTCCTCCCCCAGGCCCTCTCAGACTCTCGTCATTGATCACCATGGTCCGGCCTCCCACACTCCACTCTGCTGGGGATTATCCACCTCTCCCACTTGCTCTGGCCTTTGCACAGCCTGTCTTGCTGTCTCTTAAATCGCTGCCTCTTTGCACACTCTAGCTCCCTCTTTCATCTGCCTCTCACATCCACAGAACCGGAGCTTTTTCAAGACTCACAAACACACGGCGGGGGTTATCTTATGACGAGATCACACCGGCTGCCGTTCCAGCGAGTTCTCGAACCCGGCCTTTAATATCAGCCCCCTCGCTTGAAAAGTTTTGGCTCTTTGTCTGCGACACAATCAGTTCTCAGACTGACGGGCATAGAAACACCTGCCAGAGCACCAAAAAGAGCTTTTGTGGTAGTTTTTGCACTGTAATCAGTGTTGGGTGTGATGACTGATGAACAGACCCTCAGGATGAGAATAATGCAGCCAGATCGTTGCAGCTGGGATAATACTGAGTGGAGCGCGATATGCAAACATGCACAAGTTTTTCAACGGCGCACAGGGATGTGTGAAATATTAAAGCTTCCCCGAATATGCTGCGGAGCTAATTCGGCTAAGAAACCCACCAAAGCTAATGCAGATTAGCTAATGGAGATTAAATTATCCCGGCAATAACAGTATTACTGTCAAAAAAGACGAATTATTCTTAAAGTAAACCACTTTAGCTGCATCAGTCGTGTCCAGAGAGTTAAAAGCATTTCCACATTTTAATAGCAGTATTTTAATAACTGTTGAAAACATCGATTTTCTTTTCATAGAAATAATATAAAAGCCATTTGGATAACAAGGGGGCCTTTAACCTGCCTTTTATCATATTTGCTACTTATGTCGTTGCAAAAAATCTGTCAAGTTTTAATAGTCAAAGCTTTATGGATGATAATGACTTTTATACAAATGATATGCACAAAGAATTGCGCTGGCATTCCCCTTCTTAAAAATGAATAATTAATTTCTTAAGTAAAGTAAAAAAGTATTAACTAATCAATATCTATAGTAAGAGAGAATTTTGGCCCACATCTCTTTGGATCTATTTCAGCAATGCACCTGATACAATGCAAAAGATACTATAAAAAGATGTTAAAAGGCAGAACACCAAATGGCAGGGAATCCAACATTATCCATTAATCCAGAATATACCGAGATTGATCATGCTCCCCGTGCACAGATAGAAACAATGCAGCTAACCCTGAAAGCCAGCTCTGTTTTGGCTGTTGTCCACTGAAATGTGGCTATTACCTTTTGATGCCCATTTCTGACCATATTGTCTGTATGTTCTGGCTATTGTTCTTTTGCACGGGATAATGCCCCAGGATATGTTTCTCTGCAGATTGCCCAATGTGTTTCTGTATCAGAACCTGATGAATCGCAATGCAGATACTCGAGCGGACAACTCCACTGATGCTAAGAAAGGAGGCTAAGACAGGTGCACAAAAGCCTGTCTTGCCCTTGCAGAAAAGGAGAGAAAGGGAGAAAAGGTTTTGGTCATCACTTTTCTGATCTTAAGTTAAATTGGATTTGGCTCGAAGAGGTGAAAGCACCGTTAGGATAAGGAAAGAAAAACACTCAATTCCAAGACTTGATCCGCACTGTAAAGCAACATAGAGGGGTTAAGGAGTAGCAAGTGGACCACACTGCTATCTCACATTAAGCAGTGTCATGAGAAAAAGTGGACTTCATTAAGATTCTGGAGGCAAATATCAGGCTGTCTATAGAAAAACATTATGTTTGGCAGCAGTAGACCTTCAAACAGCATACTTATGAGACAGAAACAGAGCAAAAGCTCCAGGCCTGGATTGTTTTCACCGTGAGTGGAAGATAGTGTGCCACCCAGTGTGGTGGCCCACAGTCTCAGTTAGCTATGAGGTAAAATTTGGGGCATATAGAATGTTTCATCTATGTTCTATCATAATGTTTTATCATTTGCCACATGCTTATGTCATGAACACTGACATTAGCTGTATATCAAATTTTTGCATGGCTCTGAGTCACCAGTTGTACAATTAAAAAAAAAAAGCCTTGGATGTTTAAGCCGTAACTGCTTTGTCGCAGTCGGCAAAATGCAATTCCAACTTTTTTCATGCAACCTTATGTAAGGAAGGACTTTGGACATACAAAAATTGCTTTCCTAAATCATTGTTGGATGAAACATTTCAGATGGAAAAAGCAGAACACAGTTTGCTGTCACTAAAAAACACCTTTGGATGCTCTGCGAATGCCCGGGTTTGTTTTTCTGGTGTAAATTTAGTCTTATTCACTTTTTTCTTTCTACTTTTTCTGCTACTATTTTGGTGTTTAAGTCCTAATGAATGTGGGTTTTTTTGCAGGGTCCCACCCAGTGGCACGTGCAGATCATCATGGAGAAGTTGCTGAGGACAGTAAACCGGACAGTCATCTCCATGGGCCGGGATTCTCCTCACATCGTAAGTTTGTCTGATTCTCTGCAGGCGTCAGCAGTATAACCATGGCTCAATAGCTTTAAAAAAAAAAAAAAAAAAAGATTTACACACAAATGCACACTGATACGTACACTCAGCTTTATAAGTCTATGATCCACAAGAAGATGAACTCCCACAGGCCCAGTAGAGTTCCCGTTGCAATCCAAAGCTATCATTAGGTGAAGCCTAGCTTGGCAGATTGCTTTCAGTTTCCTCAATCGAAGAGTGGCTTTGATTTTTTTTTTTCTCCCCCCCATATTTTGATTTCCTAGTGACTTGTTTGCGATTGTGTATTTATTGTGCTGTTGTAAGATTGTCTCTTTCTTGTTTTTTTTGGGTTGTATGTCTGCTTGTTTGTGTTTCTGATCTTCACTTATCAGTATACATCTGATGCAGTGTTCTGTCTAATGTTTTCTAATCCCTGTGTCCCCCAGCTAATGCTTTCAGAATCCTTCTTCCAGAGCTTGATAGCACTTAAAGCATTTGTCATTCGTCGTGTACAGCTGCTGTTTACCTGATGTTTATGGAAAAGCCCTGGTAGCTTTTTTGTGACTCCTTAATGAACAGTGAATGTCTCGTGTCTTTTTCTACGCCTGCATATGAGCTAAAGTAGCTTATTATGTTTATTCATGCTGCATAAGGCTTGTTACATTGGCATTGCATTCTTAAATTTTTATCATTCAGGGCTTTCTCATAAAAGACTCTTCCGAAGGTAGTTAAAGGAATATTTTTACCCATTTGAAAAGGGTTCAAAGATTAAGTCTTTAGGCTCAAAAGTTAATTGGAATATTGAGTTAATAGGCCCTGACCGGTACGGGTATTTCAGCTGCTTGGCTTTACACTTCAGGTGTGCACACACTGACCACTTTCTCCATCTGGGGAGCATCAGGAAATTGCATTACTTATTTAAAGTGAACTTTTTACTTTCGTTAACTGTGCTGCCCTAGCAGCAAGCAACTTAATAAAGCACACAGTTATAACGAAGCGATCAGCCGATCCGTTTCGGTGGGTCTTTATTTTTGTCAGCTACAAAACGACGGGAGCAGCGCTCCTCCTTTTGTCCTTCCTCGCTCTTTTCTGTCTCCTCTTTAACACATGGCTCATCTCTTTATAGGTTGCACTCATTTTTGCAGAAGAGATTGCCGAGATTCTGTAGCTGCCCTTACTTTCCGCCTCTCAATCTGTCCGAAGGCATCCGAGCAATGCAGCAAGCTAATTTTGCAGATGGGAAGCCCTCTGTGTTACACACCACTTGTCAGCATCACACTGAATAATGTAAAACTAATGAAGCTGTGAGTTGAGCTGAGGCTGCCCTGTTTCCCATTTTTTCCCCCCAAGTCAGCTGCTTTGAGGCCATGTTGGACTCCTTCTCTCCCTCTTTCTTTGGTAGTTCTCAATTTTCCCACACTCCACTGTCCTATCTGGATAAGGTTCAAAGAGAGGAAAAGAGATTGTAAATCAGTGGATTTGTTTGGAAAAGTCACATAGGCTGTCTTTACAGCTAGGCCCCCCCTTTCCCTGTTATTTTTCGCTGCAGGGACGTTGTTTTGATAATATATTTCAGATGTGGAACTTGCTTTCCATTTTGTCTAAAAGGCTGTCAAGATTGGGCTACCACACGCCCGTCTCCTCTCCGCTGTATTATCCTAAGTGCATCTATTTCAGCCTCCCCCCGTGGTGCGGGAGAGATGGCGCTCCCCGCCTCCAACAGCGGCCGTTTTCAGACGCCGCCGAAGAAGACCCGACTTGTTTTTCAGTAAATGAAACTACTCTACCCGTGACCCCCTATGGCCCTCTCTGAAATGATCTACTTTGGATACAAATGCTGCCGCCGCCCTACACCCGGCTTTGCTTTTTTACGGTCCCTCCTGACCTCTTTTTCCTGTTACGGCTGCTTGCCGTACACTGTACTTAACCGACTCGCATTTCTGCCTGACTACCTGGATAATATTTTGCATCGAACTGTTCTTTTACGTAATGGGAGTTCGAGGTCGAATCAAAACACACGGCTCCTCGGCTCAGACGCTCCACACTACAATGCTTTTGACCTAAGCTGTGTTCGAAAGTAGGTCCATGAATCGCGATTAGACGATCAATACGATTTTTTTACGAATTTGTTATGAGCTGTGGGACCCAGTTAGTGCTGCCCGGAGGGGCCGTACCTCTCTAATCTGGGGGGGTTGTGGGTGCCGCCGCCCGCTCTGCAGGCACACACACCGCAGCCAACCGCCGACCTTGTTCCTCTGAGTGGCAGCCTCTCACATTCAGATTTATGCATTAACTTTCCTCCTTTCTCTCCCCTGGCGGTGGTGGACACAGAATGTTGATGAGAGTGATCACAGCGGCGACTTTCGGGGGGTGGGGGTGGGGGGGGGGCGTTGGTTTCGTTGTCACCGCAGTGCTACGCCTCTTAGCGACTTAGACACAGCGCGGTTACACATTTGCATCTCTGGACACCCCGGCAGGCTGCGTCTTTGTATTCATGCCCACCCTTGCACAGATGTTGAAATGAGTCCTTTTGAATACATTTCCATTGGGATAATAGGAAAAAACATGTCTGCTGGTCCTGCAGAAATCGCTGAGTTCTACCTCCCATGTCCTTGAATTACATCTCCTCAGCTTTAAGCCTGGATGAGCCTGGCAGATGCACATGAATAGGAAAACTGGAAATGAAAGAAATCTGCGCGTTACGCACCAGTGCTCCACTTCGAACATTTAATTGAAACGGATGCAATGAACCTGTGTGTTTTTATTAGTCTGTTAGAGTAGCTGCGCTTTCCTTTTTCAGAAAATATTGTGCAGCATACTTAAAATATCAGAGCAGAAATCTTGGCATTGTTTTTCAGACACCTGTTGCACTTTTTGTGAAGTTCAGTGACAGGTTGCCCAAAAAAACAAGTTGTGTTGCTTGTAAGATTCACTCCTGTGGAGTTATTCTGATGATTTCCCTGCAGTACAGAGAAGGAATAGAGTGGAGAGCTGCAGAGGAAGGGCTCTGTGTTATTGATTGACAGTGAAGGGCTGACCAGCTATAAGGGTGAGGGCTTTTACTTTGCTGGATGCACTCGCCAACAGGATAGAGTGCTGCAACACGGCCGTATCAATTACGCCCGTTCACGTCCGAATTCTTTTCTTATTCCTATCATCTGCGTGCCACTCGCCGTCTTTATGTGTACGCATCGGTTTCTGTCCAAATATTTGTATTCACATCTTGCATCTTTCAGCCTGATTTCCCTCCCTCTACCTCTCTCATGCTGGCCAGACCACTGCAGAGCTCTTACAGAAAAGAAGCATAGTGAGATATGGTACTGCATCATAATGCCTTAAAAAATGTACTTACAACTCGCTGCACCTCCCCTCTCATCACTTCCGCTGACGCCATAAGAGATGCCTTTGATGAATATATTCTTTTAATTTAAAACTTTTTTTTTTTTTGTGGGAGCCCATGTGACATGTATAGTTAATGGAAAATGGTTTTAAAAATCCATTTGCATGTCGATGCTTTAAACCCATTAAGAAAAAAACTTTGTTTAAAAGAAAGTGAGATGTTAAGCTTTATTGGAAGTTGTGCTTGTACCGCCCTCACACTTTGCTTTAAACATCCACCCAGAGGAAGCCCTGCAGAGAGGGAGGTGGCATGAAGACGTCTCCGCATCTCCACAGAGCTTTCTGCCTGGGTGGTCTCTAGTCTGTTGTACTTTGTTGCGGTCCCAAACTACATTGCATTTTTTGATCTCGGCAGCAAGGACTCTCCTATGAGCTTCGGCTTCAAAAACAGTTTTCAAGGCAGGTTGGCTTTTGTGCACCAAACACACTGAGCTGCTTGTACTTCTGTCTGATTCCGCTTTCATTCGGGGCCTCTTTGCAGTCTCAAAGTTTGATTTCATGTGTATTTTTCAACTTTTTTTTTTTTCCAGATGGAATCTTATAAGAAATTAATGTTTTTCACGGAAAACTTTCATACCACAGCTGAGAAATCATCCCCCTCAGGGTCGCTACATTAAAAATCCAAACGTATTTCAAAATCATAACCTCTCGGACTATTTAGCCAGGCAGCTCCCTCTCTTAGGGTTTGAAACATCTTTAGGTTTTTGGCACAAAAAGAGTAGATTAAAAGGGAACCACACTAGTTGCCCTTGACAGTATAATTTCCTTCTCACCTACTTCAAGTTAAAATGAAACTTGGTCCTCTTCAAGTTTCTGGGAGCTCTTTTATGTCTGTTTTTATTTTTTTCGTATTTTGAATATTAAATAGCTTTATTCTCTTTTTCTAAAAACAAAGAAAAAAAAACAGTATAAAAGACAGTATTGCACATAATAAATCAATTGCACTTCTTTAAGGTACAGATAAACATCTATATGTCTCTTGATGCTACAAGTAGATGAAACTACTGAAAGAAACCAGCTGCTCATATACAAGAGTGAGGGTGTGAATAACAGGTAATCACAGAACGCAGCATGTAGAAGCTCGTGATGAGTGAACCGGCTATGACTAGTTGTCTGTTCGGTATCGTTGCGGTATTGTTTGCTTTTATTCTTTTAACACCACTTTGGCGATTCCTGTATTTTGGGGCAGTGCTTTTGGCTTGAAAAGTGACTTCGTTTTTTTGTTCCTGCAGGTGTTGCTAACTTCTATTCTCTTTGTTTAGATATTGGCTGCTTTCCAACTCATAAAACAGTATTAGCCCTGTTTGATGCTATATAAGGTGTTCATATATAGGAAAAGTTGTCTGTACATAGTCTTGGAACCCTGTGTCGAAATAGGAGAGAGTTTCTTACATTACAGTCGAGCAGAAGCGCTTAAAATGAAAAAAAAGGGGGGTGGGGTAACTCTTGTAAATTTCTTAATTTATTTTCTTTGTAAAATCTATAAAATTTACTGCAAAATTCAGGAGTTGTAAAAAAAAAAAAAAAAGCATGCAAGGCTACATGCCTGCCACTCCACTCTGTAGAAGCCCTGGTTGTGATCAGAGGTGGAACATTCAGTCTTTTTTAGTGTTTCAGTAGCTGATTCAGAATTACTCTAGCAATACAATCATAGCAATTCCTCTGTTATGCCTCACATGTGTCTAAAGTGGAATCACTGAGGAAAAAAAATAGAGCAGGACAATTATTTTCTGTTTTGATACCACATTTTGAGAATGAAGCTAATGTTTACAATAAATGTGAAATTCTATTTCTTTGATGGCAGTGCTGTATGGTTGTGGCTTATTTGAAAAAAAAAGTTTTAAAGTACAAACATGTAATAAGTGAACTGAATTTTTCTCACCATGTTGAATGCTTAAAGCACTTCACGCTTCATGCCACATTCCCATTCCCAGGTGTCAATCAAAGAAAGTCCCAAAATTCTTCCCCACACTGGGGTATTCTGGTGTTTTCTTATAGCATACTATATTCTGAATCGAATGGAACTGCTTCAATTACCAGAGGCATTTTGTAGACATTCCCATTGATCTGGGGGTTATTGTTGATTTAATTTAATTTGAGTCTTTAGAATATAGTCTTGAAATGTTGAATTTATTCCCAACATTCTGACTTTGCTTTAAGCTTTGTCTGCTTTATTCTTTTTTTTTCTACATTCAACTCTCTTCAGCATTTCCCCAGTATTAATGGTATTTCCAACTATTATAAAAAAGAAATGCTTTATTCTTAAAATTAAAAAAATAAATAAATCAACACTTTTTGTTTTTTCTTTCCCACTGGATGTCCCTAATGCTACGTGCATGCGCTAACAGTGAGGCTGTTCACTTGGTTTCATGACACAGTCTTCTATCTCCGTCTTGTATTATATTTAAGTATTACCTCAGAAATGACACAGTTCCTTTGCAGTGTAGTGCGTACTGCACAGCCCCCTTCACTCCAGCTTCAATTATTATATTTCTCTTAACCTTAAAGTAAAGTATTATAGATATATTTATATAGAAAAAAGTACATTGACGTCTAGTTTTGCAAATATTATTAAGAAAATAAGTGGTATTTATTCATTTTTTTACTTCAAAGTCAGATAATTCAAGGAGACATTTTGGCAATGGAAAGGTTTATCATAGAACTTGAATGAACATCAGACATTTTTGTCTTTTAGGTCTTTTTTTTTTTTATCAGTATGAAAGTCCTTAATCAGCCATGGTTAGTAGGTGATCTACATGTGGGAGTTAATACTCAAAATAGTTTTTCTTTGATTATTCTGCAGAAATGGTATCCTGAACAGTGTTAATTGTGCTTTGCAGTACAGTGATATGCTGTTTATGGAGGCCCCCGGAGGAGCGTGGTTCAAATGCCACCTTCTTCTGGAGGCTGGGAAGAAAGACAAAGTTCCTTCTGGTGAACAGAAATGTGACGAACACTAGGCCGTCATCTTAGAACAGGACCCCGCCGACATCAGCTATAAAAATATATGAAAAGGGACAGCAGGAATCGAAAGTGGCCTCCTCACCTTGCTGATCCCCCAAATATGTTTCTCTGGTATTATTTCACATCTTGTCTGAAGAATAGGTGGAAAATATGACTAAATCCTTTTTTTTTTTTTTGGTTAGCATTACAGTTTCAGTTGTCCATTATATCCACATTCCATTTATGCATCCTGCCGTCTGGGCATCCAGACATTGAGCTCTCCGTTAAAACTGGTCTACAAAATTCCAAGAGGACATGATAAAACTGAAGACCGTGGATAAAACCCGACAAATATGAAAGGTCAGATGGACGGTTAAATCCTGTGCATTGGGAGCGAGGGGCTGGAAGTGATCTCGTGTTCTCACAGGAACCAAAGTTTCCAGCGAGCGTGCTTCTTGGAGTCAGCTTTGGACTTGCGTTTAGGGGTGGAGGTGAAGGCCTCCTGGGGGTAAGGCAGGGGGAGGAAGGGGGCGTCCTCCGTTGGACAGAGCCTCTTCATCAGCGGTTGCAGCTTGTCCTCCTGCAGCTTGAAGTCCAGTTCCACACTAGAGCAAAAAATCAGACGCAAACGGTTGAAATGAACTCAACTTGCAGCTTCATGATTGTATCAACAACACCTTTTCTGGGTATGATGCATATTTTCCAAAGCCTTATTCTCCCACTGCTTTGTGAATCACGATTCTTTGTCTTCTTGTCATACAACATTTTACACAAAGAGCTCTTTCATGACAGATTTTCAAAACATGCCAAAAGTATGCAGATCTGCCTCGAATAATAAGTATTTTTTAATATTGCCTGGCTTCACTGCACTGATTACATTAATTCTAATAATAGCGGAGAGTTGATTTATGTAATAATTACCCAGATCATATAGTCGAATCGGCTGCGACATTGAAACCGCTAATGTGACATTTTTTATAGTCCAGTCATAGCCTCCCCCTTAAATAGCAGAATCTCTCCCCTACAGCAGAAATGAACTGGACAGCAGGAGTTGCCACTAAAGCTACTCAAATGTGACAAAGCATATGAAGTGTTCACCAAGCCATCAAACCCATCAGATCGCATTCTGATGGCATTTGAGCTCAGTTGGTAGCATGGGGAGGATGTTTTTGATATTAGGGGTTGCTACAACTTGACTCAGAGTCATGAATATTAATGTGAAAATGTAGGGATGTGTTGTTTTGACCCATGCACATTTTCACAATATCAGCCACAGGTGAGGGAGATGCCGGATGCTATTTTTATTTAACAATTTGGTACGCAAAAAGCGGAGAGTCTTACATCACCCTTGCCCCGAGAGAATGAGGGGATTTATCTGGACCCGTCATCATTGTAATCCAACAGACTCAGCTTTTGCAAGTGCTAAATCTGCTAAAGCTGTCTCCAGTCACAACCTGAGTGAAAATGGTGGGGAGTCAAACAGGCATACGCATAATGACTGCAAGCTGCCCGCTGTCATTTTAAATACAGTGCTTCTGTAATGAAATTCAAAGAAAGATTTGATTTCGTACGTTGATGCATTTGGCATTGATTTGAGGGCTATGCGTGTACGTTGGTGTTTGACAATAACTGAAGCAGATGTTTTCTCAGCTAAAAACTCAGCACTTTGCATTTCTGTGACTCAGGCTGTTTCAGAGAGCCAAGAACATCACAGCTTTTTATCAATAAATCACTGGCTGTTAATTCCACTAATATGAGTCCATGTTTCTGCAAAGGCTCTTAATTGTGTGTTCACACTCAGATTTGACTGTCTGGGGGAAGAGTTGTGTTTCATCTTTGTGAATAGGTGGTGGTTTTGCATTATGCATTCTAAACAAACCATTAAAGGTCTTCATAAAAGGCAGAAACATCTTACAAAAAGCAGTGATATTGCAAAGGGAGGAGAGTTCATGCATTACTGATCACTGGAATTGTCCATTTAAAAAGTAATTTAACAGACTACTCAATTCCATATTCTTAAATTCTGTTTCACATAGGAACCAATATTAACTTGTGTGAACTAAAAGTACTTATATATAAATGACACAATGAAGAATTTACAGGTTCATTTTTTATTCTATTTGGTTTCTTAAAGCATTAAAAAATGCTGAAACACCAGTGTCATGCTCATACAATGTGATTTGGTTGTTGGGGTTTCATACATCCAAATAAAACAATATACCGGTATATATATATTTTTTGCCTTTTAGAGCAAGGAAATATGCAGTGATTCATGCCCTGACATTATGTTGCCTTTTCTGCTGCCGCACACTTATCTCAAACTCAGAATCTGACACAAAACTCCAAGAATTCATTAGTGAAGATTTAACGGGCGCAGCCTCGGACTATTATATTCCTCCTTTCGCTCAATCTTTTCCTTCTTTTTTAGAAGAGCCCTTTGACGCCAGTATTTAGTCATTTATTTTTATTTAATGCTTTTTCAGGGAACCGAACTCATTTGAATGTGATCCTCATGTTGATGGGGTACAATAAAACACATCATCTGATGAAAAATGGAATGTGATATCTACCAAAAGAGCATTAAACTGTGTCTCACAGCTTAAATAGCACCTTTGGCTAAATCTGTTAACAATCGCTGTGTGCGTATGAAGAAGTAATGATAGTTTGCTGCCTAGAGCTTAACTTGAAGTCATTGAAGTGGACCGGAATAGATGCGTTTGAGTGAATTTGATTTCCTAATATATTTAACTGTCTGGCAAAATTAAACAAATGACTAAAAAAAATACAATAATGATGGTTTTATTACATTTCCATGATTGTTTATTTAAAAAAATTACTTTGAAGTGGGATTTTATATGGCTTTTCTCTCAATAAGGCATGTAAATACACCCCCTCAGTAGATACCAGAGCAGGGAGAGAATTTAGTCTGCTCTGCATTTGAAGGCCCGTAATGCACAGCGGCCGTTGTAACCGTTCCACAGGTTTTTGCCCACCATCGACAAACAGAAATTGAATGTAAAGACTACCAGTTAAATGGTATCATTAGACCTATTTTCATTTGTATTTCTAGTGCATTTCAGCTCCCCGGCGCTTAAGCGGGACAGGCCCATTTACATATCGCTTACTTTTATGTACCAGTGACCGCTCATAAAACATTCAGAGCAGTCTGAAGTTTATACTTCAAAAGCAGCTGCTTATGAGTGATGGAAAGCCTGAGTTTGTACTTTTTTCACTCCCCCTGCCCATACAACACGCCCGTTTGAAAAGATTAAAGCGCAATCTGACATCTGAGCTCAGACTCAGAAAACTCCTTTTGTTCCATGGAATTTCTGTATGAAGTGCAGCAGCTACTGAACATATTTACTCTCCTCACCTGTCAGATGATTACAGACACCACTGACACAACTCAGCTGTGTATTTGATGTCAGATTACGAAGCATTACTCTGCAATTACATGAAGAGTCTTTTAGACTGGCATCGCACCGCCCTCAGTGCTCATAAGCATTTCTTTAGCATTTATAAAGCACGGGGAAAATTATTATTTTTTAATCATCTTGCTTACCTCTAATATTAACTGACAGCTTTACACATTGGTATAGCTTTAAGTATACACATTGATACGATTGGCTGAACATGTAAACCCGGTTTTTATGATCTTCATGACTATTGGCTGATAAGTATGCCACATTGTGTTGTTTTCTGACTCTTAGGCTGTTGTTACATTCAGTTTTTAAAACTTTTCACAAAAACTATTAGTTACTTCATCAGATGAAATCATTACACTCTCTTAAGGATAAACGACATGCATATTTCACAAAGAGTTGAGTTAATGCCACCGAGGACATCACCCACATAGCTGGCATCTTTGCATAGGCATTAAGCCTTTTGGGGAAACTGAACCTTTATAACTGTCAATCTCGAAGCAAATATCTAGTACATATAAAGTGGCCTTTGGTAAGGGAAGCAGGGAAAATTAAATGTCACTGAAAATAAAAAAGGAGAAAAAAAAGTCTTCATAACTTAATCAGAGGGAAAAAAGGGAAAGTTGAGCGAAAAGATAATCTCAACTTTGAAACCCGCTAAAAACGGCTTTGTAATAAAAGATTTATTAGCCTTCCAGTTATCAGCACGTCTTTATGGAAGTGTCATGGGCCTCGCTGCGTCATTTCGCATTTTGCTGAAAGAGAAAAGTGAAAGGTTGTTGGCATTTCCCTGTCCCCTGCCGGCCACCCTCAGGAGTGGTTTGGAGTGGTTCTGAACAAATTGAAGAAAGCACTGTGGACCTTGTCAATTTTTAACCTCTGTTCCTCACTTGCTCCCTTGCCTTTTTCGTGCTCCCGCTCCTCCTAAACGTGTGCGTATAGCAGGAAAAAAAAAAGCTAGTTGTCAATTTCCTGCACTCTGCATGATCTCATTCGTTACCATGAACACGTCTCATCTGCCTTTCATCCCACTTTAAACCTCTTTGGGTCTTGATGTCTCTTTCATCCTCTTGTGTTCCCACATTGTCATCCAGTCCTCCTTTGTGTTCCCTTATCTGTTCCAAGGTGAGAACGTGCTCCTCTTGACTGTCCGCACTGTCCCTTCACACTATCTGTCCCACTGAGGATCGCTCTTGTATCTATGGTAACCAGCTTGCCACCACACTAGAAAACATCATTATGCTTGTACAAAACGAGATTTTCTCCACCCCCAGCGTGGTCGTGCCTTGCTCCGTAATATCCATATGCGATAATGTGATCAAATCTGCAGCCTTAAGTGATGCTTAATTGATTTTCATAGCCTCACACAATAGATTGATTTTTTTCTTACATATAAAACCCCATCTATTTTCACAGAAGAGTGTTATTGAAGGAATGTTTTGTTACTAGATATTTAACTTAATCATCATTTGCTGGGCTCTCTCTTTGAATTAAATGGAAGAGATGCAAGCTAATGAAATATAATTGTACAGGAGGGAAATAACTGCTCTGCTGTGGATAAACAGTCACTAGGACCCCCAGAATCAACTTTCTTAGTCACGACCACAAGCATATTTTTTTCCTTTTTCCAATGGGTATGTTAACTCATTTAATTACAATGCAAATAAAATTAGATTACAGCGCCAAGACGGAGTGGAAAACTTTTCAGGATGCTTAGTTTTCTCTGCAATTGTGTTTGCTCCATTTTTGTCTCTCCCAGCCCTTTTTTCTCTCATGTCTATCAGAGCCTTTCTCCCAAAAAGTATTCTAGCACTTCATCAGACAAAGTACATTGCAATATTTTCCCCCTTATTCTGTTTCATTGTCTCCCAAAGTTGGTTGTTACAAAGTCTGGTAACAACGTACAATTGAGAAAGTTGTTGAGTGAGGTTGAAAGACCGAAGATGGTTAAAACAGAGGAAAGTAGGACAAGAGAAAATATAGCAGTTTGCTCATTCTGTTTGAGGTCTCCGACCAGAGACAACTACATTTTATTGATCCGTGCTGTTGTTATGCTAAGGATGGACCGGATGATGCTATACGCAATCAATACACAAATTGATTGTATTGAAGAGTCCAGGGCTGACTCCTCGCTGGGCTGCGTTAAAATGATTTATAGACCCAAATGTCCACTCCACTCATTTGACCAGCTGTATCATAAACACAGAGCTAGAGGTTTGGCCCAGCAGCAGGAAACAAATAAAGCCAGAAGCAGCTTTTAGGGGTTGGAGCCCAGGACACAGTAACCATCTTGACCTCATCATGTTAAAAGTGTGGTTATTGCTCCCCCTGAATTCAGTTCAAGTCATTAAGTTTCAGTCTCAATTGTTTATTTAATTTGATGAATGATTTGTAAAAACTCAGGTCCAACAGTTTCTCTGATTTTCTGATGTTTTAAATCTCTTTTCATTTGAGGGTTGTGCATCCTTATTTATACTAAATTTATCACTGAAGAGCATCTGTTTAGATACCAGTAGGAATATCATATTTGATTATGTGATTTTCATTCTTCAAATCTGCATAATTTGTTCACCTTTAAAGAGCAACAAGAATAATAATGATAAGAGAACTTACTTCATATTGTGGCTCATATTGTCCAAATACTGATTTTCATGAGATATAATCAGTGGAAAACTCAATTTTGAACTTATTATTAGTGATACTTGGTGAATTAATAGCTCGTATTCTTTTTTAAAATATTTGCGCAAACCTAAAAACTTTCACATTTGAAGCTATGACGGGCTTATGATTTAGATCAGGTGAGTAGGACTGACACATCACAAATCTAAACTCCTTATAAGCAGTGGTTCCAGGGGCTGCCATAGTTTTCTTGCAGTAGAACAAGAATAAAGAAAATTCTAATATACGCCAGAAACGACTATTCTTCCCACATACACCCAATCTCACTTCATGGCTCGGCTTCCTATCCTGTGTTTCTCCACCTCCAGAGAGGTTGTTTTCATGGAGATTTAGGTAATTAGATTGCCATTTAATCCCCCTGCCTCTGTGAATACAACTGCTATATTTGATTCTGTGTCCAATCAACACAATTTACCATGTCAAGCGAGTCTCTTAAAGATAAACTCAGGTAAATTTAACACATTTCAAACATCTCAGTTGGAAATTTTTGCCCTTTATCAAATGGAAATCCTGCCAGATGCTGACAAGGTTTGTCAAAAATGAACCCCCTTTTGTATTGAGTTTCTATTTTTCTGCACTCTACCAATGTAGCATTTCAATTGATTGTGGTGGGTCTGGAAAGACAAATGGGGAGAGTGTTGTTGTTTCTGTTTCAAGGGGGGTTATTGTGCGTGTATGATAAGCACATTTTAGGTCAGGGTAAAAATCTCATGTGACTTTGGCTCAGACTCATCGGTGTGGATTAAAAAATCCTTAAGACAATTTATGTGTGTTGAACAGCTTGCAAACATATACTTAATTGGCTTATATTCAAATGGGGTGCCTTTACTTGAACTTGCATCTCACCATTTTTTTTGTTGTCACACCTAGTCTAGAAATACCTCAATAGATATAAATCATCAAAAAGCATTGGTAAATCATATCCATTTTTAAATTTAAGGCTGGTTAATTATCTTTTGACATATCTAACACTAGGTCAGATTTCAGCTTTGAGTCCCTTTTCATCCATCCATATTTCAAACCCATGCCCGAACCATCTTTTCTTCATTAAATCTGTATATACCTCCTATCATCTGTAATTCTGCTCATCTTGCTCGATCTCTCTGTCACTGAACTGCTGGTGAGGCACCTTTTCGTGTTGTCCTCCCTACGGCTATGCAAGAGTCCTGCAGTGATTTAAAAAAAACATTTAAGGACACAATGCACCTCCCTCAGCTCAGGCCTCTGAGGGGACAAGGCTATGCTGTGCCTCTTGATTTGCCGCAGCTGATTGAAGTTTAGCCAGAGGCTTATCAGTTATTGAGGTTGGTAGATAAAAAATTATTTAAATGGCTCTTTAGAGGAGAAATACAGACTCTGTTCAGCAGCTGTGGCCACTAAGCCGGGTTTATAGCCTCTTAGCTTTATACTTTATACCTTCAACTTGTACCCTCCAACTCTTTTTTTTCTTTCATCTCTCTTTGACTCCTCCTCTTACTAAGCACTAAACAGAAAAAATAGACTCTGTTCACATAGGTTGAGCCCTGTAATTTTGGGAGAAAGAAGCTCTTTTGGTAACAGCCATCACTCTGACTGTCAAAGAGAATAACATCTTACAGATGTCTGAATGTGCATGGCTCTGAACATGAAAAATGTAGCCAGCAGATAAGGGAAAAAAACGGCCGTTAGTACTGCATCTTGGCTTTGTTACAACACAATAAGTCTGCAAATTTCGTATCACAGCAATTCATTCTTAATTTTACATCTCAATATGTGTGTATGTGTATACCTGAAACACCAAGAAACACATTTACCGTCTTAAAGTATGTTGGATGAGTGATCAGTTACCATAATTAGAGCTTGCTGATTTTCCTTTTAGATAAATTGACTCTAAGCATTACCTCCAATATATGAATATTTATTCAGTCATAAACAAATATGCTCACATGCATGTTCACAAGAAGATAACTTAATATCCCGGTTAACTGTTGACTTCTGGTTCGCACCCTCACACGTTTCCATATACAGTAACTTAAACTGAGATCTACAGAGTTTCAGTTGGCTTGGCAACGGCAAAGAAGCTATTTCATGAGGTTTTGTCGGTAATTAATTCCACCTTTCATGACCCGGTGCTCGCTCATTTCTACAGTTGTATCCTCCCCACTTTTCAACTCTTTGCCCTTTTGTCTCTAAATCCAGCGATCTCTACAGTTGTGCAGCACCTGTCAGTGAACGAAGTGGTGCGAGGGGATAATTGGGCAATGAGACAAAGACGTATTGCTGAGGAGAGAGTGTTGTGTGTAAATGTCACATGGGTTAATTAACAGCATTCGCATTAGTCCTGCATCCTACGGTCCTTTCCTTTGTCCCCACTCCACCTGTTCCTGTTCCCTCAAGGACAGAGGACGGACGGGGGGCGCGTCGGGTTCGTTGTGTCTTTGGGAGGGATGGCCACTAACCTGTAAATAATGCATGCGCTGTTCCGGCATGTGTCACAGTTGGCCGTGTCCTGTCCGGTTCGATAGGAGAGTCTGCGTGGGGAGATAAAAGTCGTGAATGAGTAATTACAGAACTTGTTAAGCTGCCGCCTCGCACCTTTCCTTTCTCATCTTATTTGTCATTCCTGGTTAGCGAGGGGCCGGGGTAAATGAGGCTGATGAGAAGCCGCGCTGCCCTCTCCCGGGTTGTCTTTGCCCGGCAGCGGGGGCGCGAGAAGCCCTGAGTCGGCCATTAGCAGAGGTCGGCGGTTTGGAGGTGAGGGGGAGCTAACGTGATGCACATGGTGAGTTTGTGTGCTAAACTGAAAGGGTTTTTTTTTTAAGAAGAAGAAGAAGAAGAAGCGACTGGTGATATTACCATTTTAATTAGAATTTGAGAGAACTGTTAGGCTGCAATGAGTGATGAATTTATTCAGCCTACTCATTTTTGGACATACAGGGGATGGGGGAAAAAAAAACTACTGTTTCCCCCTAGAAGTCGTCCGACCAACCGTGCAAAGCCCATAATTATCTCAATATTTAAATCAGAATAACTTGAAACCATTGACCCCCAAACATTTCAGAAACAGATAGGCTTTATGGGATATTATTGCCCTATCCTGTTTGATTTATTCTCCCATTGTGGATTTTATTATTGTCTCCTCATATTGACTCTTTTACTCATAAAGGGAAAATCTGTCCATCGATTAATCCATTCGGTGAAGGACAGTGTCGTAAAGAATGTGTTGAGTTATTACCTGAAGAAATGAGAATCAATTAGGTCCTTTCTGAATATAAAATTTGACAGTTTTGTTTTGGACAGCTGCCCATTGGCTTTAAACCAGAAGCCAATTCTTTGACTTTTGAAATTCGTTTTTAAAACTTTTTTTTTATTATCACAAAGTCCTGCTACAGCAATTCTGATCATCTTTTTATAAGAAAGGTTTTCTGAAAGTTTTTCTGATAATAATGGCTTGCTCGGGACACTTTAATCTTCCTAATTCAATCAGTGTAAATCAGTGAATATTCTAACAAGCTCCACCCACATTTCCACCTTCATCACTTTTCCAAAGCCTACTCCGACAGGGCAAATGCTCTCTGCCCCGCTCTGCTGCTGGTAAGGAACAGCAATTAAATCACAATCCCGGTTGCTTACTTTGGGTCACTGTCTCCAGAATCGAGGGCTTTTTATTTAACTTTTTTTTTTCAGGAGCACACAAGTCCGTCTGAGTGTCGACGTGTGGGAGAAGTGTGACTCAGTCTGCTGTGCCTCTGGGAAAAGCCCGCTTGCCTTTTGGCTTTTTTATGCTGTCTGCCAGGACATGTGTTGTGATGTGTTTAGCAAGGAAATAGCTCAGTCAACCTGGAAGTTCAGTTGCTGACTTTTCTCCCTAGCTTGACTTACAAAGCAGAGATAGATGATGGCTAACTGTGCTTGTGTTTTATCATATAACACAAAAAATATCATCACATTGGATGTCGCTTGGACTCTATGGACTTGAGATGATGTGTTGGTTTGAAATAAGCGAGCTTCATAAGAAAGCTGTCTTATCAGTCCAGCTGTTTTTGCTTTTCAGTTTTCGGGTTGTAACAAATATGACATTGCTGAGTTTGTGCCACGGAAGATCCCCCAGAAACTGGCCTGTGTGTTTAAAGATGAGGCTGTTTCCCAGAACACGCATACCACAACATCAATGCCGACTCCACAGAGAAAAGCCATATTCGCCTTTCATGTATCCAGATATTTACACTCAAACGCATTTCTTTTTTTTGCTTTTTACTTTTAATCTGAGTTAGCGACCCTCAAATGAACACCACCAGATCCCTCTCATCATTGGACTTAACGCACTTTCAAATTCAATTCCCATATGACCGCTTTGCAGACACATTTGGCAGCAGTTTCGGCGGTGATCTTGTCACGCTGCCCGTCGGGTGCGGCAGCCATAAAAATTAAACCCCTATCATAAATTCATCCTCTTTATCTACTGCTCGGCTTTCTGTGACAGGTATTAGAGGTGCTGATGCCGGTATTGTTGTTTAAAGCCGTGGCGTTCCATTGCAGTGACACAGCCAGTTTGCTGGAAGTACGCACTTTGGATTAATTGTGTAGAAAATGTAATCAATTGGCTTTCCACTAGAGGAGGGATTCACAGTTGAGCAACGCACGGTGGACCGTTTACTTTCCTCCAGGTGAGCGAATCGATTAAACACCGACGGGCAACTGACTGACATCCTACGAAGAGCCCCTTAGTATTCTCCCTTCTCTTCACCATTACGGTGTTTCAAACCCTTTGCCCCTCGGTCTGTCGTCCCTCCCCTCTTCTCCCCTCATACCCAGTTGATAAGAGAAAATAAGAAAGCGGGGCTCATTTCGCCTGGTCTCCCTGGGGAGAGTGAAGCCAAAAGTGCCATTAACAGTATATTTATACACCCTCCCCCCCTTTTCTGCTACCAGGAGAGCTCTCCCAAAGGTCACTGAGTGGGTGGTTGTCCAGGGGTATAAAAGCATGCGCATACACGCAGTTAAATAGACACACCAGCAACAGGTTCTTATGAGTGTGATTAATTGGCCGTGGCCTGCCAACAGTGTCTGATGATACAGCATTATCCTTGCGCTTTTTGTGGTTGGACACAACATAGGATGTGCTGTAGAGCCTCGTTTCATCCCTTGTATTAACACATGTTGGGAAAGACTAATACTTTTACTAATATGTACGGGTTCTTTTTTTTCAGCCGCTATGTGAAAGCTGCTGTAATTAATCTGGAAAGTAAAGGATCGGGGTGTTTCCTCGCCGGTCTCGATGCCATTGTTGTTGTTTGGCTCTTGAATTGCTCATGCTGACTGGAAAAGGGGAGGAAGTTGTTTTTGGATGTCCAGTTTTATCAGATCCTGCTCCTTTTTCTGTATTTGTTATCAAGAGTTATGAAGTTAGTAAGACAGGCATGAAAAGGTGAGTAACTTCATTGCACAGTTGCTTTTTATTAGTTATTTATTTACTTACTCTATATTGAAGGAAATTGATTTTGTGATAAATCTTACTATATTAGACAAAACAGTCCACTTTAGATTCAGGTCTCAGTTTGGGAGAGTTTCTAAGTCGAGGAAGCGTTTAACGATTAAAAAGGGGTTTCCACTTTGCCACTGTGCCCTTCCTTTTCCTTGCCCTGTTTTTCATTTGCCTTTCTCCTCACATCACAGAGATCAGGGGAGATATGAAGAAAGTGTCTGTAAATACGCTTTGAATCAGTGCGGTAGCCTTTACTGTCTCTAGGGTTAATTGGCTCTGAGATCTTTGCCACCGACAGAAGATTCTGGTTGTTGTGTGACAAGTACCTTGGCTTCTTCACATGCAGTTTGGAACATTAGTTCTGGAGGATTCTGTCTTTCTGCCTATTAACAGCACGGGATGAAAGAATGCATTGTGGTGAGTGCAATGAGCACTGAATTTCCCTCCATGCTAATCAAATGTGTGTGTACCTTTTAGATTTGCACTCTCTCACCTGCAGGCTATGGGCGATTTGACCTGTTGGGTCAGGGACGTTTAGTTAAATTAAAGGAAACTAATGCAGGGCGAGTTAAGTGGAGTTACACTTTTCTTCTATGGCTCACTAAATCTTCAGTTTTTCAAAACCAGAAACGTGTACAGGAGGAACACAGCTGTGCACACCTAGACAAAGGGAGGTTCGCTTGGCCTTGAATGGATTAGAAGAGGCTTATGTCGTGCTGCTCACTGACTCTAGCTAAATACAGGTATTTGTAATTAATGAACGGAAACGTTTTTTTATGTTTCTGAACAAATGGCGCTCTTAAACAGTCCTCACTAATTATTGTCGAGAAACCCACCACTCTTCTTTTCCTCTATGCCTCTGTTCCTCTACTCTCTGCTTCTCGAGATACCTCTGAAAGACCACATGTGCTTTGCAGCTCAATGAGGACAGCCCCCCCACACACAGAACCTCACGCTTGCTTCTTTTCTTTCTTTCTTTTTTAAACTCACACCACACTTTCAGTAGCTTTATGTTGAGGAGACTTAAGGTTGACTCTTGTGAGATTTGAGAAGAATAACTGCCTTATCGGTCAGCTTGACTCAAGCTTTCAGACTGGTAAGAGCATTTTGGGTCGTGTGCCACCGGCCTATACCCAGCTTCTTTAAAAAATGTAGATTATGGGGAGTTTTCACTGTGTTTCTCACTGTGTCTCAGCACAGTACTGGTCAAAACAGATATCTGAGTGCTGAGCCCCAGTAATTCACCCAACAAATTGGCAATTTAGTTCACCTTGTTATTTTGGATAGACAATTCTCTATTTCAACAGGCTTGATGCTATCTGAAGGGCTTTTATATATGCCGGGCCATCCATTGGACAGTAAGTGGCTTTCTCACAGGCTGTGTTTTCCTTTCTAGGGTCTTAGACATACAGGATGAACATTGGAGTGTGGCGATTAATTTGAACAGTTTTTTTTTTCTGTCAACTGGAGTATTTCTGGAAAAAATGAGGGAAAAGATATTCATTCTTTGTCTGTCAGATGCCAATTTGTTAGTTTATAAGTTATTTGAAGATTATAAGGGCCCGAACAAAAGACACGCAAGGCCTCTGGTATCATTCTGAATTGTACATAATTTCTATGAAAAATTATATAGAAATTCTTCACCTTTTTGATTAAAACCCCATAAAGCCTGACCCAAGAAAAGATGGAAGAAAGATAATGAATTATTTCATGGTCTTTGTTTTTTGTTCTTTAATACAATGTAAAAAGAATGTAAAAAATATAATCTAAATGTTTTTATTTCTTAAATTGAATCAATATTTTCTCCACATATGCTACAAACCTAAATGCAAAAAATCTATATCGAATTTGATACATTCGGCATGAAAGGGTTAAAAGCCTCATAGACAGAAATTTTCATACAAAAGAAAATCGAAAAACACTTGGGCGGAATGAGGAGGATGATTGCAAGTAAGCACTGCGGCATATCCGGAGGGAAATCATCACAAAAGGGCAATGCACTGTAAAAGCACTGCAGGAAGCATCCAGGTAAAAGAAAAAAAAGCCACATCAACCCACCACTGCAGCGTAGTTTTTACGTCTTTTTTGCCAGTCTTTGGGAGGGTTAGTAAATGCTCTGCTATACATATCACAAAAAAAAAAAAAACAACCCACAAATTATTCTTGCAAATGCCTCTCTCCAAGTTTTTTTAATAGATCAATATGTTTCTATATTTATTTCTAAAAATTGGCTGAAAACCTGCCATACTACCAAATTTTCATTATCAGGCTTCAAGTCTGCTGTGAATCAACTATTATTTTTTTTGTTTATGCGTTTTGGGTAACTACTTTTACATCGTCAGGGGTGTTTCCATGAGTTCATCCATGTTTTACTACTGATTGGTTTTAGAGATTTATCGATTCCCCCCCCCCCTCATCTTGACTTTTAAACATGAGTTCCATAATCCCAGCTTTTTGAATGGTCATTTGGTTAAAAAAAAAGAAAGAAGCGTTAACAGAGCTGAAGAAGAGCAGATTTATACCTCTCGTGTGTAAGGTGCAGGTTAGCAGAGAGGCATCTTACCCTTCTCTATGAGCTTCTCCTTTTTCCAGTTCCTGGATGACCCCAAGTAGCACCTTGATGGTCTCTTGGCTGGAGCTGATGAGATTCTCCATGGCCTGGAGCTGTGCTTTTACATCCCCGTCTTGATTTATAGGCACTATTTGCTTGCAGGCTTCCTGTGTCCGGTCGGACGGTGCCCCGTCGTCCTCGCCCCCTATGCAGGGCGACAGCGATTCCTCCATGCCCCGTATGGGCCGGGCGGACAGCTGACCCGTGTGGCACTGCACCTGCGTCGTGCAGCCCCTGCCGGCTCTGGGCAGAGTCTCGCTGGACAGGCCGTTGAGCTGCAGGCCTTTCTTCCGCTTGTTCCGCACGGAGGGGCTGTCCAGGCACTCCACCTGCGTCAGCGAGTTCCAGGCGATGGGGCCGGTCACCTTGGAGGCCCTGTCCGGCAGGGTTTGGGACGAGCCCGCCTCCAGGGTGAGCAGCTGCCTCCGGGCCGAGCGGTCGGCGTCGGCCTCCCCGCGTTGTAATCCGGCTTTGGGTTTGAGGCCGCAGAGCTGGTAGTCCGCCGGCGGCGCCCCGGCCCCGCCGGCCTTTTGCGCGTCGGCGAGGCGGTCGGCGAGCAGCAGCGCGTCGGGGCAGAGGGGGCCGTCGGGCGCGGCGTGCTGCTCCACCGCCGCCGCGCACTCATTGGTGTGGAGCAGAGCCCGGGTCCTCAGGACTCCGCCCCCCCCGCAGGCTCCGTCCTCCTCCTCCTCCTCCTCGCCCAGACCCCGCTCGGCCGCCCCGGACGGCTTGGCCTCCATGAGGAAACCGTTGTCCTGACCCTTGTAGGTTTCCACGGCCGCCACGTGCTTGAACGTGTGGCCTTTCTTGCGCTCGAAGGGAAAGGTCTGGTAGCGCTTCTTCAGGTCGGGGGACGTCTGCACGCCGGTGCTCCTGGTGACGTTGGGGATGGAGCGGCGGGCGGGCACGGTCATGTACTTGCGGTAGGCCACTTTGTAGGATATGGGCTTGCCGCCCCTCGCCGCCGCCTGCAGGGCGGCCTCCCTCTGCTCGTTCTGCGCCTCGCAGATGTCCTTGAAGCGCACCTGCAGGGCTTTGTTTCTCTTCCTCACCTGTCGGCTGGCTTCCAGGGAATACTTCACCTCCAGTGCCAGCGAGGTGGAGGGCACCGGGGCCGCCTCCGAGTCAGACTCTGAGTTGGTGAGCATGCATTTGCCCCCTTCCTTGCTCGCCATGTTTCCTGAGAGCCACGGAAAAAAAAAAGAAAAAGCTGTGTTAATTATCAGAAAATGAGCGGCAGAGACAAAGATCCTTTCTTTCAGTGTGACAATCTCAACAAAACACACGTGCTCTCCAAGCTTTTTTGGGAAGGGAGGAAACACTAATTAATGTGGGGGACTTAATGGGGTGACATGAATAAAGGGTGTCATTAGCACATCATTGGATGCCTCCATAAAAAAAAAAATGCAAATGCAAAATTATTAATGAACTAATTCAAAAGTATTACTGTGTTATTTGATATACTTTGCTTATGTTTAAGTCTGAAGGCGATGTACATTTAAACGTGTTCTATGTTAATACCCGAAAACAACCTTTTTTTCTTAATTGTCATTTACATTAATTTTCTCACTTGGTTGCCATTTTTTCAGTGTTTGTCTAATGAAATTTTAGTTTTGTATTCAAGTTCACAGTGTCATCATTCACTGATGATAATGCCTGCAGATTTCCATAATCCATTTAATCATCTCCATGAAGATTGATGGCTCCAGTTTCAGCATAAATGTAATTCTATTATTATTTAATGCCACATCTCATTACAGGTCTGTCCTCTACCCTCTTCTGTATTGATAAGTGTCGCCTCTCTGTTTGAATGGGAGGGTTGCAGTGGTTATTAGTCACTCTACATGCAATCATCGAGTATAATTCTACTCTCACACGTTCACACACCCTTTAAACTCACAATCAGAGCACACGTGCAGACTTTTTAATGTTGGTAGAACATTAAAACAAAGCGATTGACTTCATTTCCATATCCAGAGGCTGCGGATTTGGCTGCCGTTTGCCGATGCCGTGCTTTGTTTTATTGTTTTTGACTGAACCGCAGGAGCCTGTCCTGCACAGCGGGAGTGAGAGCGAGCGGCTAACACCATGCAGAGCGGTTGTTGATCTGTCAGATTTTGTGCGTCGGTGTGAGATTTTGCGATCAGCGAAAAACTCCGGGTTGTTCAAACTTTTCAAGGACTGCAGTGACTTTTCTGGATCCTGGGTGCCTCAGACTTAATGAAATCAGCGTGTTCTACCAGGTGTTTAGAACATATTTGATTGGAGCTGGAACCGATGAATAATTGGGCCAAATGTAGAGTTGGTGAAAAATATACGTGCGTGTCTATGTGTGTTTTTGCTTTTTTTTTTTTTAAACATTGTCTAATTTCAAATGGACTTCAGTTAACTTTAATGAAGAAAGTGTGCTGGCCCCCTCTTCCAGCATCAACACAAATCATTACTTTTCTTCATCCTCTGTCTAGATGAACATAAAATAAACAGGGACAGTACCCACAAACTGACAAACTTTCGGCAGAAAACGCTATAACTCCACCCCAAAGACATGTGAGCAGAGAAAATGAATAGCTTTACCCCGGTGCCACTGGTATGGTAATGGCATCGTGCCTCTGAGGCACACAGCTGATAAGCAAACACTCTGCACGCTCATATAGATGCTGAACCAGATAAGACAATTATCCCTCTGAGCTTATCTACCATGACTGTTCTCTGTCAACAGTGAATGACTTGCCATTAGAAACCTGCTTGTTTGGTTACCTGAGAGCTATAGATAGAACCCTGTTTTCCCCGTCACCGCCATTTATCCGGCTTCGTATGAATGTAGCATTTCTGCTTCCTTTAGAGGACGAATAGCCTCCTTTCTTTGAATATCTCCAGTATCATCTATAAATATTGCAACTTTGTTGGTGTAGTCGTTTTTCATCTAAAGAAGCTCCAGCATTCTACCTTCTCCTGTATGCGAGGAGTGAAAACTCGGAAAGCTTCGCTTTCCCACAAAATTCATCTTGGTTTTTTGCTATAAATTAAATTGTTGCCTGGTACATAATATTTACTTGAAATTGCCTTTTGCAGATGACAGATATTTCCTGGAGATCGGAGTTATCTGTGGATGCCCTGTCATGTTAAGGCAACATGGACGTTGCAAAGCGTTTGAAGCTATTTAAAAAGGAGGCCATTAAAGACAGATGTGAGGGTTTTGCAGAGTGACAGTCCTCCCCTGAAACCAGTCAAACATTAGCCGGCAGTGTCAGTGTGAAGTGAGAGCAGCACAGCATGTCCATATAGAGCAGTTAGAAATGGCAGCACTTTGATTTTCAGCTGACAGATAGTCACTGATCAGCCATAGACCATACATTAAATTTAGGATGCCTTTGTTAGGATATTGAAAACAAACCAACAAAAAACACTCACTGGAAGGCCCTGTTATGCAATCTATCACAGTAGTCTGTCCACAGTTACGAGGATATAAATGCTCAGTCAGTACAGTGCAACAGCCATTCATCCTTTGCATAGTATTTAAATTCATATTTATAGTTGATTTCAGAGATATTCCTTTTATATACCGTATTATTTGAAGTTTGCTTTTGTTGGACATATAATGATGCATGTGTAATACTAAGCATCATAGCTTGTGTTTAAAAGGATCTGAACATAACACAGTTAGCTATGAAAAGGTCAGGAAATACTATGTTCTCAGCAAAAAAGGAGGAATAATGTTCTCAAGATCTCAACTGGACTCATTAAAGAACTGAATGACTCCTGACCTCCTTGTCATTGAGCTGATTGAACTCTTAAAGTGGAGTCACTGACAAGAATGTAAAGAGGAAGATACAGGACGGCATGTCTTTAACTCAGTCATATTCCAATTAAAAGCCTGGGTGTCCAACATATGGAGCCTTTACACTTGAAAAAAGTTGGGGATTTTTTTTCTCGTCCTCTGGTGGTTTGATCATGTCAGATGTTTTCCTCGGCTTGTATCTGTTCATCAGCATGGCGACGCTCTCCTGATCCGTAGCCCCCAGTGTCCTCTTCATGTTTGTACAGATGGTGACATTTTGAATGCAAGATAAATTGAACCCCTAACCAGCAGCAGCCAATGAACTTCTAGTTTCTAAGAATGGCTTGAATTAAAACGTATTATACCTACATTATTCAAGTATTTGTATATATATACTTCACTTTAAATAATGTTTCCAAATGAATTATTTTTCAGTTCATTTACATTAAGTTTTTTTTAAAGCAAAAATCACCAAATATCCTCTCATATCATTCTGATATTCTTTTTTAGCCTTCAAGCTTCCCAGTGCTTTTAGTGTTAGATGGCATTGTATCATATCTGCACTTTAATTTGATCCTTTTGGACAGGTTAGCACTGTGGGCTAAATGATGTGTCCCTGGATCCACATATCTGATTTATTACCCACTAGGTTCAGACTCGGGCGACGGCCGCTCGGCTCGTATCTCACCTCTGGGTTGAACACCACCCTACAGCCTCTTTCATAAACAGCATGATTCAGCAGGCATACTTAAGACAACGGGCCCTTTGGTGTGAGTTTCCTAGTTCTGTTTTTAAATCTCAGGGCATGTTCACGGGATTTCAGCCACTATTTCTTTCCCCAAACAGCCCTTGTAGAGTCGCACGACGTAGCACATTAGCATGCTCTCATGCTGTCGTTTGGGTAAATCTTAGGTACAAAAGGCCATGCAATGTGAGGTTCTTTTTAAAAGACTGTTTATAATTAAGTTAGCCATTGGAACAAGCTAATTGTACATTCAAGGTTATTTTGGTAGAATTTTAATAGAATAGGTTTTTATTCTCGGAGCTCAAACTCATTTAATTCATTGCACCTTGGATTAAAGATTTTGAGTTTTTATTTTAAAACTCCATATGACTCAGTATTGTTGTGAATGGCACCCCCTTAATTTGCCTGCAGGGTAAGGCTTAAAATGTGCAAATTTCAGAGCCCTTATTCATCCTAGGCATTGATTGTTTACCGTGTCTTCTAGGCTGACTAATTTTGTCTTATCACTTCTGCTCCACCAAAGGGAAAATTCATTAATATAGCATGTCTCACAAAAGTGAATTTCTAAAACACTGGAGACATGACTACACATGTCAATTAGTCATAGTGATGGCTTAAAAAACAAACAACTATTCTTTTTTATGCATTAAACAGTATGTTTCTGGCACACTTTTCCATTATCCTCATTTTTCGTTTTCATCACTTAAGCGGCTGATCAGGGTATAAAAAACAGGGTGGAAAATTTTTCTTAGCAGTTTTGAGTAAGTTGTTGTGACTATTAAGTTACTTATTAATATGCTGCCTGGCTCCATGCTTTTACTTGTGATCTGAGCTTCTTTCCGCCATTTGAGCAATATCTTATTGCTACAGGCTTAAATTAAGATTTTATTAAAACTGTGCTTTCAAATATGAGACAGTCAAGGATTTTACAGTCTGTTCATATGAACAAACAATATGAACTTTCCCTCTAAGAGCTCAGACCTCAACCATGTTTGATTATTTTGTATTGTATCGTTAGTCGCTGTCTAAATGAGAGCGCATTAATGCTGCCAAGTCCCCACATTGTGTCTCAAGTCTTCTCAGTGCCGTTTCCAGTGATGATATGGTTTTAGTGTTCGATTTCTGCAGTTGAGTTTGTCTGTTGTGTTCCAGGTTTGCAAAGTTGACCGTGTTTTCATCTTTTAGTGTGCAATCAATGACACTGAGTACATTGCATCATGCAGGCACCAAATGCAGCAAATCTGTTTTCCTGTTTATGCTCTAGTATATTTTTCAGGAGAGTCTTTCAAGCAATTGCGGATCAGACTTTATGGGCTGATGCCTTGTTGCCAAGAACTGATTTAAAGGTTTTTCTCAGAATAATCATGAAATATTGTAGCTTATGGATGAGTAAGGATGCAGCATTTGCTAAGCTAGTAACCAGAATCAGTCAAATATCTGCTTGATGAAATCGACTTTGACCTACAAATCAGACAAAGATTAAAAAAACAAAATAAATAAACAAACAAGTCACATGTGGTCATCTGTGACATTTTCAGGGCATGAACACAGACCACCATGTCTCATTTGAACTAATCTTTTATGAAAATTGCACGTTGCGTTTTGAACAAAGGTAATTTTCACATTTTAAATTTTAACAGCTTACTGTGAGAAACACTACTTTGATGCTTCATTTATGTGATTATATAGCGGTCAGGAGCTTCTCAGTGAGGCTCGCAGAGCTTAGAACACAAGTTGTGTACATCATATGTAATATCTGCTCTCCCCTATTCCATATGTCCCCAGAAATGAAAGAAAGTGGTGTACTGTTAGTCAGTCTGTATTTATAGGGCATTTCTTTCTGTCTGTGTCTGTAGCCTGCGGACATTTTAGCCCTATTTTATTTGATTTTTTTTTTTTACTTGCTTCATCCCTACTGAATTATACTTACTTTCTTTTTCATGTCAGCTACTTGCTGTAGTTTGTTGGCTTTGTATGATATGCTTATGCCCAGGTGGGTTCTTGGACACTTAATGAGTTTCAAGGAGGTCTATACACCACGAAAAATACAGACTTCTGTACATGAAGGCAGAGCTCAGAAAAGAGTGGCTGCTGCAGAGGCTGCCTGCCTAATCAGAATGCATCAGATCACTCTCCATTTTCCAGCTCTTCATTTTACGTTATTTCTCTCAACATTATATCTTTCCTGTCTTTAAACTCCTTTATGCATTCCCTTTTTGCTCTTGCCTCCTCCTTGTCTTCCCTTTTTTTTTATTGCATTCTCAGTGTTTGTCTCCTTCTCGCTCTGTCTTTGTGACATGCTGAGGTTTCAGAGCTGATGGTAACTGGAGAACTCCCCTGCTGCTTTCACATATTCATACCTTGCAAAGAAAAGAAAAAAACACACACCGGGATGAAAAAGAAAAGGTAAAGGCAAGAATAACAGGGGCTGGAAGGAAGACTTTTACCTCGTCACAGTGCTTGGGTGGAACTGAGCTGAATGGACAGAGATAAAGTTGAAAAGGGAGGATGAAGCCATGGAGAAAGATCCATGAATAAAAATGGATGGAGACAAAGACAGAATGTGAGCAAAATCCTGTCATACTGTCCTGCAGAGACAAGTTGTTTTCTCTGCTCAGCTTCATATCATGTTTTTATTCATTCTTAATTGCAAATGAAATAGTACTATGCTGTATATATTTTAGATAACAGGCCATATCATGCTTTTTGGATATCCTAATACTTTCAGGTTTGAATAGCTTTTTGTATACTTAAAAGGTATGCCATATTACAAAGCTGAGGGTTTCTTCTAAAGAAAACACCTATTAACAATCCAGGTATTAAATAGGGAAAAGGTATTAAATCAGTGTTTTAGACGACTAAAACAGCAGAAACCTTATCCTTTCAGGGATTACTTTTTCATGATCATATCAATGCATTTTGACAAAAGATTTCCTTCTGGCGGTGATTAGTCAGGTTTTTGTGAGCTGAACATAATAGTCCAAATGAGTGACTGATTTCACATTAAGCCAATCCGTTTAAGGGACACCTGACCCTGCTCTCGGACATCAGCCTGCTCACACCAGTCATCTGTTGTCTGGACAATTCTCGCTGTGTTGTCTGTAAGAGCCACAAGTAATTTGCGCAGCAACAATTAGTTGATCTATAAAAACCTATCAGACAACAATTTTCCATGGCTAATCTATAGTTAATTAACCTAACAAAGTACAAATCACATTGTTCTATCTTTTAAAATTGAAAAAAAGTGAGTCTATTATGTATTCAGAATGGATTTTTCAGATGTTGATTGGAACAAAAACCTCTTGGCCACAAGAAAATTGGGATTTTCAATTTCTTCCATGATGTATTTCTATCTGCTAGAGCAGGAAGTTCAGATTAAATGTAAATTGTCACTTGCTGAGACTGACTGTATTCTAGTAGCCAAATGGATAGATGTACACTCACAAAAGCTACAAACTTTTGCTCTCTTTCTCTGCCTTTTGGAGCCACAGCTCTCTTGCATAGCAGTTGGAAAACAAATGCTTTACAGAAACAAACACCAGCACACAGTGGCACCAACACCCAGGAGAGATCAGGTGTGAAGTGCCCTCTATTGAATCCAGGCTGACTTACAAAGTCAGCCTCACACACACACACACTTGCACAATTCACCTCAAATGCTTAGTGGTCTCTGAGGTGTTTTGACGTTCCACGGAAGGAAGAATAAATGAGTGCATAAATAAACGGATACTCAGGGATTTAATGAATAAACCTGTTAGCACATGAGAGGTAACATCTGGGTGGTTTTAAAGGCAGTCATTCTTTTTGTCAGGGAGCGATTTGTTTTCTAGATGAATGAGTTCTCTTTCCACTGAGTAGGGACATGAGAGGAAAAGGCTTGGACCCTTTTCTGGGTCATGTCTAAAATATTATTTCCCACTTCTCTCTCTTGTGTGGACAACAACTCTGCATGCTATTGCACCTTTGTCCTGTCTTCCTGTCTCCCTTTTGCCTGTCTGCATTTGAAGGGGGTTTGCCTGGAGTCTGCGCATGTTTCTGTGATGATATTCCAATCCCTCTGGAGAGTAACTGCTCGAAGTATAGCCTGGCATCCCTGATTTCTAAAAATAAGGATTATCTTTCAAGTGTTAGGCCATCAGTCTCACTGCCCCTGGACTGCTCAGTTCTCTCTGATGCAGCATGAAGGTTAAAGTGAGAAAGGCAGCGAAGGATGAAGGGTAACATGGCACATTTTGTCTTGAGTGACTTTGACGTCTCTGCTTACTCCATAATCTCCTATAAGTGAATTTAGATCACGTAAAGCCGTGACAGAAGGTGTGTACCGCTCGTGTCATTGTATCAGCCCTTTAAAACCCCTTTGCGGAAATAAAAGTAAGAAAACTCAACATCCCCTTTCTGCCTTCTTTCTGCTTTTTCCCCTCTCGCTCTGTATTCCCTCTCTGTCTTCGCCCGTTTCCTTCTGTCCTTTCGGTGTCGATGGAAAGTGAAACAGAGCATAGGGGAGATTGTATCAGGGCACTGATGTGAGATGTGCTTGAAAGAGAGAGGAGGCGACAGCAGGAGGGTTGTGGTGATGAGTGGGGCTGACATGACTGAAGGACAGTTGAGCGGTGAGGGTCCCCCTCCACCATTGCTGGACAAATACGCACATGCAAGGGAATTCAGAACCCCCCCCCCCTCCCCCCAGCTCAACAATCATGATCAGCTTTCATTTAAGGTCCTTCATCAGATGCAGCAAACTGGTGCTTAGGTCCTATTACCTATTCCTCTGCTGCAGGTTACCTGCCGCCTTCGTATGAGACCTAAGCTTTGTGCAATAATTCTGCAGTTTTTCTTGTCTTTTATGTAACGCTCACTGAGAGGAAAAGCTGTAAAACTGAGAGGAAATGCAGCATCATGCAAGCCCATGTACGGAAACGAGGTTTTATCCACAGATGCCGGTCCAGTCAGTTTAAATCAGGGTCAGATTGATTGGGAAACCGGAAAAAGGAGAAGAAGGGGAAAAAAAAAAACGGTCGTGCCAGTTTTTTTTTTCTAAATGTCAGAAAGCAGTGGCGGTGCAATTTCTTTTTCTTTTTTCCTGTTTTTTTTAACTCTTCATCTTTGCCATGGGTTGGAACATTTTTAGGGCCAAAGTTTTCTAAAAGTGACAAAAATCCCCTCCACAACTGCGGGCTAAAACCCTCCTCTAGCCACGCCCCCCCCAAAGCGGAGACAACAAAGCCTTCAAATCACTGTGAGATTTACCTCCTTTCATCTGCCACACACATTTGATATTTCATCAGCTGACCTAAAAGAGAAAAAAAAAAAAATCTTCTGTGGAAATGTTCCTGGTGGCTTATCCCGCTGAGCGAGCAGATTTCACGGATTTCCCTCTCCGGAGGTTATTCGAAGCGACTTTCCTTTTGTGCAGCTGCGGACTAAAAGACCAACTAGAAGAGAGAGGGTGGGGGGGGGCGGGGGGGGGACCGGAGCAGAGAGGAGCGACTCACCTCAGACTGTGAAATGCTGACGTAAAGGATGCGATAGCCTAGATCCCTGATTGTGCCCATGCATGCCAGTTTCCTTATTGGATGGGAAGCAAGCTGGAAGAGGAGGCTGAGCCGTGGCAGAAGTTGAGACGGACGTGCGGGCAGGTGGAAGGAGTTGGAAGTAGTTGTTGCACATCGGCGTCCGCTGATCCAGTGCCGTTAGGTCCCCTCTGAGCCCCAGACGGAGTCAACGCTCCCCCCTTTTTTCTTTCACTCCCCTCTCCTCTCCTTCTCCTCCCGCTCTCTCCCGCTCCCCTGTCTCCGCACGACGCCGGCAGGGGCTTGCCTCCACTCAATCGCGCACGCATGCACGCACACACACACACACACACACGCACGCGCGCGCACGCACACACACGCGCGGCGGCTGAACTCCGGACACCTCAGCAACACAGCCCACGCAGGCAGAATATCCCCATCATGCCCGCCGCAGTTCCTGCTCGCCGGCTTTTTCTCCTCTCTGTTTGTGCGCGTCTCCGAGTGTGTGCGGACGCCGGGTGAGACGGACAGACAGAGAGCAAGAGAGAGAGAGAGAGAGAGGGGGAGAGATTAAGTGAGAGTGGGAGGGAGCGAGGGAGGGTGAGAGGGAGGGGGAGTGAAGGGCGGAGGGAAGGTTGCAGTGGAGAAAGTGCCGCTCTAGTTTTGTCTACATCTGGTTACACTTACCATGTAAGACAATGCATTTCACGTCACGACTTCCTTAGTTTCTACTTTTCTTCATGGAATTGATTTCCAACTTCAAACAGATTTGTTGAGAGGGCACTTTCCTCCTCCTAAGAAAAGCCGGCAGCAGATGCACCAGATTAGCCAGTCTGCACGCACACCTGTGTGTCCGGCTCTCTCGTGCCGCCCAACATCTCTGCGGAGTGATGTTTGTCATGTGTTGTAAAACTTAAGTGTCTCATTACAAGTCCCATCACCTTCTGTCGCCTCCATTTTCCCCCGAGTTCCCCTCCCAGCTCTTTTCTATGCGAGGTAAGATGATTCCATCTGCTTGCCCCCCCCCACACCCGTGTTTGCTTGATCTCCTTTCAGCTATTTATCCATCTGTCACAGGCTAGTGTGTAGTTAACACCGTTTGTGAAGGAGAGGACCTATTTTTTGTGTGCGTTTTCTTCCCAGATTTAATTGGAGTGTATTCGGTTGTCTCCAGTGCACCGGTGAGGGGTTTAATGAGCTAAATACAAAAAGGAGGAAGTACCAGGTTTGGCTGGAACCTGAGCATGTGAAGGTGGAGCTGTGCGAGCCCAGCCGGCTGTTTCTGGAGCTACAGCTCACCCCTGTTTCTTTAACAGGGAAAAATCCAAGTTCAGCTTTAAGCCTCAGGTATCATGGTAATGAGCTGCTGCTCTCTAGACAGCAGCTGCTGCCACGCGTGTGCATGTGTGAGCAACTTTGTAATGTTATATTTACCAGTGCAGACCAGAGGAGATAAACAGCAAACCCTCTCTCAGCTTTCTTGCAATAAAAAGCTGCATCTGTGATCTATAATAGAGTGAAAATCCCGACAATATGAAAGCTATCGTTCCTCACTGCAAGCCAATTTGTTTTTTGTTTTATGTCAAATTTTTTTGATGATTATTTTTTTTTCTTCATTAAGTGTTTCTCTACAGATTTTAAATGTTAATTTTCCCTTGCTTACTCCTTATTTCCAGTCTTAATCGAGTCTTTTATCGTTTCGTTACTTTCAGCCTCGCGTCATGTCGTTGTCCATTCTCGTTATTACTGCTGATAATTTGGTTGAGTTTTAATGATCATTAAAGCAATTACAGGACTTTAGTCATATGGTCGACCTAAAATTGAATATGGAATGGGTAATATAATGGAAAGGGAAACATTTTCCATGTTCTGGATCACATTCAGCAGCTTAATCACTATTTCAGATTCTTTAAATGCTACTTATTATTTTTATTATTGACATTTTAAGTTTTTCGTCCTTTTTTGTTACATTTAAGACACAATTTTCTTTTCTCAGAGAGAGACAAACCAATTTCCCACTCAAACACCTGGCTGGTATTTCATTTAAGCATATTTGAAAGCAAAAGCAGCTTCAGGTCTTCATGGTAATTATCTTATAATAAACGACCATGGAAATCATTGAACACGAATCACATTTTTTCTTTTCATTCTGGAGAATTTCATAAAAGTTGTTGAGAAGAACGTACAGATTGAGTCCACTGATGTCAGTTGGAAACATAAAATGATGTTTTAAAATATGAGGGGATACGCTTCAGATTCACTTCACACTTGAATCCATTAGACTTCCATTTCTTGTTTATCACCATCTCACCGCCTTGCCCTGTCAGCCAAGTCCTTTATGACACAATAGAAAGTTTTGTTATTGTTTCGTCACCCCCCTCGCCTCATCTCGCTGCTTGCTCCGCGGCACAACATAAAATACTCCTGCTTTTTGACTGCCTGAACCTTCTAAGTGCTGAGCAGTGCACAAACACCACAACACACTTTTTATGAGACTGCCTTCTATTTTTGAAGCGACGGTAACACGCCTACTTCACAGCGGCGCATTCGACGCGGGTGAAAGCTGAAATATGTTTCCAATCTCTTGACTTTTGGATATTTTATAAGGGTTTCAAACGGGAAGCCGGCGCAATGTTTTAGTTTTAGTGGATCGCTAAATGTATGGATAGAAGAGGCTCTAGGCCCCTTTTTATTTCACGGGAACCTGCACGGCGATCTGCTTGTGCAAGCAAATTACGGTTTCTCGGACAAACCAGTGGCAGTGGACGAGTCACTGGAGTGACTAACCTGTCCCACTGAGCAGAGCTCTCAGGGGTCTGATGCTGGACACTTTTGTGCAGTGCAGGTACAGAATAGGCCCTGACTCACTACACCATTTTGATCCCTTCATACTGACTTTTAAAAATTCTAGTTGATGTGCAAATAGTGAGTATTACAAAGTGAGAATATGGAAATGGGTCTTCTAATTGTGTTTTTTTTTACTGTCATGGTTTGTGTTCGATTTCAATTGTCAAAAATAATCACACACCGAAGAATGAATCAAATCTTGACTTAAACTACCGACCCCCTTCATTTTGATTGCATTTTTCGTTGGCGGGAGTTTATTCCCCGTTTATTGCCTATGCCGTCTTCAAACGAATCCCCAGAGGATACATAAAACAGTTAAGTGTCATTTCTGGATGGAGTTGAATTACTTGGTGGAGAAGAGAGCCGTCAGTGTGGCGTGGCTGAGGCGCCGCGGGAGTCGTGATTCAAAAAGGGAGAGTTTTGAATGTGTGTGTGTGTGTGAGCATGTTGTGTTTGTGCTGACAGACTGATATGATGCGTCTGCCGTGCAGCAGCTCTGACCGAGTGAGTCTCCGGCTCCGAAGCGAGGCTGTAAACGCGCTGAGCAGATACGTCAGCGGGGGAGTGTGTCCCCGTCTGCTGCAGTCTTAAGGTCTTCTCATCACAACTGTGTACCAAGAGCGAGCACAACAAGGTCTCAAACAAGTCCGTGAAGTGCAGTATTTACCAAACATGAATCCGCTGCATGTCACACGCGGGGAGAAATCAATAGAAATGCAATACTGGGTTAACTGGAGCAGACCGTTGGGACATTTATGTCCCCCTCTCCTGAATGATCAAAAAATGATTTGTTTCTTGTTCTGCCTCCGGCAAATTGTGGACTGTCTCCAAACAGAATATGGTAAGCTGGTTCTGAGCACATTGCAGCTTATTATTGACCTACACAACACCCCTTATGCTCCGGCATATTTCCCCAGTCCGCTACACTGACCAGGCAATGGTCAGTGACATCGCTGTCCCCGGTGAAGGATGCATGCTGGGCATTAGTCACACAGAACTTTGTTTCAGTAAAAACAGCCCCTTTGTGTCCTCCTTCATGAATAAATCGAGGCTCCTGTTCAAGGAAGTGGAATTATTTGACGTCTGAAAGTGTGACACTTCCTGAACAATCCTGCTCTTGCTGATATCTGAAGATGGTGTAACAGGTTATTCTTATGGCTGACTGCCTGCGTTTTATTCCTGGTTATTATTCATCCTTGTTTTCTGAAACCTTTCATCCGGATATAATGACGGTTTACGCCAACTGCTTAAAAAAGATCAAATCTTATAAAATACTCTCCGAAAGGCGTCTGAAAGTGCTGTTGCTTTTTCTAGCTCATCTTCTCTTTGTGTCATTGGTGCGTCTGAATGTGGTGCAAAAAGAAAATAACAAAAAGTTAAATAGACGTTTTTTTGTGAAAAAGCTAAATGTAATTGAAGTAACTTCTAGAAACATTATTCTCATAATACAGAACAAAGGTTCACTTGGACATATAGTATGTTAAAAGTTATTGTGAGGATGCAGGATAGTTTTTCTGTCCTGTCCTGAAGAGTTTTCCATGAAAGTGCAGCTAAATAGTATTCTGCCAAATCTTCCAAAAGGTCTTTTGTTGTCATATGGTAGGTCGATTAGCTTTATTTTATTATTATTTCTGCAGTATTTATCTCTTTTAAAAATTGTTGATGCACAGCTAGTTAATTGATTTTCAAAAGTTTTGAGTTCAGTCATCCTCTTTTTCATTTTCATGAACTGTTGATGCTATTAATCTTTAAATTAGAATTCTTCTAAGCAAAACACCACTGTGATTTCTTTCCGTATGATATCTATGTAATCGGTAGCTATGCTTAAAGTTTTTATAACTGAACAGCCAAACTGAGAAAAGATGGCTGGTATTCTTTCTCTTGACCTGTCAGTGAGGATCCCACTCCATTTGCATGTAAAAAGTTTCCCAATCAGCAGTCTAAAATGGATAGCACCCATGTGAGGTATTCTGTGTACTTATGTAATTTCCTTTCTAATGAGCCAACAAATGCACAATGCACCAGGCTCTGAGTTAATGGGGAGAAGGAGTAATCTTGTCCCCGTTGGTCATCACACCCTGTGCCCCATTTTTCTTGGCGCTCCAGTATCTGTTTTCTCTCCTCCAGAGATGTGCCGAGGCCCCAGACTCTTTAGACCGGCGTGCCTTTCCCCCACTGGCTTAATTAAGGGCTTAAAACAATGTTCCATTAAATCAGAAGTCTTTCTCAGCAAGAGCAAACATCCATTTTTTTTCTGCTTTGCTGTCAGACACTGAAGTGAGATGAATTATCAGAGAGATGCGAGCCTGAGAACAGCGTATGATGTATCTGGCCTTGCCCTCTAATCACAGATTTTTCACTTCCCAAAACTTCTGTATCATTTGCTCGGAGGCATAGGATAGATGTAGAGGCGGGGGTTGGGAACGTTTCCCCTCCTAGATCCCATGATTGATATCGGGAGTCAAATTTTCTATTATCATTGTTTATCTTGAAATAGTTTCAATAGATTAATCAATCATAAGATTGATGGTAGCTCTATTGGTGGCCATCAAGTGATTGCAGCATTTTGTCCGGCTTTTTAGTTTCTTTGACATCTCTGGGGGTTTGCTCAGTGATCTGTCCAAAAGTCAGGGCCTCATCGTTTTGTGACTTTTGTGTTTGACATGTATTAGTTGTCTTTTTCTGTAAATCGCCACAAAGTGGAAAATTAACCTCAGTGTTTGAATAGTTTTAGATATTTTGCCGACTGAGGTGGTAGTGATGTCATGTGTGGAAGTCCAGAGGTGTCAGCAAAGGTTCAGAATTAGAAATGGGCTCAGCATGTAAGGGGAAGCTAACCAGCAATGCTGCCTTCAGCTGATCCTGTGATGTTATATTGAAATGTGTAAGCGGGGCTGAGTCATCCCTGTTTGGCATGTGTGAAATACAGAGGAGGAAAAAGCATCAGATTAACTTAGTCTGGGTTTTTTCCCCCTGTTTGCTGATAAGCCACAGCCATCATGTGACAGAAGGCTTTGGAAGGTGCTGATAAAGTCAATGTGCTGCACCTAACACCTTTTTAAATCTCAAAATCCAGCTGGATTTTGAGATGTCTTTTGGGCCAAAAAACGGTTGACTGCATGATTTTCCATTGTGAAATGATGATAAATAGTAATAAGTCATCAGGTAGGTAGTGATAATCACTCCACATTTCCCCCACTCACTTTTTTGGCAAACAAATGTTTAGAATGATAAATGAGCGTATTTATTAAACCGTTTTGTAAATGTAAAATGTAATATACACTTTGTGTACAAAGTGCAATTAAAAGTTAACATCCTAAAAGTTCTTCACTATTCCATTTAGATTTCTCTTTATCTTCTTTCTTGGTTTCATTTTTTACCTATATTCATTCCACAGGCAGCTGAAATAGTCTTTTGAAACTCTTTTACTTTTTATTTACAGCCTTTACTCATTTTAATTTTTTTCCCATGTGTTAGATGCCCTCATTACTGCATAAAACATAACATTTCTACATACTTTTTAGGAGTGATGCTGCATATTCTTCTCTTGGTTTCCTCCCAATTTTGTTTTTATTTTCTTTATTTCTCCGATGGCTTTATTTGACCTACCTTCCATCCTTGAATTATTAAGCGATTGAGTTGTCATGGTAACAGTACCGGTATCGTCCCAGCGAGAAAAAGTGGAGAGACGAGACATGAGAGAAGCAGCTGGCTCAGTTCTGATTCAGTCCAAATGTGGACTGTCACTTTGGTGGGAGTGCTCAGGCAGTTTTTACTGACAGCAAAGGCTGTCGCAGCGCTACGCCGGGAAACCAGAAACTGAGTGGGAGACCTCCATGTGCTGTGGCATACCTGAACTATTCCCATTCGCTGACATTTCTCACATTACCCCGAACAGCTGGTGGAAACATGTGGCCTTTTCTTCTTAATTGCTGCACAGTGATAGAAGTGATTGGTCTGTGTTATATCTTTCCGGAAGAGATTCTATTTCTGTATTTTACACCTTGAAACACAGCTAAACTAGGACTATTTTTGCAAGATCCCTCACCTTTGTTTCCTTTGCTATGATGATCTGCTTGCTTATCTGACTCCTTTAACCAGGATTTGCATTTGTTTGGAAGTTTAAGATTCTTTCCTGTGTGGGATATTATGAAGATAAAATCAATAGTAACGTCTGCAGATAGTAGCGGAGGATTTGTAGATGGATGTTCTGGCAGTCTTGATGGAAAGTTGGGAGGAAGCTTAAAGGGCTAATGCGACTGTATGCAGCTTTAGAGCTGTCTTGCAAGTCCCACGCTGAGGCTTGCAGCATGTAAAGTTTGCTCAAGGCTTTTTATCTTGGGGATTCATTCACAGCCGAGCAGATACAGAGAATGAACAAATGTGAGATACCCTCCCGCTGATCGAGTCTCCACTTGATGCTTTGGTAAGTTGCTTCAACAAGGCGTCAATGAGATTTAAAGAGTGCTGACTATTCTATAGCCTTTGTTCATCTTATTAATATATTGGCTTACAAATCTTTAAATAATGCTGCTCTGGCTGAAAAATCCAGCCAACCTCAATAACTTAGAGCAAAAACTTTTAGATATACTTTGGATCAAGTGACTTAAACCTTTGATCCTCAGTTAAACACACATTTTGATTACTTTTATGCTAGTTTTCGTTTTGTTTTTTTGTGCACTTGATCAGGCTTTGTCTACATTTTGCCCTCCATTTTATTACTGTAGAAATTATTCCAGCCTAAGCTTACATGCCCTCATATACGAAAGAGGTCTCACCCTCCCTTCCTCAGAAAAACATTTCCACATTAATATAACACGAGTCACGTTGGCTTCTATGAAGCATTATAAAGAGGTGAGTGAAGGAAACACTAACAAAGGATTCTCTATCCTTTATAGTGTTCTAAGTAATAACTAGCATTGTGCATTAAGCAAAGCAAGCATTAACCGTAAAGGCATAACTGGGAAGAAGAACAGTAAGGTAAGAGCATCCGTGTGTGTGTGTGTGTGCGTGTTAGTGTGTGTGCAAGTGTGTGTTTGGGTGCAAGCATTCAGGATTTCTGATAAGTCAGGGCTAATTACAGCTGAAAAAGAACTTCCCCAGCAAAAAGCCTTGTGAGCATTAACTACCATGAAGCATCTGAAAAAACAACTTGTACAGGAGCTCTACTTAAAGTCCTCACTCATCACAGTGGTCCGATTCCAGATTAGTATCAAGCAGGGATTGCTCTCTGTCAGATTGACGGGTTGATCTTTTTTCTCTAAATGCAGTGGCAGTCTTAGAGGTTCATATACTTGTCCCAACTTACATGTATCAAATATGGAATCAATATACTTAGTGATTTTCTTTACAGCTTTATTTCAGGTCTGTTGTATATTCTGTCATCTTTTAAGATTTCTGATACGTCTGATAATGTTTCTGCTACTGATACTGCTATTAAAGTATCACTATTTAACAGTTAGTCAGGAAAAATACAATTTTTTCCCTTTCAAATATGAAGGCATATTATGTAACTTCTTCAGATGCGTTTCTCATTAGTCCCACATCTTTAGTTAGTTAATAGCAAACATCATCTCTTTACCTACTATGTCCTTGTGCTTTTCTTTTGTTCTTATTTTAATTCTCCGGATAGGTGATTATCTCCTTTCTCTGCTAAATCCCATGAGTAAATATACTTGAATGTGTTTTTTTCCCCCTTCTACTCAGCCTGAAACTGCACAGTCTCCATCCTTTCACAGTAGTGTCCAGGAAGAGTTTTTCCAAAGCATTTCCACAGAGTCCAAGGTTACTTCTTAGTTATTTTGCTTAAGAACGTGTCAGATTTTTGTCTATCAACATCTAAAGGAAGTCACAACAGAGAGGCAAAGCACTTTTCACCCTGGCAGCCACACGCGGGCTCTTTTCTTATCTCGCCTCGGCAGCACATTTAGGCGGCGCCAACCAGAGCCGGGATAAGGTGCTGCGAAGTAAAGACGGCACTTTTGGGACCTCACGGGCATTATAATCAGCTGAGACAAAGAGTGAGAGGGAGAGAGAGAGTGGGGGGGGGCAGCAGGTTAATGAGAACGGACCCTGCGTGAGGGCACCTGCCTTGTCAAATTTGAAAGGCCAAGCCAACTTCAGCGCTCAGATCCAATCAGCTCAGCCAGTCAGGAGCCGAGCACATCACAGGCGCAGAGTCATTTTGTCCTCGCTCCGTCCTTCCATTTGAACCTGATTGTTTATTGAACGTGCTTCTCTTGTCTTCTCCAGGGGAGCTTTGTGGCCTGCATGACTGCCACACTGAGGCAGATGGACGACTATCATTACACTCATCTGATCAGCACCTTTGGGAAGATACGGAGCGACGTGGTGGTAAGTTCCTCTTATCGCTGCGCGTGTTACTCTGAAGACTTCCGTCTACGTGCTCGTAACTTCAGACTAACCGTTCGTGTAGGATTTTTGTTTATGGTCAGTATTTCCTAAAAAATGACAAGTTAGATGAAGTCTTTTCTAAATGTTTTTCTCCCACAATAAGGCATGAACTCTGGGGCTTCTGCTTGAACAGCATTCTCTTGATGATAGTACCTCCTGGGGGAAAATGGATAACTTGTTGCTGCTAACACACAGAGGAGGAGGGATAAATCTCAGAGGTTTGGGATTTCAGCTCTGAATAATCCTGCCTTCAAAGCAGTCTTTTTCTTGTATCTGCTGCCAGATTAGCATTCTATTACTCCACTCCAACAAAAAAAATGAAATCCCACTATTTACTTTCATCCCAGTAAGTGACTCTGGATCTTTGGAGGAAGGACACTCATCTGATTTGCATTTCAGGTGTAATTTTGATAAATGCAGGCTGACAGATAATGCATAATACCTTCAGTCATTTTTTTCTGCTTTTTTTTTTACTATTTAATCGAGCTGCTTAATGCAGATATTTTGTTCAGCCTTTCAATAAATCAAGCTAAGTATAAGCAGTAGATCTTTCTGACCTTCCTGATAGTGCTCTGGGTATGTGTGAGGTTGACAGGATAAACAATTGCTGGGGCGAGGCTTGAATTTTTTCTGGGATTTATTATTCCTGAAGCTGTTTTGCGCCATATACACATTTTAGAAAAAACAAATGACTTTAAAGTGCAATTTTTCATCACTCTACCACAAAACACAGAGATTCATCCAACCAGGAGGACACATCTGCTTAGATCCATTTATTTGTCACAAGTATTTAGCTTAAATTTGCCTTAAATTAAAATAATTGTGTTATGGAAGTGGCTGTTAAAGGCAAGCCTACAGGGAGAACATTGCTATCTACAGTATATACCGCAATGGTAGAAAAGTCTTTCAATTCCAAGGATATACAAATGAAGAAGCTGAAACAGAGCCACCCCAGAGCTACGTATCAGACTCTACAGTCTATGTTTAAGTTTATAACCGTGCAATTGAGAAAATGTAATTAACATACAGAGTTGATTTAGGTTGAATTTTCCTCATGCAACAAATCAATGAACCCAGACCGGTCAACAACTCCTGAAATGGAAAATCATTAAGGTCCAGACCGCAGCCTGTTTGAAATCTAATGGTGGCACCTTTAGGGACCTGTTCATATAGAAATGCAAAAACTTGGTGGACTGGACAGTGCTGTGAACAAGAGTGTGCCAGATGACGTTTTCTAATAGAATTTTCCTTTTTAAATGTGTGCAATACGATCAAACTGGACACATGGAAAATGAAAAGGCTTCAGTCCCGTGCTTGACCTTAAAATAGGCCTCTGTGTGAAAATGACAAATCAGTTAATTGCAGGATGCTTTAATAGTTGAGGTGATAAGAATAACATTTTAATTCGGAGAACTTTCTCTCTCACACAGGACTTCCTGATGGAAACGTTTATCATGTTTAAAGATCTCATTGGGAAAAACGTCTACCCCTCAGACTGGATCATCATGAACATGATGCAAAATAAGTAAGTACAAATTTTCTGGGCTCACGAACAAACAAAGACATGTGAAATCCATATAGCCTTAATTTCTGTTCTGTTGCTAAGGAACAGCAGTCAGAATGGGTAACAATATTTTTTTGGGCCGTGCCCCCCCCCCCCCCCCCCCATGCAAATATCGGTTACAAGGCCTCAGCAGTGTAGCAATCAGCCGAGCAGTCAGTGCAGCCGCAAACAATCACATGAATTATAGATGCTTTGGTGGATGCCGTCTGCTAATCTCCAAACTTAGTCTCGGCATCTCTTTACTTTTTTCCTTGTTACGCCGCCGCAGCTCTCTGTTTTATTAATGTGAGCTTTGCCTGATTTTTATTTTTGTTAGAAATTTAGAAGGAGATCGTGGAGTCTTGTCATGAGCCTTGTTCATATTTTCGGAGCAAGTATTTGAATTAATGCTTCCATTAGACTCTCTTCATAAAATAAATTCAGTTTGAAATTTTAAATGTGAGAACATGCAAGTGGATGGAAAAAGGCTTTGTTTGTTGTTTTTTTTTACTGAGAATGAAAAAGATTATGATTTCCCCACCAGCATCCATGCTTTATGTTAAGTTCATTTACTTTGGAAATGTACAAAATCATTTGTAAGTATGTTCTGACTACTTAGTGTTTGGCTTTATCTTTAACATAGTTTTACTCACAGTAGACTGTCAAAAGAAGAAGGCCAGAATTCCGTAGTTGTCAAACTACTTTTTTAATCTCAATTTACCGGACCAAAAGAAAAAAGGATAAACATAAACTGGGCTGATTCGGTTTGGATGCTGCTTGAAAGTGGCCATTTTACAGCAGGTGCGGTGCTTGTCGCGGCCCCCTGCCTACGCCTTCCAAAATCATTCCAGCGCCATCACCGGCTTGGACATTTGACTCGAGATTGCATCGCAACTCATTTTAGATTCCATTGCCTTCATTAGTGCGTTTGATTGCCGCACGCCATATTCATTTTAAAATTCAGAGCGCTCCCTCCTCAAAACATTATCTTCCACCTGGGTCACAAAGCAGACACTGGTGTATCTGTGCCAGGAAATCTCCCCGGTGTGCTGCAGGTGAGCAAATCACATCTGTTCTGATGTAGACCCACTCGAGGGGGCAGCCCTCACCCTCCTGTGCCCCACTCTCAATACATCAAATATGCATGCCTACACATCCATTCAATGTACTAACAAACTCATTCAAAAACCACAGACCCACTGCAATCCCGCACTCTCATGGCTCTGATTAGTATCACGCAGCTCCCGCGGATCATTCTAGTTGCTGCAGCATATGAATTATTTTTTGTTACACTCACATGTTTGAGTCCAGTGTGTCATCTCCTAAAGCTAAACCCAATCTCTGTCGCTTTTTTAAAATCTTTTGTCTGCTTGCACTTGTTTGCAACAGCTAAAAGATTCATTCGGCATTCTGGCTTCATTCGGCATGTGGCTGAATGCGCGAGCCTGAATGTTAAATCGGTCTTCAACTGGGTGAGAAACAAGCCTGTCAAAATCTGATTTATCTCAAGGCATTTATACTTGAGTCCATTTCTATATTACAGGTGTTGGCTTCCTGACAGATTACTAAGGCTCCTCCATTTGCAGTCATCCGCCAGAGTTTTTTTTTTTGATTGGGTAGTTTATTGCTCAGAGGGAAAACCCAGGGTGAGACATTAAGGACAAAAAAAACTGAGTCCGTGGTGGTTTCTGTAGCCTTACAGATCTTCTGAGACTGTTTTTCCTCTAAACTCATTTATATGGATGAAGTGGTTTTAACCTGCATTTCTAACTACTTGGGAGATAAATGGAAATGAAATCTCTGGGAAACTTTTGTGGCCCCTGGAACAGGGTGCCGGGGTTGAACGTTTGAAAAATATAGGTGGGGACAGTGAAACATGCTGGAAATGTGCCCAAAGTTCAGAACAAATTAGATGAAACATGCCAGCATCAGCCAAAGTAACAGGGAACCTTAGTTTGAATTAGAATTGTGTTTTCAATTAACTGTAATAATAGAATAATTTAATCTCATTATTTTAGATTATTTATTTTTAGTAGATCATTCCTATTTTAAACAACACACGACACAGTTTTTCTATAACAAATCTTTGAAGATCTCTGAGTCTTCACAGCCTCTTGTTTCTGAGCAGTTCCCACATTAACCACGGGAGTTGCAACTCCTAGCATCAGCAGACAGTTCTTTCATGTCCACACATTGTGATGGCATCGCTAATGAGATGGGCATCACCTCCTACTCCTTTTTTTTTTACCCATCAGCTTTTGCTTCCTCCAGGTTGCAAACTGATTTATGGGCTCTAATTGCTCCAGTGACAGCCGCATCAGCATGGTTATACACCAACTACTGTTCTGTGGCAAACTGGTCGTGACTTAATAGTGACAGCTAATTGGAAATAGAGATGGGCTCCCACATGTTGTCTAAATTGATAGGGTACAAGTTTGCTTATGTAGGTTATTAGAAAGCCTGATTACATGCACCCCGATGTAGATATTTCTAAAGCATCAATCAAAACAACGTTATTTAGCAACTTTGTTTTTTCCGCTGTCTGGCCGAGCATTTGAATGGAACCAACAATACGGCCAGATTAACAGAAGAAGAATTAGAGTAATAATGATGACAAATCTTGAAGTGTAATTAGTGAAAATTTGCAAATGCATTCTTCCACTCAGACAACAGCACACTCAATTTTCTCTAATTACTACAAAAACAAATAGATATTTCACAAATAGTTTCATAACATGTCCGGAAGTCGAACATTTAATTTAGTCCCACTGTATGGTTACAATTCTTCTAACCTGAGATGCAAGCGAAAAGTACATACATGGTTTGATGGAATAAAGTGATCTGCCATTAAATTTTATACTGTATTTGAAGAAATAGAGGCAATTTAAGTAAAGTGTTCCCTTAGTGAATAAAACTAGAGATATTGATTTGCATTTGCTGTTAATAACAAAGCTGCAAAACAAGCCTGAAGGCAGCTATCTAATATTTCCTCATTTTTATAAAATGCAACTCACTTGTGAGGTGCCTTGACTGGGGAAATGCACATTTTGAAACATCTTAGCCTTTGCTACGTGTCTTCAGAAAGATATATTCTTTAACATATTATTTTAAACCCAAATTCAGTTTACAGTAAAATACTCATTGGAACCATTATTCTTTGAAGATTAGTTTTTCCCAATGTACATGTACACAGCCAATCATTTCCCAAATATATTATATTGATTTCTTAGAATAACTCCTGAACTAAATAAAATTCTGCATTAAATTTAGATGAGACATAGAAAACATTTTTATTAAAAACAAATTCATCTTAAGTTACTCTAAATAAAAGATTCTATGTATATTGGTTATTTAAAAAAAGAACGTGGACTTCTGTTTTGAAATTGAAATTATGTTTCATTTGAGATCCAACCCTCTCAGGACTTTGAGGCACACTTCAGCAGAAACTTGGTGTACATGTTGCAGCTCATTTAAGGCTCACCACTCTAAATATAACTGACATTTTTGCAATGCACTCGATGGATCCTCCTGTCATGCAATTACTCCCGACTTTAGATCAACAGAATGTCGAACTGAATGGCTCCATTTCATTTCTGCATCTCTAATGTGCATTTAATGTGCAATTCCAATAAGTATTGATGCACACAGTAATCAACAGTGATTAAAAGGGCATCCATGACATGAGGATTGGGTCCCCGATGTTAGTATCCTAAATAGAATTCCCATATGCGCTGAGTTTAATTCTGGTCGAGGAACCACGCATTACCTGACTATGGCTTCAGCAAGTGGCTGTAAAGGAAAAGTAAAACTTTCTTTTACTTGTCTTGCTCCATTTAAAAAGTCAAAGCAGTTTTTTGTTCAACTCTGTAATTTCCCACATGTAATTTGTTTAATTCCTGAAAAAAAACCTGAATGTTAAAGGTTTGCCCCTTTAGAATCCATTTTAATTGCTTTGTGATTCATTAAAAAAATAATAATTGTACAAGTCATTATCTCATGCGTTGTTCTATGTGAACTTTGCCAACGCAGTCTGAATCCAGTAGAAAAAGTTTTTTTTTTGCGCTCACTGGTGTTAAATTTATAAATTAGCCTGTGTTATTTCATTAATAGTCCATTTAACTCTTCACAAAAATTGTCTCTGGATAGTGACCAATCTACTCATTTAAATGCAGGTGGAAAGTAAATTCCAGAAACAGAAAATTAATTCACACTAACTTATACTACTTCAGAGGGACAATAATCTGTTCAGTATTTGCTTAGATTAGTCCTAACTGGCCTGCTGCTCATTAGTCATACTTAAGATTTTCACCTAAAGCCACAGTCAGATCCGAGTGTCAACATGTCCAGTATATATTTATAATAAAGTGCCTGCAACCGATGTCACTTCCTGCAGTCACAGCTGTGCTTTGTGCTGAGTGCTTATCAGCAAATGTCGTTTGCTGACTCACTAAACTTAGTGTACATTGTTTAATTTTTAATTGCCAAACATCAGCATGTTTTTGTTGTCTTTTATTTCGACAGTGCCATCAATATTGAGCTTTTCTGCTACACACCAAATTAGCTGTGCAAAATAGTTTGTATGCAGTTTATTTTTCTTAGGAAGCATATTGTCTTAAAAATCTTTGCAGTTTGTAGTTGCAATAGGGGACAGAGTTGTCTCCTTTTAAGCTCATAATAACCCCTCTCTGATAAAATGCTTCAACTGGAAAGTATCAGATTTATCCCTCATTGGTTTTCCTCCATTATTTAAGTGTAAAAATGGAGGGAGGAAATGAGACTGTTTTCCCTCAGTTTAAATGTTTAGTACTAGCTTTCCTACTGGCTTTCGTACTATGACTCAGCCCAGTTTCATTTTTGGGTCATCAGAGCTTAACTTTGTCTCAGTGGGGCTCACTGCTCAGTGTGAGCCCTCACAACCTGCTGGGCTGTGTTGTAATTATGTTAGAGCCCTCCTACGGATGAGAAATTGAGCTAAAATATATTAACATGTATATTAATTTGATAGATCAAGAGCAATGCGTTTAATCTAATTGAATTAACTGGACTGATAATGGAGGTTTTTGACCTTGCGTTATCTCTCAGCTCGGGAGATATGACGGCTATTCAGCAATAGTATGCAAATGGCTCGTGATGATTATCGCTGATGTGTGCTGAACTCAATTAGCAACTATGATCTGCTGATAACTCGCGATTAGCATATGGCCGACGTGCAGATCTTATGACAGTTTATGTCTGTTTACCATGGCAACACAAGGTTGAACGGTTTTTCGGTAGGATCGGGGGTCTCGGGTATGAGAAACGACACCTCAGTCTGTGCTGAAATGTAATCGCACAGCATGATCATCAGTCTGCAATAACCGGCTGTTTTTCTATTTTTTTTTTCATTTTATACAGACGCCTTGATCAAGCATATTCATCATAATGACGCCCCACGAGTAGTGGATCAGAATGACTCGTGTAGGAGGTGCTATGTTGCTTGTGTACTGTCTAATTAAAAAAGATAAAGTTATGTTTTTGTCTCTCTAAGCAGAAAATAAAGAAGTCTTGTGCTTTCCTGAGATGATTAGAGCTACCTTAATTTCCCAAAAGCTCCATCTCCTATTTTTGTGATGTCCCCAAAAACCTTCGGTGTCAGAGAGTACGTTTATGGTCACAGCTTGAAGTTCCAGGTCACTAGTCATGCATTTATAAAGATCCTACCAGTTTTTCTTTTGTTTTCTTATCTTCACCTTGAATTTTATTTTCCCTATGTGCTTCAACAACTGGCCATCACATATTTTGCAAGACAGCCAAACACTCCCCCCCCTGGTGGGTTGGCTTTGTAATAAATGCATGCTTAATGGAGCATGACATGATACTCAATTAATGTGCACCCTGAACATAGCATGTATTCAAACTCACAGTCCAATATTTTTGCACAACATATTTCAGAAAAATCGATACGTCAGTTAATTGTGTACAGCACCATATTTACAATATAGCACAAAGTAATTCAACCTGGACTAGTATAAACACAGATTTCAATAGTAAATTATATTTAGTTGCCGACTGCACTAAAATTTGTCATTTAAATTTTTTTGTCAAAAGTTGTTTGACAAATTCCTTAATCTTTTCTGAAATGGCTCTCTTGGAGGATCTCTGTCAGAATCCTGCACGAGGGGGGAGAATACATGCAATTTTCATCCACCTCATTAAGTTTTTCACTTTAATTAATGGCAGGATGTCCTCATACAGGAACTGTCCTGTCTGTTTAAGGCCGTTATTCGTCTGCATGCAGACAGACTGCTGGCCCTTAAATAGGCCTTTTGTCGGCATGGTTCGCATTAACTTGTGAACTGCAGTATAACAGAGAGCCGTGTGGGACACTGGTATACAGATGGCATGGATCATCTGTGTAGATAGGCCTGGAAGTTTCCTCCACCGGTATCATAGGGCAGTTGTAACGAACCATAAGGGCTTTCTTCTACCTTAAAAGGGAAAATCAAGGAGAAATTATGATTACAGCTGCATTTTCCTTGATGAGTCATATTTAACCAGAAGCTGTGCAGAGCATTGATCTTGCTCTTCTCCACACTGTGTGACCCAGAAGTTGAGCTGTGTGCAGCATGACTGATGTTTGAGAATGTACCGTTATATTGGGATAACATACGGTTAGAGTATGTTTAAATTGTTGAACGATGTCCTTCTAATTAAAGTTGGTGTAACACCGATGTATTGATCTGTCAAAGATTCATGTCCCCGGAATGAAATGCACAAAATGTAAAAGATTGCACCTATGTTTAATATGTTTATGAATGATCACAAACAAACACAGTTTTATGAAATTCTAAATTATGAAATACCAAAATTAGTTTAAAGGGCCAAACTCAATCGCTTTCTGAAGACAGTCCCTTAAGATAACACCAAAATGATTTAATATTGATTTTATATATTAAAAAAGGAAAGCAATAAGAGGACATGAAATCACGCAGCTCTGACTGATGGTTTTCATTCATAAAAAAGATTGATGCTAGTGGCCATTGCAAAACAAACTAAAAGCAAAGCAAAAGTAATAGACCTCAAGTGGTAGTTATAACTAAAGATTACACACTTTAGGAGGCATGTAAAAGTTAATGTAGATTTAATGCAGATTATTCTAATGATCAGGGAATAATGCTACAAGTAAAGACGAAAAGAAAGTTTCTCATTGTAATTTGTACAACTTATTATTTGTATTTACAGGAATCAGAACATATATACAGTAGTATAGTAGTTTATCCTGATCTGAAATGCTAATAGAGGCAAAAACAACTTGGAGGCAGGTTCAGGAAGGAAGTATGATGGGCTGTCATTGTAGCCAAAGCATATTTATTGAAGGAGACCTATATTTGTGTCATTGGTGCATTTTGGTCCATGTTATTTGTTGCTCTACATTTGTCGGTATGCTAAACTTTTATTTGCATCTCGTAGGTTTCGCAGGTTCTAGAGTTTTAGTGAATAGAGGGATATTCATTCCTGTGGTTATTTATTGTTATGCTCAGTTAAGAAAAATGTGCACCTTTTGACTTTTTTGCTCTAGAATTGTGCTATATATATATATATATGTTAAGACAGATAAAAATAAACACTTAAGCTCTCATTGGGCTTTAGCCCTCTTAGTCCGGACATGCAATGGGAGGAAATACATTTTAGCGTTATTCCAGCTCTAAGCAAGCAGCTATATTGACATGTTCACAGCTGCAGAAAATTGAGTGACTTGTGCAGAGGGGGTGTCTATGCCGGTGCTCACTGCATGGTGTTAATAGGCTGCCTGAGTGCTTAGGTGATGTGAGGGGTCTGGCCAGGAAGCCAGAGAAATGGAGTTCTAATGGGATATCCAAAGGTGTTCGATGACACTTAACCTTTTCCGGCTAATGACTGAGGTCACACAGAGTGTGTATCGCACGTCAGTCCCAGATAGGATTTTATCAGCAATGAAGATAAATGTGGGGCATGAATATTGTATGGCTTGGAAGTACCCCGCTCTCCCAGGCACAGCTGTGTTAACAGTGCTGATATTCCTGTTCGAGGTCAGGTTTTTTGGGGCAGTTGGGAAACCCCTGCCCGACGACGACGACGGCATTAAAATTCTGACCTTCCGGGATGCTCCCGGATCCGTAGATCCCCCCCCTGCGGCACGCCGCTGAAACACAAAGTCAGCCGCTCACCGATGATGAATTTGGGATTGTCGGTTCCCGCCGTGGGGACCCGGTTCTAATACGGATTTATCCGGCGCGAGGACAAAGGCAGAGCAGTCTCTCGGAGCTGCCAGAGCAGCAGATGTTTGTTCACCTGCCAGTGCTGGTTACACAAGCATTACGTCTCAATGCCGCTTTATTGCACGCTCGTGAAATTTCTCATGCAATCCGCCCGAGCAGCGGAACAGCTGTCCTTCTGCCACCTTGCCATTTTTCCCCGCATTCCGGTGTATCTTCATGTTCTAATTCTGACAGTCAGCTGTTGCTTTCCATGCTGATTTGTTGTTGTGTCCACAATATTCAAGTCAGTGGAGACAGAGGCCTGGGTTGTTGATTGTTAAATAAACGCATCTGGTAACTGAACGTGTTGTACTTGACATATTCTCACTACAATCAAATTAACTTTTTTTTGGCATCTACGTGTAATTCAAACATGATCGTATAGAATTTTCTTCCAGGGAATGAGAATGAGCCTGTAACTTCGTGAGTGACATTGCTTCCACAGATTTTCTGTTTCACAGTTATTTCAACTTGGAGAAAACATCTGATTGATTTCTAGGCACATTTTTCTTTGTTGGATGTGTAATGGAAAGCATCTATCAGCTAATTATTATGTCCTCTGCTTAACTCGGCTAATGCTTAGCTAGTTTAAATGAGTTTTCTACAAATCCATACGTAAAAGTAAAAGGGGAAATGTTTCCACCCCTTGTCGAATTTGGTCTTAACACTCTTTTCTTGTTTTTGTTCCCAGAGTTTTCCTTCAGGCTATTAGTCAGTATGCAGCGGTGCTCAACAAGAAATTTCTGGATCAAACCAACTTTGAGCTTCAGGTGAGCACTGCACCATTATAAACCTTTTTTTCTCTCTAAATTACCGTAATTGCCAGCATTTTTATGTCGGTTGCTGAATATTTTAACCTTCTCACCCTTGAATAGAGCAACTGCTTGCTTTTTAAATGACATATACAAGAACATTGTCTACAGCTAAACTGCACTGAGCTTTTAAAGCAAGATTAAATAATGTAGCTGTATTTGTATGTCTGAAAGCACTCAAAGTTGTTTTTGTCATTTATGAATAAAACTTCTGGATGTGTTATTTTATCTATTCCTCCAGTTCACAAAAAATCTTTGCTACACTTGATATTTAAATCGTCGTGTAGACTCAGTTCGTATACATGAATTGAGCATGTGAAGATTCCTTTAGTGGCTTTCATTGCCTGATTAAAAGTGTGCTGTGGAGGACATCGGCCTAAATCACCGACCTCCTCACCCTCTGGGACAGCTTCCCGACACAAAAAGTGGAACTAAGTCATCCAAAGCTTTTGATTTAATGAAACCATAAAGCTTCCTGGCCCTCGTTGTCTAGCACCGAATAACATTGTTGTAAAACTGGCTGTAAGCTTTGAGTTAAACAATCTCTCTCCCCCCCCCTCTCCACCCTCCACCCCCACCACTCTTGTCTCTGTCTGCATCTGACTTAGTTGTGGAACAACTACTTCCACTTGGCTGTGGCCTTCCTCACCCAGGAGTCGCTGCAGCTGGAGAACTTCTCCAGCGACAAAAGAGCCAAGATCTTCCACAGGTGAGTGCAAGCACCCAGAAATCCACAGGATGTCCTCATTTTGAATTGCCACGGCCCAGGTTAAGCACAAAGACGCCCAACAAAGGGACCAGACGCCCTTTGGAATCTTTCTACATGTACTTTCCCCCTTTGAACAAAGCAGGGCTATTTCATAGCATTTCAAAGGGATGAGCACATGTACATAAATCTCTGGCATGTAGTTATACTCTAGATTCTCTCTTTGACTTAAGTTACCTGAAAACATTTCACGTTTGTTTTCTTAAAGCAAATAACGATGAGAAATAGCAATGCGATGCTGCACAGGATATGGATTCAGACTTCTGAGCGTTCGGCCTATACCATTTCCCTCCCACCCACATTTCCTGCTTTTTTTAGAAAAGGCTTTCATTGACATTAGTATTTCTCTGAGGGTCTAATAATGCATTCAAATGGACAAATGCTTTCTGGGAAGACTTGGAGCATATTGGCTCTCATCTTCATTTGGAGGAGCCTTTGTCAGTTAAGTATACATCACAGCGGCCCATGCCTGACAGTAATACTGCTTTGTCGGCCAGTGCTAAGTTATTGGGCATGATGAACTCCCCCATAAAAAAAAAGAAACCACTTCTTATGCCAGACACTGCACAATGCAGAGGTAAGACGTTCCCCACCACGTTGTTGACTTAATACCTGCTATTTCTGGTGTTCATGCAGAAATAGATCCCTGCTGGGCTGTTTTCATATTTCATTCCCAAATTGTCGAAGCCAAGTGCAAACTGTTGTTTTGCGTGCACATTTAGTTTTTTTCCGGAGCAAAAAAAAGGTCATATAAAACACATTTTCAAATTTCAGCCCATGCTTATCATCAGTTCCTGTGCCTCTGTTCAACTGCTACTTCCCTCCCCACTTTTCCCTCTTTTTCTCTTGTGTGCTGTTGTGTCTTTCTGAGAAACACAGAACAAGAAAAGTGAAATAAAAGATTTGTGGCATGCTACTCTGTTTTTTTTTTTCTGTCTGAATTATACATCAGTCAGCGCTCTTTGTGCAATTGTTGTCCACCTCTGATGTCTGTGTTATCATAATGTGGTCCTGAGACTTTGCAACAAACCGCTGATTACAAGTTCATCTGGGCTGAATAACATGATGTGTGTAGTTTTTGATTTTTGTTTCTACTCAGAGTTGAGTGTGCTTTTGTCCTTTGCTTTTCAGCTAAAATCCTGATTTGTAGAAATGGATTGCAACTGAATTTCTTTGATCAAGTTTAAATTGGTTCTGATGATCTTCAGAACAAGCTTCACAGAGTTTGTAAGATTTTCAAAGACAATCCATTGCACCCAGTTGAAATTCGTAAAGAAATGAAAAAACAGGAATCTTTGATCTCTTAAAAAATAGCCTTTGTGCATAGAGTTGGAAACTAAGTCTATGCACCAAGAAATAACCAGTATTTCCACACCCTTTGCAAAAACAACTGTTACGTTCACATTAAACATGTTATTATCCTCCCATAACCCCTGTGCCCAAAAAAGCAGCTAAGCCCAAAAGTCTAGCACATCGTTTTCACATCCGATAAAAAAAATTTTTTTTAGTTTAAACTACAAAAAAAAATATATGACTTCAGAGGCCAAGGAGCTCCGTGCTAACCCAAAAACGGCTGGATAAATGAGCAAGTAGCAGTGTCACTGTTATGATTCGCTCATATGAGTGATAAGGAGAGGGAGCGTCATGTTGTCAGGTCTTGTGAATGTCTTTGCTTGGAGCTTTGATCCCATCTGAGTTGTCGGTACAAGCCTCTGCTTGTCAATCACGCGCCGCTGTTTCTGCCGCTCTCTCTTTTTTCTTCGCCATCTTCTCCCTTTTCGTCAGCTCGTACCTTCGCGGTCTCCTCCTTTTCCCCTCTCGGACCGTGATCTTTGGCCCCTCGACCCGGTTGCGTTATACTCTGCTGAGACCCCTCGCCCATGTCCCACTGCGGACGAGTTTCTGAGCAAACCTCGGGGAGCTCTCCGCCCCGTCGCTGACAGGTGTGCATTGTCGGTGCTGACAGCCCGACAGTCATAGCTGTCTGTCTCGCTGCCTGCAGGAGTCTGACAGAACAGCCCCCCCCGCATCTGTCCCGGCTCAGATGAGTACACCCTACCTCCCGCTCAGTCATCCCCACACCAGCACACGGAGAAAAGAAGACCCACAAGCTCACTAATGTAATGATGAGATGCAAAAACAGTGTAGAATGCTATGCATAATTCATCCTTTTTTTTTACGTGCTGCTATACAATCGTTTAGAGGCATTTATTCATGTTTAGCAGTTTCTCCAATACTCAAAATCAGTCCCAGGGTTCTGTACCGGTGCTCCTTCGACACTCATAGAGTGCTTTGACCCGGCCAGGAAATAAAGAGGTGACAGAGGTCTTTTTTCAGGGCTCTGTCAGTGCTCCCCCCCCCCTTCCGTCAAAATACATTAGCGCGCCTTGCTGTGGTATTGAGTCTGTGGAAGCTTGCGAGGGCCACTGGATGCTCTGAAGTAGCACGACGTGAGAAAAAGCCCGAGTTGATATTAGTTTGGGGTCAAAAGAGCTGCCGCTGTTTCTATTTCTTTCCAGTTTCACACCAAAGTTTCGTGTGATCAGTGCAGAAGGAAGAGAAAACTGGAGTCGTCCCACACTTCTCGGTGTTACAGTCTAATGTCAGAAAATACTGGTAGAACATTGCAGTTCTCCCAAAATGTTACCAGTTAAAAGGGGAATTTGGCATGACTTTGACATCATTTCAGATTTAAGAGGTCTCAAATTCACTCCTCTTTGAAGGAAAAGAGCGTGAAAAATAGAAGGTGGTTGTTTGCTTGAAAAAAACAGCTTTTAATTCATATTATGTATTTTTTAGGGCTGCAGATTTTTCTTATGGATGCATTGTGATTGCTTGCACTCGGGGTTGTCATACTGCGGTAATGATTCATTCCCTAAGGAAATAGATGTTGCCAGGTTGAGTGAAATCAGCGGAACAATTACGGGGGCTCTTTCTGCAGATGGTTATAGCACAGCATAGTCGGAAATAGCCAAAGACGTTCACGTCCAATCTTGAAAATCTCATAAGCCGTTTTTCACACTTGTAAGGTAGTTTCTAACAAATAAGAATTGCTTTTCAAAATTGTACAGCATCCCCAGGTGATCTGTAAATTGATGCCAGATACTGTTTGTTAGTTTTCTCTCAACTGATGCAAAAGCATATGTCAGATTAGCAAAAAAAACACAGCACAGCTGTTGGGGTAGATTTATGCTACATTTTCTTTTCCCCTCCCTCATTTTTTATCAAAAAATTTGCCGAGCCAAACACACAGATTGACGGCAGACTCCGCTCCAAATTCTGAAACCCGGCGTTGAGGTTCAGTGCAGGTATTCCCCATGCTGAGGTTACAGTGAAAACGCATGTAATTACACGTCAGCAGGTAATGGTGTGTTTAACGTGTGATTTGATAAGTCGGTAGATGCAGCGGACTGCTTCCATTTTGTTTTTTTTCATGTTGATGGTTGCACAGGATGGCCTGATTTTGTACACTGGCTCTCTGCTTCCAGTCTTGTTAGTCTCTCCATCATTCACTCTTTCCTCCTCCCTCCTCTCCAACTAAGCATCTGTCCTTTTGCTGACCTGGGACATTGAAGGCAGACAGACAGACAGGCACTGAGCCGCCACGGATATTGGCTCATGACCTAAACACGACCTAGCTGATCAGCTTATGAGCCCCGAAGACAGACAGCGGATGGGGGGCATTGTTTCAGCTGAAAATCTTTTTTGGATATAAGTACTCGTGTACAGCCTGAAAACATCCTCGTGTCAACAGAGGCTGCCTGATCAAACACATCAGCTCATGTCATTCACCCCTTGTGTTTTTCCGCATCGTCTGATGTACAAACAGAGCAGAAGACACACTCACAGGCAACAATGTGTGTGTGTTGTGAAGAGGCACAGGAGCAAATAGCGTTGCACCAAGTTTTTTTTTTCATGCACATTGAATCAAGAGCAAAATAATTACATTGTTTCCCTTTTTTCACAGTTTTCTAATTATCTGTAGGACAGCACATCACGTAATGTATTGCTATATGCTGCGTCTATTCAGGTCATTGTGAAGCAACAGTCTGATGGACAAGGAAATCCCCCCCCCCCCCGCTCCAAAATAGTAATTGAAAAATAGCAGCTATCTCTTTTTGTGTTGATTTCCACGTTCTTTTTTTAAATTTAGTATTTCACAAGTTGCCCTTTCGTCATTGGTAAAACAACCTGTTCTTGTTTTCATATTGCAGTACATTATCACTTTTAAGACCCTGATTGAATCTACATTTACATTTACATTTATACATTTAGCAGACGCTTTTATCCGAAGTGACTTACAAAAAGAGGGTTTAACATTCAACTACAACACCAGTTACACACTTACCTTACCTTGAGTGCAATATGCTAGAAGAGGATTTAACATTAAGGATTTAACATTCAACTATGACATAGATTACACAAGTACCATATATTGAGTTCTATATGCTATTAGGAAATAAGTTCTTTCGGGACTAGAGATACTCTCGAAGAGATGGTTCAGCTGGGGGGGTGTTCAGTTGTTGTTTTTTTTATTTCCAGCCGTCTGCATGTTGAAATGTTCTGGGTGAGTTTATGCGAATATGGAAATGTGCCCACGAACACCTTAGATAATTAACAGCGAAAAAGGAATTTCACCCATTTTCTGTTCACACTTTGAATGCCGTGAGCTGACAATAGTTTGTCTGACACTTCTTTCCTCCATTTATGCTTTAGGTACCAGGACATGAGAAGACAGATTGGCTTCGAAATCAGGGATATGTGGTACAATCTCGGTAATTCAACTCATTCTTTGTGTCAGTGTTGTTCACGTTCACCTTTTAAATGCAGTTTCTTTCTGGGTGAATTTACACAAAGTTCTCTTCATAAGTGACATGTTCAGAATTCATAAATTCTCAAAATGTGATCATGATTTTTGAGCTAATCAAATATTCAGGGAGGCATTACATCAGCATCTAAATATACTAAAGCTTGGTTTAATAAGATGTGTAAGCAATGACGTCTTAGTGGAAAGAAATTTTATTGCAACCCTGGAATTAGGAAATCTGATTTATGCCCCTGTGCCTCTTCTGGTTGTTACCAACACCATCTGATCCTTTAATCAGTTTTCAACTAAATTAATTGAAGCTATTTGGATTTTCCCACTGTTAAATTTGATTTTCTTTTGTTTTTACCCAGTGTTTTAATAAGATGTTATTTGCTTCTTGACTGTAACTCAGATGAAGTGAACCTTGTGAGTCATGATGTTATTAGCTTTAAATCTTGACAATCTTAATGCAGTTATTTTGTCCAAGTTGTAGTCTCCACATTTTCTCATTCATGGAGCTCTGTGCTTACTGTCTTTTATGGCCTTTCAGGACCCCACAAGATTAAATTCATCCCCGAGATGGTGGGCCCAATTCTGGAGATGACCCTAGTTCCTGAGATAGAGTTGAGAAAGGCCACCATCCCCATCTTCTTCGACATGATGCAGTGCGAGTTCCACTTCACATGCAGTTTTCAACGGGTGAGTCCTCTGGAGAATTAAATGATTGTAGTGAATTACCGTATGGCAGCAATGAACAGAGAGGCGTTGATAAGAAGGATTACCAAGTAAGGGGAGTCCATCAGATGGAAAGATTCATAGCCCAAAGGTTATTTGTCCTTGACAATTATCAACAGCCACCATAAGTGGAATTTAATATTATGCCTTGTTACAGTGCAGAATTAAGCCTTCCTGTTAAAGGAAATCTGTTTGGTTACAGCTGTTTGTTCATCTGATGTCATACATTTTTCATCCCTGGGAGGGGCTAATATCAAATAAAAAAAAGTTGTTCTGGTGGTCTTTTTAGTCCATTGAATACTCACAATTCAAGCCTCAATCATTTCTCCGTTAGTTTTTATCAGTTGTTCAGTCTGTTTTTTGCCATTTAAAGCAAATAATCGATAAAGATCTTAACCTTTGGAGGCAAATGGTACTTTTTCAGGCTTGGAAGGTTATATAACCTCTCAACACAGACAACAGTCTTCTGTTGTGTGTTTGTGTTGGACCAGTAGACAAGTACATCAAGAAGAAGGGGAAATTGTTTTGTTTCAGCACATAAAAAGTCCGTTTTTATACAGCTGCTACATACAAATATTAGAGAACCAGGTCCATATATCATTGTCAAGAGCTTCAGCAGCAATAGAGCAGAAGTAAATGGGACATGTCTCATATTTCAGCCTTGTTCTGTCTTCAAACAAAACTTCAACTGATAAAGAAAAGCTTTTTATAATGAACAGAAAATACCAGCTCACAGAAAGCTTCACTGCTAGAGAGGACGATAATAGTCAGATCCCAAAACCCCTCGGACCTGATACGAGTAGAGGGTGAGATACGGAGATGGTGTTAATGAATTGAAAAATTAGCCGTACTCATTATTTATGCCTGCTCTGTCTAATTGCAGTTTGAGAACGAGATCATCACCAAGCTGGATCACGAGGTGGAGGGGGGCCGCGGAGATGAGCAGTACAAAGTTCTCTTTCAGAAAATGTAGGTGCTGATTAATGGGCAGGGTGACACCTGAGCCTGTCACAAGTTAGATAATGCTAATTACAACATAACACCCCTGTAAATAACCACAGAGTGCTAATGATCACACGACTTCTCACCACAGCTTGTGAAATGCTTACACGTAATGGGAAAAACGGTCACAATTTTCCACATCCTGTGCTGTAAAATGTGGTTGTTTATGGAATTCAAGGAAGCTCTAAATATTGCTTTGGAATCTGTTTCTTCTCGATTATCATCTCAACCACAAAACACAAACGTTAGTTTGCTGGAGCATTGCCGTAAGCACAAGTACCTGGCCAGGACGGGCGAGAACTTTGTCACCCTGGTGGTGCGTCTGCTGGAAAGGCTGCTGGACTACAGAACCATCATGCATGATGAGAACAAGGAAAACCGGATGAGCTGCACTGTCAACGTTTTGGTAAGATGGCCGGGATCTCTCAATGCACAATCAAGTAACAGTAATGCCTAATGCATCTAAGCCTCGTCATTAAAGGACACTTTTAAAACTACTAAGATATTACCGGTTAAATGTTTTTGTGGGTTGCTTTTATCAGTGAATGGACCTTAATGACCGAGACCTATTCACATACAAAGAAAACCAGAAATATCTTATTATGTCACGGTGTTTAGAGATCTTATCACAGAGCAGCTCGCCTGAACCACCTGGCATTTTATTCTGGTGGACAGAAATGTCAATTTCATCCCACGTCTGCAAGCACAGAAATACTCAAGAAAAATGGTTCAACTCTGATCTGTTATCTTTTCTAAGTTGTTCATATTCTTTAACTTCCTGCTGTAACGCCTGGCCATTTCCTAATTATTTAATAAGCCAAATGAATGCTCTTAAATTAGATCTTTGTTTTTACAGAATCTTTGGAAGTGTTGTGTAGCCTAGTCCTGTTTTAATACCTTGTCTTTGTGATGTTATAGAACTTTTACAAGGAGATAGACAGAGAAGAAATGTACATCAGGTAAGACCCAGATCAACATTATGCTTGTTGTATATATTGATATACTCCAACATTTTCTGCGAAATACAAATGTACATTACAGGAAATAGGCCTTTTTTATTTGTACATATCCTCAGAAATACAGAATAAAAAACAGCCCTCCATTTCCATCTGTTTTTCAAGTGTTGGGAGGTAATATAACCTCTCAACACTTGTCAGTGCAACTGTCTGTCTATTGATAACGTGTGAAAGGCCCTCAAAGATTTGATCCCTAAATCTGTGCTTTTTATTTTCAGGTACCTGTACAAGCTGTGCGACCTCCACAGAGAATGTGACAACTACACAGAGGCTGCCTACACTCTGCTGCTACACGCAAAACTGCTGAAGGTACACAAACACGACACTGGCAACAAATAACGGTGGAAGTAAATTATGTATTTTAAACCACCGCAAAGCTTTAGTCTTGCTAATTTCATTTAACCCAAGGCCTTACGTGAGTGTGTATCTCTCAATTTGAGTGTGCACAGAAATGAAAGGATTTTGGTTTTGTCCCTTTAATTCCACCAATGTGTAAGACAACTGCTAAAAAGGCTTTTCACTGTGCTTATCGATGGCATTTCATCATATGAGTTTTCCTCCCAAAAAAAATGGTAATCACTGCTTTATTGTGGGGGGAAATTAGAAAATGTAAATACATTTCAGTCTTTCAGATCACACCTTTTGGTTATGTTGTCTTTCTCCCTCTATTTGTATCTCAAGCCAGAGTAATACTAGACTGATAAACAACATGTTTGGCTGAGACATCCTTATTCCTTATCTATGAATCAAAGTTATGTCAACAGATAATTTACATTTGTGTAAATATCTGGCTGCTTCAGCCTTTGTCCATGTCTTGAAGACAATAGAGCTGGCTGTAACTAAATTACATTGTCCTCACTGAATAAACACAGTTGCACTGCAGCAGTAGTTTTTCTCATTTTAAATCTGCTCCTCTGTGCCATCCTGACTCCAGTACACAAGAAAGAGGGCTTGATCATCATGTTGTGGAAGTTGGTTAATTTTCTTGCTCCGCTATCGATATAAATCCTCTTTTTTGTCTTGGCTGCTTTCATTTTAAACTCCCAAAGAGGCCCGCAGATGGAAAGAAGACTGAACAAGGATGAGTGATCAATTCAAACTTGAGTGTTTTACAATTGTACAACATTTCTAAACAAGCTTATCAGACCAGAGTGCTGATGTTGGATACCAGTTTTTGCATCCACTAGCATTAATAGAGTAAAGCCAGCTGTTGTTACAATTGGTCCTCCAGTGAAATAACAGGAGCAGTATAATGACTTTGATGAATCAACAGCAGGCTCACGAGCCGTCTACAAATAAATCCAGAGTTTCTTTCTGACGTATAAATGCTGCAATCCACCATTCAGCTAAACTAAAGCCGCCCTGAATCCCTTTTTCATATGACGTCATCACTTTACGGAGCAATTATATTTTACCCATCTCAAGGTCAGGTTTGCGGCTCAAATGTGACCATCGCTCCTGTCCTAGTTAAAAGTCTGAACTCTTTAGGTCATTCACAACACCAAAGAATTCTAATTAAAACAGGCTTGTAATGAATCCATCCTGTTGCAATGGTATGGAATGGAATGCTTTCGCTACACTTTGGCCTCTCAGATTATCTGTCTTCCTACTAATTCCATGCTGGTATTAACCCTATTTATTCTCCATACTGGTTTAACGAGCAAACACATATGTATTCCTTCTATGCTGTTTTGTTTTTGTTTTGCTTTGTTTTTATTTTTTGATTATTAAGGAAATCAAACATTTCCAGAAATATGATGAATTGGCTGCATGACTCCTTTCTGTCCAATGTAAGCAATGCCTTTATTTGCTTACCTAGTGCTACTTTAGTTTAATCATTTTGACAATGATGGCCCACTTGGATACTGTTCTTCCTTGTGAAAATTTGTGCCAGATACCAAAACTACATGTGTAAAGTTTACTTTAAAAAATGAATAAATTGATTGATTGAATTTTCTTCAAAATCATAACCGGCCGAGGAAACAAGCAGATATTTTGGATTATCTGTAGACCAAAAAGAAATAAACGAGCAAAAATCAGTTTGATTGAAAACCATTGGAGTGCAAAACATGATTGGTGAAGATAGATCATCGTGGAAATAACTGTTTGCAAAGGAGCCCTTCGCGCAGTGGCTACAGAAATGTATTGCATTGATGTTTTCTGAACCATTCAATATATATTGATGCGTACATCACTAACCATGTCTCAAGTTTCCATCTTGACCTGCCAAAGTGTAGGACGACGTTAAAAAGAATTACACGTCAATTTCTCCCATTTGCATTGGCTGTAAGTCAGGAATTGATTTCTTTTCACCCGTGCACCTCTTGTGCTGCATTGTTTTGCACAGCATTGACCCCCGTGTTAAACTTGTTCTCGGTAGTGGTCAGACGAGCAATGTGCAGCCCACCTGACCCAGAGAGACGGTTACCAGGCCACAACTCAAGGACAGCTTAAGGACCAGCTCTACCAAGAGATTATTAATTACTTTGACAAGGGCAAGGTAAGAAACTACTCACAAGCTTTACTACGTTTATTTTTGTTGTTTTCTCAATAACATGCCTTCTGTCAAATCCCTGGCTTTGCCTTTACTCTTTTAGCATATTTAAATACCACCTTTGTCACTTGAGAATGACTACATATTCAGAGGAGCCAATTATGGGCTTCTCTTCAAAATACTTCAGATTTCTTTGGTTTTCCAGAGAAGAAAAATGTTTGTCAAGCTCTAAGCTTAGTCTGGAAGTTGCCAGCAGAACTAGAGCCAGAGCTGCTTGAGCATGGTGTCTGAAGGCTTTAAATGTGTCATCAGAGCAGGGACTCGGCAGCCACTCTTGGATCTCAAGCCAACTGTCACTCCGCAAAATATTGCCAGGGAAGCAACTATTTGAAAGGCTCTGGGACCAGCAGATGCATAAAAACTAGGACTGGGGGTATCAACTGAAGACAGTTTCTAGAAGTGTGACAGAAATCAGATTGAAAGCAGGCCAAGACGGGGTTGTCGCCACCACTCTCGCTGACGGCTAGCGGATCTGACCAGCAATCTGGACTTGGTGCACCTTCAGTCTGTCTCAGATCTGCTTAGTCCGAACGACTGTGTCGGGGAAGCCACTCAGAAGCCTTTCAACATGTTTGAGTAGCTCACATATATCTATGACACCAACCCAGTGCGTTGCGAATAGCAATAAGTAGATTGCATCTGGGTTTAGTGGTTTCGATCAACTGAAAGTGAAAAATGTTGACATGATAAGAGGAATTTATTTTCAGAAAGCTTGTATTGAATACTTTTGCCTGTGAAAAGCTAACAGAGACTCTGTGTTACTCCGCTGGCAGCAAATGAGTGTGTTATCCCGGCTTTAATCTTTGTGATTAATTCATCTTTTGACTCTCTGTGTACTCAATAGATGTGGGAAGAGGCAATCATTTTGAGCAAGGAACTGGCTGAACAGTATGAGAATGAAATGTTTGACTTTGAGCAGCTCAGTGCATCTTTGGTAAGTCGGATTATTTTGTTGGCTCCCTATGCCTTCATTGTAAGGCCATTTTCCACCCCAAAAAACAGGAAGTTTGGGGGCTTTTTTGGTGTTTTCTGTCACCAATGCTGCTCCCACTGAACACCTTTCAAACGGTTTAACTGGGAGAAAACTGTATTGGGTAGAGCCTTTTCATTCAGCCAGAAACTGTTTTTGATCAAACAAATACAACAGTCTTAAACCTAGTACAATACAACTAGTAAGAAAATGGTAATCTGAGTTTGTCATGATGAAAGATACCTGTATATGCTAATGTTTTAATAAAAAAGAAGGGAACATAGAAGAAAACAAAACCATGACGCTACAATTAAATGTTACCATGTTTTTGTTGACTGTGAGGGCATCACATTCAGTATATCGCAATTGTAAAGGTTTTCTAACCTTCTTAAATGTGCCATTATATCCCCCCCCAACAGCGGAAACGGGCCCAGTTCTATGAGAACATAGTTAAGGTCATCCGGCCCAAACCTGACTACTTTGCTGTTGGCTATTATGGAAATGGATTCCCTTCCTTCCTACGTGTGAGTACTTGGATTAGTGTAACACTTCCCTATTTCAGGGTTTTTTTTGTGTATGTTTTTACACACTAGCTGCTGTTGTGGGGATCACAACAACCCACATGATCTGGTTTTCATTTACTCAGAAAGATTAAGAAAACTAAGTCTTTACCCGAAAAAGAAAATCTTTTTTCAGTGTGAGAAAAACAAACTTTGAATACAAATGTGAAAGAAATCTAAAACATTACTTCCTGTCTCTGCATCTTTAATTTTCATTTCCAAAGCATCCCTTCTCATTTGAATTTAGCCTTTTTTTTCCTTTTTCGAAACAGAATGCTTTTGTTTTAATTAGTCCACATGAAGCCCCACCAAAAATACAAAAAACAAAAAAGCCCATTCTTGTTTGTCCATTCAAAAGGCTATCACGGGGCTTTATTTCCATCATCTGAACTTAAGATAGACACCATTTACTCCACACTACACACGTGGCCAGCATCACAAAGTATCCTATCACCACCCACACAGCCAAACCACACACCCAGTACAAAGGGAAGGGAAGTGATTCAGACACATTTTAAATTGCTGTTAGTGGTTGCTGAGTCATGGGCTATGTGCCCCCCTCAGCACTCCACACCAAACAAAGAGACCCATGGGGATTTCTTTTATTAATCTCAGCAATAGATGAAACTTATAAATCACCCTAATGTCATTTAGTAGAGTTTGTACATATTTAAAGTGTACATGACCCCCTGAATCACAACTAATGTTTATGTCCTTACTGTCAAAACTGGCCTTGAGCCAATATGATCACACCTTATCACAAATGAAGCACTGTATGCAGTTTTAAGGCCGGGCCTTTTCTTTGTCAGTAGATAAACGGCTAAACCACTGACAGACTTTCCACCACTTTTATCTTCTTCTTCTTGTGAATTCTTGTTAGAGCTTTTTTTAGGTTGTCATCTGGCACATCAATGAAGGTGTTGTTTTCTTGTCTTTGAGGAATTCATTTTGTCATCACATGCAGCACACTGAAAAGCCCCAAAAGCGATCCCTTTTCACTCTATTTTAAACAACTGTGCTCTCACTGGGGGTCTCTTGCTTCTCTCTGATCTCCATGTGCCCCCTCCAACCCCTTTTATCTGTCGGGGCAGAAACTCCATTACAGAAAAGGGGAAGCTACGTTGCTCCAATCTGGCTGGCTATTTAACCAGCCTTTTCACGATAGTTTGGACTGTTCAATTCATTTTTCAGTAGACTGACCTCACCTAAATAGCAGTCACACGGGGATACCAGGCCGTGTTTCCCAACAGGAAGTGGAGTGCACCTAATTTACCTTTTTAAATGTATCATTCTCTTCTCAGATTGGTGCTTGACTCACGCCTGTCACAATGATTATGTTTATCATGTAACCACAATTGCTTGAGATAATTGTGATCATGTCTGCATAATCATCATGATCATCTGCATTCACATGTTTGAAAAGCAGCTGGGTGAAACTGACAAAAGGTCATACTTCTTTGCCACTTTCCACCATTTAGTAGAGTTGCTAATGGTAGATATAATCCATTTCAGTGGTGTTGTTTTGGTGCATTACTGTCCTCTGCTGTGGCCAGTCAGCTCCGTCCAACATAGCAATCAGCCTCCATTCAGGCTTTTCTGCATGCCTTCGTTTTTCATAATTAACTCAAATTAAAGTCTTTCCTAACATGTTTAGTCTATTCATATTATTTAAAGACATTTGCTAACACAAAACATTTTCTATGCGTTAAGACAATTCTTTTGTCTTTGATTTAGTAACCCTTTATATGCCGCTTACCTCTAACATTATCAGTGGTGGGTCCTTATAGTGGTGAAAATAGCATTTCTTTCAGAATAGACACTTTGCTAAACCGTTTTAAATGTGTTCACCGTGGTGGTACACTTAATTATTATGTTAACAGATTTTCTTGTGAGTGCATTAGGAACTATTCAGGTAAGGGTGACTAATTATGATAAATGTAGTTCCGAGGGTTTTCGATCACGTCCAACATTGCAGTTGTGTTGCAGTGCCCCGAGGGAAAAGTCAGTAATGTGAAAAAAAAATCAATATTCTTAAAAAGACATTTTGTATCCACCCCCTCCACAAATTGATTTTATGCAAGAGTGCTTAATTCAGCTTCTTATGATTTATTAGTTCCTCATATAGTTAGACACTGGGGTATTTGTTAATTGTAAAATGTCCTAGATATCATAATTTGGTTTTAACTCCAGACTAAACCAAGTTATTGATCCTCATCACTCGTCTATAGTTTCATTTGTTTTGAAAAAACAAAACAAAACCTTTGTTTCTGTCCATAGAAATATGTTTTTCTTCTATTTTTTGTTAGACAGAATAAATATAAATTCATAATATTCATCATAGATTTTCTTTCTGCTCTTAAAAGGCTTTCTAATTCTGTTGGATATTTACTCACCATTAATTTCTGCTCTTACCAAACCTGACCTTTACTTAATCCCTGAATTGGGTTTCCTGTGACACCTCCCCTTATGGATCACTTCCAGATTCCAAGAGTTGGTTTGAAAGATAGCCTAAGACACCACATTCAGAGACACTGGATATGGGCTGTCATGTTTTATCTTTCAAAATGCTCCTCGAGCAAACCCCTGAGCACACTCAGGCAGATAAAGGAGCATTCGCTCATGCTTTTAGTAGCACTCCTTTTATATAATTTATTCTCGTTGAGTAATAAAACAAAATGACCTTTTCATCAGTCTCTGTGTTAGTTAACTGATTGTACCAAAGACTGATGGATATATCCATCCTCCTCTAGTCATATATTACAGATTCCTCTGTCTTGCTGCGGGCCTCTGAAAGATGTTGCATTCTGACATTGTGCATTTTATTTTAATGTGATGGTATTCCACTTTATAGTTTCTTTTTTGTCTCCTTATTATATGAAATGAACTTTTCACCTGCTAGTCTAGATAGAAAAGACAATTTTAGCCGGAACTCCTACAGAATAAGTCAGTTCACGCTGAGAGTCAAACGACTATAATGGCTCTGAGATGACTGTATGCATTATCTGCATTACATAGAATATGTAGCACGACTCAAGCAGTTATTCTCAGTGAGATTTGAAATATTTAAAGAAATATAATGTCAGCCGTCAATCAACTGACCACCAGTCAAAAACGGCAGCAATGTTTCGTCAGGCGGATGGATATGAAGACTGTAAATCAGCGTGCTTTTGCTAACTTGTCAATCAAAACAAATTTAAAAATGGCCCCAGGCATACATCATGGTTGCAATTACTTTAATTAAATAGGGAGTTGAGACATGTGCTGTGCATCAGCACCGAGCTTCCTCTGCGAGCTTTTTTGCTGCCATAATCTAATAAAGGAAGAGGTAAATGTTAAACTGAGCAGGCTGTAATCCCAAAGTAGGATCCCACGTCAAGGTGGAGAAAACAAGTGTTATTTATGGTACATCAATTCTGCTCCAAGAAAGGAAAGAACCTTTCAAACTTCATCATTTCAGTGCCACCTTTTCATCAGTTGAAAACATGTGAGCCAATGATGGTCTACATTAAAAATGCAGAGCTAATCCAATCTTTCAGTAAGGTGAAATCCGTCAAGTATTTGCATGAAACACTGACTGAAATGACTGTGAAATGCTTATGCAGAGGACTCACTGTAAGTGTTCCACCAATAAAGAAAAGTTCATACATATTTTCACATTGTGTTTGTATAGATTCCTTTAACTTTCGAAGTTTTTAATATGGAGATTATGACAATGCATTTTAACCGAGGCACAGCATCAGGCCAAGTAAATTTACATTAAAAACACACCTTTAATGTGGACATTTTATCATTGTCTTGTTTGTCTCTTTTGCCGTTATCCCTGGGTACACTCTCAGCCTCTAGATGTGTTCCCTGTAAATTCTCTGAGACACTGATGTTGACACTGGAGCACAGTGTCTGGTACATATTCATAAAGTGTGTACCTTATATGCATATAATGTGTGCAGATAATGAGCTTGCCTTCCGAATCGGCCTCAAGGTCTTAGTGTTTTTTCTTCTTTCTCCTGCAGAACAAAATGTTCATCTATCGTGGGAAGGAGTACGAACGCAGAGAGGATTTTGAAGCACGACTCCTCACACAGTTTCCCAACGCAGAGAAGATGAAGACGACCACACCGCCCAGCGAAGACACAAAGTGCTCCTCTGGCCAATGTATCCTCAGCCCAACATCCCTGAGTCACGACTTAACATTTCACTTATTACTTGTCTCTTTTTGAGGCATTTTTAAATGCAACCAAACCCAAAAAAGGAAAACTGTATAATTCGATTTCATTTTTATTTCAGCCTGTTGGTGATCAGTTGAGTAACTGTGAGTGGCATGTTTTTATTTAATGACAATATTGTTGGTACTGGTTGAAGTCTGTGTGAAGCCTTAAACCACACCTCATTTCTGTCTTGATTTGCTTCCAGTGAGCCAAACTGCAGCCAGACTTTCCCTACCTAAGGGTTTTCAATACACCTTTCAGACACTTGAGATAAATTGGTCTTGATCGATAGTTCTCCAGGCTTTCTGAAGTTCTTTCAAAGTTTTTTTATTGTGGGTTTGTTTTTGTGGGGGTGATATTGACAAGATTTTTGTTTTTGGGGGTTGCATTGGATCTTTTTCAGAGGCAAGTATTTTCTTATTTGTCCAGCCACTTAACACAAACCTATGAATCATTAAAAACTCAAATATTCTTCATTTTCAGAAAGTTTAAAATAAAAAGCTTTTCATAATTTAGTTTGTCTCCAAAAACAAGGGGCAGGCCAAACATTTTTTAGATAGAGCAGATCAATATTTAAATCACTAAAAAAACCTCAGTGAACTCTGTAAAGTAGTTTTTCTGATATTCCTAAATTATTTTGGTTTTCTAAAATCATTGGCTTGGTTTGCATTGTCCAATAGTGAAATCATATTTTAAATTGGTTGTCTTTGAACATTGGCCTATGGTTATACTGAATTATCCTCCAGTCCTGCCATTTCGTTGTCATTTAGTTGCTTTATTTCCTTGACGTTTCTGCTTAAGATATCCAATGTTTCACAGTCAAACCTGTCCTGAACCTGCCTGCCAAGTTTCAAAACAAGCCTGTGTCTGAACAAATTGTCAGGTAAGCTGGACGCTTTAAACACTTCCCCCCCCCCTTCGCACTCTCAGAGCATGTAACTCAGTCACACAGCGTGTATTTCTATCTCCCTCTGCCTAACTTGCTAACCCCGGTCAGTCAAACAGTCGGTGGAGCTTGCGATGACGTGCTAACAGCGCGTTAGCGTTTTGGCGTGTGATGTGCCGTGGTGACGGCGATTAAATCTCGATTCAAATGTGGGTCTGTGTCGAACAAATCCTGGTTGACCTTCTTGCTGTTGTGGTGGTTAATAACTTTCACCAGCCATCTGCTATTAGTCGCCGTGCCAAGTGCGACATTGTTTTTCTGCCATCGTTAATAGCTTTGTGTCGAGCGTCGGGGCCACGGCAAACACTGGGCCCCCGCACTCGCCTGTCTGCGTGCCAGCTGGGCGCCGCGGCGTTCAGCTGTGTAAATTCACTTTGATATGCCACCCATCGCATCAATGGACGGAATTAAAAGAAGGCGTTTACTTGGGGGAAAAAAAAAAAAAAACCTTTAGGCAAATTTACCTGGGCCCTGATCTTATCACGGCCCTGCAGAACCGGTCGCTTCCCCCCCCTGCTCCGATCCTTTCAGCTGAACCGCCGGCTTTGTTTGCCAGCTGCGTCTGAATGGAATATGTAACTCTGTTAATGTCCCGGTTCAGACGGACATGTGGAGAAAACTGACGGGGAATTACACCCCGACTGCCCGGCCCCTTTCTCTCGCCAATTCCATCTCCGTCTCTCACTTTCACCGCGCCGTTTCCCAGTTGTTTCTTTGTCCCCTTTTTTCTCCGCTTTGTCTCATTTATTCCCTCATTCGGTGAAGGTATCAGTGGCGCATAGCAATGAGACTGAGCCGTTTGAGCCAAAGGGTCACGCAGCAGGCAGAGCGGCCAATTCTGACCTTGGTCAGCAGGACCATGCTATTCCATCATCTCCACTCTGCCGACTCGCTAACTGTAAAACGCTTAATTAGGGTAGCTCAGCTGATTTATAGCATCTGTATTAATCTGTTTATTATAGCTGAAGTTCAATGGGTCTTTTTATTTTAGTTAATCCCAGGTGTTAGCTATTTTTGTCACAGGTTTTACGTTTGACTTGTGCACTGCCCTTTGCAAATAGGCCCAGAGAAAAGCATCTGAATGGGGGTGTAAAGCAAAAGGCTCAAGAGGCTTCTCTGTGTGGTTTTACTGTCACAAGAGCTTTCAGTTTAGTTAATTATAAGAAAATATGCAACGTTTAGTTGTTTCCGCATTTGATACTGAAGGGGCTTTGGAATAACACAGATTCATCGCATGTGTATTCATGATTATTAGCTAATGAAGTCAGATCATGTGATACCATTTTTGGAACGCAATACCATTACTGCTCAGCGCTCATTTCTACTGAGAGTAGAAATCTGTTGCGTTTTTTTTTTTTGTCATCACATATGCTCCCAGACAGCTGTTGCCCCTCCACAATGTGACACCATCACTTTCCCTCTGAAAAGTCCATTAACCCCATCTGGCAAAGTTCATCCCCGGTAGTCATGCTTCTGTCGGGCAGGCTGCAGCTTATCTGCATGTCGGACATGTCTGGTTAACTTTGGGAGCTGCCAGTGATGTGTTTGACCCAAAGATGAATTCATTTCCTGTGTACATTATTAGGCCATTCCTCAGATGCAAACCAACATGCTAAATGTCATAGTCCCATGCACAGCGTGCCAGGTGGAGGTTTGTCCTGTGTTTGGCCTTGAAGCAAAGCAATTAACATGTATCAATCAAGCCGGAGCTCGCCGGTAACTATTTTAATTTACTTTGGCTCAACATGTCTCCCTCCCCAGCTTCTACACAGTAAATGAAGTCCATAAATTCCAGTATTCCAGGCCGGTGAGGAAGGGAGAGAAGGACCCTGACAACGAGTTTTCGGTAATTGTTCTCTTTTTTCTTTTCCTTACGTGCTTTAAAATTTCTTTCTTTTTCTCTTTAGCTTGCTAGTTTGTGGGATCACTATTAACGGTAATTAGCATTTAAAAAATATGTACCGTGTCCTGCTTTATGGAGGAATCACAAAATTGTAATTATTCATAGACATTGCGGCGTTTGTGCGACGCAAAAGTTACCAGCTCGGCAACCTTGTGCAGCCCATTTAATTTATTTTGTGCAAGAATAAATTGGTAAGTCAATTGAATCAACCCTATTATTATAGGGGGCAGGTTTAAAGAAAATGAAGGTAGTCACATCTGTATTTAATTTTTCTATTTTCTTGTTTGTTCCTTTAATGAGAACAACACAGTTAGGGGATAGAGTCGTTTATGTTAGAATGTTTTGTTACAAACTCTTCTGATTGTTGCACATAGTGGATTACTAGCTCACGTTTCTGCCCCACACATATTTCTAGTCTGTCCCCGACTTGTTATAAATGAAGAGCCCTCTTTTACTTTGACAGACTTGACACAGACGATGACAAAGTCAGATGATCCAACTTTACTTTTTGAATGTGATTGAAGTTAAAGTTGAAAACAAAATGAAAAGGTTGACTGCGATCTAAATTTGCCCATTACATCAAATGACTCGTGCTTTTGCGCTTTCAGTATTTTCACGTAGCGGTGACGAGAGGAACAATTAATCACATTCAAACTTTTTTTCTTTGTGTTTACTTTGACATCAATTTGGTACAGCGGGACTAATTTTTAACTCATTTGAGACTTGGTCCTGTTAGCACACTGATTGATCTCTGTACCGACAGAGAGATTATGGATATTTAATCATAGATAATGTGTCTTTGTCAAATCTACTTGCCTGTGGATATGCACAAATCTTTTTAATGCTTCATCTCTCTCTCTTTTTTTTTAATACTCTGACACTAATAAAGAAAGAAATGTTCAGCATGTCTTCAAAGGAAGATCATCATTTCTTAAAACTATCATCTTTTGGCATCTTAATGTATTTCAGAGAGGTCAGATTTTTGGAGATTGGGTCTGTAAGACCCATCTTCAATGGGCTTCAGGTTTACATCACCTTAATCTGCTTCATGCAGCAACCGTCTTAACTGAGATTTAAGTACACTAGGAGCAGTAAGATGCAGTATTTTATTGCAAAAACACATAAGTCTTGCTCGCTTTTATGTACCTTCTTATCTTAAATTGTCCCCGACTCAGGCTTCTGTTCTTAGTTGTAATTATGGATCTGTCGTTTTGTCTCCAGAACATGTGGATCGAGAGGACCTCTTACTCAACAGCGTACAAGCTTCCTGGCATCCTGCGCTGGTTTGAAGTCAAGTCAGTCTCCACAGTGAGTATGAAGGGAGGAATCCTAATCAGATGAGGATCCGCAGGCTCGCTCAGAGTCCATCGATATGATTAGTCCACTTAAGCAATATAGACAAGTCGTCTGCCATTCCTCCAGTCCAATGACAGGGCACGTTCTCCCTTTGCCAAATGGCCCCCATTGATTTACCAAATACTGCCGTTTCCACCGGAAATACCCACACACCACACATACATCTAAAGGAGCAGTCGGACCCTCAGTCACTGTTGATTCTCTGCTCATCCAACTAGACCAACATTAAGATTTTATTCATTTCACTCTCTTTTAAGTGTTCAGAATGCTGGTCCTGTGTCCCAGTTTTGTCCTGCAGAAAAGGGAGTGTGTAGACATTAGACTTTGTGAGATAAATTGGAGAACAGGTACAGCAACAAGCTCTTTTGGATTGTTTTTATTGTGCCCTTAGTTTACCCTGATATAAATGCTCCACTTAGTCTGATTGGTCTAAAATCTATTACTTTTTATTTTTAAATTCTATTAGTCTCCTTTATGTCAGTGCTACTTAAAAGCCTTAAAAAAGGGGCCACCTCCAAACAAATCAGTTTAACAAAAGTCTGCTTCTTCTGCTCTCAGTCATCAAATGGCACCACATGACACTCATACGGCAGGCGATTTAAGCGTTCGATTCAACACAATGGTACACCCTTAACACTAAACTCCTGACTCCCAGTCGTGGGGCTGAGCTCTAGCATTTTTAAAAATTCAGAGCAGAAACCTTTTCCTTGAGGCTTGATTGAAAGATACTGTAAGCAGCAGCGTGGCCTTCAGATGAGCCGGGGAGAAGCCAGGTCCCCAAGGTCAGACTCTCTATTTAAAGCGTAATGACCAGGCTGAGATTTACCAAGCCTAATCCTTCCATCTGACAATTCTTTTTATCAAGCTGGCCTGAGACATACCGACACAGATTGGAGATTTGTCTTCTTGGCACAACATCTTTACTTTTCTTGGCAGGGGTCTAAATTTGACATTTGCTCAACAAGCCACTCGTGTTTCTTCTAAAGCCTTTACTACAAGGAGGTGATTTTATTTTTGCTCTCATCCATCCAAGTAATGTGCCCTTGTGGAGTTATGTGGCTTTGAGTTGGAATTTGCTATCAGACATGAGTAGAATGATGTTTTTTAAATTAACAATGTTTTGTGTGTTACTATAGAGATTATTTGCTCATCAACGTGATATGCATCTTGTTTGCGGAACACCAGAAAAGATTTCTTGCTTCGGTGTTCGTGTTTATGTCAACTTTTCCCCATTTGATGAACACGAGAAATAAATTGTTTTTTTATCACAGTAATAGTGTTTCTACGAATAGACTCAAACAGGTGAATAAGTATTGATATTCCTCCTTTATGTTTTTCTGTGTACAGGAGGAAATTAGTCCACTCGAAAATGCCATGGAGACGATGCAGCTAACCAATGAGAAGATCAGCAGCATAGTGCAGCGACATCTCAATGATCCCAACCTTCCAATCAACCCCCTCTCCATGCTGCTAAATGGGATTGTGGACCCAGCTGTCATGGGAGGTTTTACCAACTATGAGAAGGTAGACAACAGAAAAGTATTTGTTCTGTCTCGCTGTAGCTGCTTATTCTCTCCATTTTTATGTTTCCACTGTGATTTTTTTTTACACCCTTTTTGTTCAATTTTGAAAGAAATGAGTGCTGCTGAATAAATTGTGCCTCACATTCACCACAGCCCTGACCTCTCTTTTAGGGTTTGGGATTTTGGTATTTCTCCTATTTTTATTTTATTAGAGCTTGTGGGATGTATTGTTTGGTGAGGAGCCTCTTTGCCTTACCACCAAAGACCTCTGCATTAACCATGTAAATGCTGAATTACATGTTACAGCGACCAGCACTGTTAAATCCATATTTCATGTGCAGCTCAGTTTTAATGTTGTTCTCTCTTTAGAGCTGGTGTCAAATCCAAGCACGTTATTCATGTGGAGAAGTTCTTATATCTCATTGGCAGAGTTTAGAAGGGTATTTGCGCTCTTAGCCGAGTGTAAAGGCATTGAGTTTAATTTCCTTAATGTCCCATGAACACCAGTCATCGGATGCATTGTCAATATCTGCATTGGAAAAATATATATACTCGTTTTAATCTTGGTGTATTTATTTTTGTAAACAATATTTATATTTTGTGACTAATTCATGAAATTATGATCAAAGTGCTTTCCATCAAAAATCAGTCCAGATCAGTCAGATTTACTCCCAGCTTTGATTTGATGTTGCAAAATGATCGGGAACCTGCTTATAATCTCATCCATGATGCAAATCCTGGAATCTTTGATGCCACCAGAATTAATAGTTTCATCACTTCAACACTTAATCATCCTGTAACTACCGTCAACTTATTGTTTTCCTCTCAAGATAATTTTATTTAGTTTGATATTATTCAATTTTGAAAAAAAATCATTTCAAGACCCCATATGAGTCTTTTTTTCTTCTTACTGGTTTATAACAATATTTATCATGTCCTCCAAAAGCTATTGTAGAGTAACTGGTCTGTAAATGGGAACAAATGGAAAAATATATTTGTTTTTTGTTAAGAAATAAAAAAGAAACCCACTTTCCAGAGTAAAAGCATTACAGGATTTCTTTGCCCTCTGGTCACTCCTTTTTTTTCCAAAATAATGCAGGTGTTAGCAGACTGATTTATGTCTAATTTTGTCTTTCTTTCCTTGTTCCTTGTGTCATAAACTTTATGATGTTCCAGACTTCTCCTGTGCTTCATTTGGCTTGTCCTTCCTTCAAACAAACATGCTTATTCCAGAATATATTTTTCTTCTTTTCTAGGCCTTCTTCAACGATAAGTACATGCAGGAGCACCCAGACGACCTCGAGAAGATAGAGAAACTGAAAGACCTTATTGCCTGGCAGGTGAGCTTTAGCCTTTATGTTGTCCTTCAGCACATTTTATCTGTTTTCCTTTCTCATCAGAGTTGTGAGAGATGTCATATTATTTCCCCTGTCTCATTCTAGTATCACTTATCTTTGCCCTTTAATTAAGCAGAAAAAAACATGGTTCCTATGAACCAGGCCAAAATGTTGAGCCCGACTGAGATGGTGCAGAGGAGCACAGAAAAGCTTAAAAACATGCCTGCCCATTTATGTCACTTGGCCATTTCAGGACATTTTAGGGCTTAATAATCTTGAAATATTTTGGGGCCATTCACCAAGCCTCTCAGATACTGAAATTATGTGATCTTGTGCTCTATTCAAGGCACTTTGGTTTGAATATTTCGAGTTAAGGGAGTGCATCAGAAATTCAGAGGCTCTGCACCACACACTAAAAGAGCTGCAGACACCACTCTGTTTTCACACCTGAGAGTTCTTCTTATATAGGAGAGCATTAAGGCATTTTCCTGTATATTAAATCACTTTATACTAAAGTGCTTCCATTGAAAAAGGAGACGTTCTGAAAGGTTACAGCGGAAAATATAATATCGTTTAAAGAACGTGTAAGTGCACTACCAAGAGGGGTCCGGAGACGGTAACTGAAGTAAGCGGGGCAGAGTGTGTTAAAGAGTTCAGAGGAGATAATGGAAAGTGGAGAGTGCTGAAGCAAACGTTCTGAAGTTGTGGGGAGGGGATGCCATGCTGCAGAAAGACGGTAAGAGATCAGCAGTGGCGGTTTTGTGACCTTCACACCCTCAGCGTGTGGAGGAAGTGCCCAAAGAAGACAAAGAATGGCCACTCACACACATTTTCAGAAGACAGCACACGCCATTAAACTCAACTGATATGTAACTCATTTGCAGTTGATTTTTGATTGATGAACTCCTGGCTATGATTTCTCTTTTTGCAGTATCAGAATGCAGGAGTGGAGAGTTGTGTTTGGCTTTTGTTACCGCCCTTTTCTGAGTGTGTGGCTTTGATGCCCGGGATGCTGTAGATCCCTCGGCTTATGGCTCATTCAGGTGCTGAGCACACAGACTGGTTTTCTTTTCCCTACCTCTGGTTAACTGCAAGGCAAGTTAATTGAATTTTCAATAGCTGTTCCTGTCTCGGTTGCTGTAAAGTAGGTCAACATCTTGTTCCATATCTTTGTCAGAAGTCAAAGTCTGAAAAGTTGGGCTCTTTCGTGCCTGTGAACGCTTTTGTTTTTTATAAGGAAGTATGATTCACACAGAAATATCCGAGTCTCATCTCACCAACCTGTAAGCACTGCAGTCTTCAAGATTATTGTCATTTCTGATACATATCCCTAGATGTAAGACCTTTTTTTGTCTATTTGCCTATTTTTATTTTTATTTTTAGGATTTTCTTTTAGTATGCAAGAGGGAAATACTGAAAAATAAGGACTTGAGGTAGAAGTTTACAAAGCAGTTGCAGGTAATTGGTTATCTAAAAAGTTCAAGGCCATGTCAGATTTTTTCTTGTTGATTTGTTGGTAAGGAGTTTGGCCTTTTTTTTCTCCTTAATTTGTTTTGGTTTCTGGTCATTGCTCAGATTTAAATGAGCCAAATCCATTTCAGCATCACTCTGAGATTTCTGCTGGCCTCGAGCCAGTTTTAGAAACAGAGAAAATTCACAGCATATTGAAATGATTCCCTGCCAACTATGTTCCCTGGCAAAATCTCACCACTGCTTTCCTTCCTGCATCGATCACCTGTTCAATCGCGGTAACTGTGCGTGGTTAGAAATGGCCTTCATGTGATGTGTACAGGCTTCATCTCAATGCGACAAACTCTTAAAGACGCAGCTAATGTAGATTAACAAGGGTATCAGCTGTCTTCTTGCCAAAGCCAGCCTGCTTGTGTATCTCATCTTGGACTTTTCTAAGTGAGACAAATGAAGAAAATCCCACTGCAGTAAACAAACTAAAAAGTGAGAAATGAGCCTGTGTGCATTTGTTCTCTGAAATACCCATTGTGCTTATCTAGTAATTAAGGATGCAATAAGTAACTGGAAATTAGGTGTTATAAAGGCTCCCTTGCAAATAGAAAGTCGGTGATCTTAGCTGTGTTTGGAGTAAGGACAGTCTCTACATAGATAGTCTAAATAGCTACTTTACTTTTGATTGACTCAAACTAAATAAATAAGAATGTATGCATTTCTCTGTGGATAGTAAATTGAGCTGTAGACTGGAATCAGCTGCTTCCTCAGAATATTGTGTTGACAGCAACATTGGTGTTTCTGAAATTATTTATTATTTCAAAGACCTTTCTGCCACTGGCCTCTGCCTTCCATATGCAGTGGAGCCTGTGAGCTTATTAGACTGCCTGACTCACAAATGGCTGTGCACAGCTCCCAAGACCTTTTGACCATCATGAAAGGTCTTGATATGTCATCACGGCCTTGCTCAAAGCGTGTGGCTGTCCCAGCACCCCACGGTGTGGATCAGAAGTGTGGTCACTGTGATTCAGACGGGGACAGAGTCACAGTGCCCAGCTAAGAACAGGCACATCTCTCTCTTACTTGCCAGCTTCCAGCACTGGGATTTACTGGTGAATTTGTGTGCCTGGTTATTATTTGATTAAAGCACCCATATTAATGCAAAAGACTATATGTGGGGGGGTTTCTGTTCATACACTGCTTTGCTCCTTACTTAGATGAACTTTAAGAGGCTTCTGACATCCTTAAAAGGTGTTAATTGTGCTTATTTCCAACTCTTTATTTTCATTCTGGGTGTCTTTAGGAGGAGCTCTAACAGTTTTTAAAGATCCTTATTGATCTCATATTAGCAGTTCTGCTTGATGTTGTTTCTGATCAATCCAAATGTAATAATGACTGCCTCCTTTCTGTTCAGAGCCACCTTCAGAAAATTGTGTCTGAATCCAAAACGTTGTGTTTAGCTTACATGTAACGGGTGGTATTCCGCAGCTTCTACAAACAGTACGATCACTTTGGAGTTGTTACACTCAATCAGAGCTTTTGCTAATTTGAATAAAATAGGAAAGTATTTTTAACCTAGTTTCCTCTTTTGCCCTTTTCTACAGCTTTTAAGGCAGCACCGTAACAGGCACAGCGAGGGTGAGGTGTTAAGACAGGCTGAACGCATAAATACCAGCTAAGGCAAACAATTATATCACAATTTTTCTGACACCTCAGCTTTGCCCTCATTTCACACAGGAATAAAATGATACCTGTTATACAGTGTAAACTCTTATTTATTAATTTTTTTTGTCAATATGAATTCAAACTTTTTTGTAGAGCCCCATATTGTGAACACACAACATGGGGATTTTGAAATGCAGCACCAGCTCTCCGGGGTCTAATTATGAGACTTTCACCTCAGCCTCCCAACAGATGATCTGCTACTCATATCTTTAATCATTAAACTGATGCCTCTTAGACTGCTGGGTCGTAGTAAAGCCTCTTAAAAAAAAAAAAACTTTGAACATGTAATTAAACAAGTGATCGTGTGTGTGTGTGTGTGCGTTGGCCTTGAGCCTAGGTGCCTTACCCAATGAGCTTATCACTGTGCAGCCACCAAGCAGAATTCTGTTGCCATGCCGCCACTCAGTCGCTCTCAATCATCTTAAAGTCTATAAAAAGATGTGGGTATCCTGGGAGACGTGAATCTGCCTCAGCTTTCACTCCTGGAATCGCTTTTTTTGTTTCTGCCCTCCTTTCTCTTACTCCGAGCCCCCTCGCTTTTCCTTCACCTTTTCTATCTAAGCTTTCCCTCCTCTATTCTTCTCACCAAGTGGTCCCAGCAGTGACGATGATGAAGGCGCTCAATATCTGGGGAAATCCGTGCAGGGTGTGTGAAGGCTCCTCTCATTCATCTCTCTGTACTGGAGCTTTGGTTTTGTGGAGCATAGCACAGTAACATTGGATTACAGCTACTGGGATACCTGCTCAGTATGTTTTTTCAAGCCAATCTGCTCACTTTATACCCCCGCTATCACAAGGCTGCCGTTAATACACCGTATTACATGGTTGAGCACCTGAGCTAACAGTATAGAAATATATTTCTTATATGTTCCTATACCTCCCCTTTAAGTCAAGCTTACGTCAAAGCATGTGAACTGGTGTTCCAGCTGAGTGAAGTCAGTTTACGCTATAGTCTGCTGTGAAGGGGGCAGTTAGCTGTTAGAGAAAGGGAAGAAAGACGAGCTAGCTCCAGGGAATCTCAACTTTAACACACACTCCCACACACATGATTGTTTCATTAACGTCCCACCTGCTAGATACTTCATACAGTCCTTTGTACCTGAAGCAGATTCTTATTTCTGTTTTCCCATGTCATTGTTTTCTATGTTTTTATGGCTCATTCACATTATTAAAAGGCTATATTATCACTGTACGTATCAACTAGTTTTGAGGGTTTGTCCCCTTTTCAGGTTCCCTAAACTTGGAATAAAGAAAAGTTATAATGGTCAATTCACTTTTTTTTCAGCAACACTGTTGAGATAAGATTTTGAGCAGTGACTGAGACCGTCTCAGATGTCTTTTGTGTTTATATTAGATGTGCAAACAGACATCTATACATTGTGGTAACTTGGATCTCCCTTGTTGTCCTTGAATGGCGTCCCTAAAGTCAACTCACAAGTCATCATCATTACCTTCCCCGACCTCTCAGCAAGCCGTGTGCAATCCAGTTAATCGGCTGTATACTTTATCTATTTTCTCAGCAAGAGGCAGCCCACAAGAGAAAACTCTTTCTTGTTCAGAACGAATTACAATCCTTTTAGTATTATGGAATTTGCAACGCTACACTGAGGGCACTCAGATTAAGAATAAATTCTATGAAATGATCATGTCCTATCCACTGAAAAAACATGATTTATTAAGGAGCCTTCCATTGTAAAACAATAAACTGCTTTTCTCGCAACTGTAACCGTTCTTGCTCTTAGCAGTGAGAACAGCATGGGAGTATTTTTACACCTGCTATGGGAAGTAAAAGCTCCGCTCTAACCTCGACCGACTGTGACATCTTTGCTTGTTTCTCGTGACTTATCGTGCAATCCTTCACTGCCTTACCGCGGCTAAAGCTGGCTTTCGGTGCAGAAACACTCCTTAAAAAACTTAACCTGTGGGATTCATCCAGTAGGGAAAACAATATGCACCCCCCCTGCCCCCTGCAGATTCACTCAGAGCAAAGCTTGCTGACTCTGGCTGTGGTACTGGGGTTTCCTAATGACCTGTTTTCAGCATTTTTCTGTCTCCCCCTCACTCTGCTTTAACCTGCAAGCCCACTGTTTTGTGTTAGAAAACCATCTTCTTACAGTGTGAGAGGCAGCCGACATCAAAGGGTTGGCTGCGTCATCATTTGCGTCAGCGCTGAAGAAGAAAACATTCATCGCTTCTAACGCATGCTCTGTAGATGCAGTCAGTCCAAACTTTCATTTTTATTATGCATGTTTGGTTGAGGTGATCTTGCTTGTACGAACGGGGAGGAGGCGTCATGGCAACAAACTCTTTGGAACATTTTCTGCTTCAACCTCAAACAGTTGTGCATTCACTTCCTGCTCGGAAAACATAAGGGGAGCTTGTACATCAAATTAAACGTGTCTATCCTACAAATGAATACTCAACATGAGACCAGCCTCTGATCTTTTCACTGTTTGTTTGATAGACCTTATTTTTCAGCATTTTTTTCTTCCAGATCCCTCATCTTGCTGAAGGTGTTCGCATTCATGGTGAGAAGGTCACAGAGGCGCTGAGGCCTTTCCATGACCGCTTAGAGGCGTGCTTCAAGCAGCTTCGGGAGAAGGTGGAGAAGCAGTATGGGGTAAAGAGTCTGGTAAGAGCTGTTTATTTAACTTATTTTTCCCATTATGTCTGGAATGTGTTTTGAAAGAAACTGGTTAGAGGCAACAAAAACCCTCTAAATTGTTTTTGAAAAACCAAAAGTGTTTTTTTCTAACATTAGAAGGATATATTTCCTCTAATAGAGTAAAACACAAACCCAAAGTATGATCAAAATAAATTTGTTTGACATTTTACAAGACTGCAAACTCATTTGAAGTTGTTCCGGCTAAAACAATTTTGTACTGAAAAATGCTGCATGAATCCCACTACATCTCTGAAAATCAGTGAAGGGATTTAAAAAGAAGGCCTAACACAACACAGTGGTTAACATGATCCCGTCGTATTTAAACACATTTGCATCACATTTCAAATATACACAATTTTTATTTTATTTCATAATCATCATCAGTTACAATTATTTACAAAGTATTGGGTTTCAGGGTTTGTGCTTCTTTATTTAGACTTTTTATCCTAATCTGGCTGACGATAATAGGTATCGGATGGCATTAGGCAGAGAAATAAAATGAATTCTGAGTATATCTATGTAAATTTAAACCAAACTCCAAAGGCAAGGCAGTAAGGGCTCTGCTATTTGATCTGCACTGTGCGCCACATTTTTATCTACATTCCTGTGTATCCAAGATCAAACATTTCAACACCGCATTACTTTGAACCTTTTTTGCACTAAGAGCCTAGTCAACTCAGTTTGTCTGCAGTGACTGGCTGCTGGGGACTGCCTTCCATCTCTGCCCTCTTTTTAAATATTTAATTGTTCCTTGGCCGTGCACTTCCCAGAATCTTGCCTGAGGTAAAGGTGCACCCTCTCTTATGAACTGAGGATGGTTACAGCTTTCTAAATGACAGAGAATTGGTTACTTTCTAGGTTGGGATGGTTTCCAGCAGCTCTCGGCAGAATTAAGAAGTTTTCACTCTAACTTTATTTCCAGTTGTGTGTTTACGCAGCCGAATCATTTTGACTCTGCATAAAATAATCAGTATTTTATAGGTATGAAGTTGTGGGCCGTTTGCCCACTTTGTACACAAACTACATTTACTGCCGGCTAACAGCTTGTTTATTCCACAAACACCATAACACAAGTTGTAGATATCATCTGATAGCTTCAAACCAGTAACACGATTGATCGATCCTCGTTGTAGCCGACAGCAGATGAGCGACGGGGAACTCGTCCTACCTCCATGGTGCGCTCCTTCACCATGCCCTCCTCCCAGAGGCCTCTGTCAGTAGCCTCAGTCAGCTCCATCTCCTCTGACACCTCCCCCTCCAGGCCTGGCTCCGACGGGTAATGTATTGTTAACTCTTTTTAAGGCCATACATAAAGAAAAGATTGTAAGATAGAGCTATGTGCTCTCTGGTGTTATTTATAACTGTGGTTTTGTATTTATAACTGAGTCACAGGCCCCAAATTTAAAACCAAAGCGAATAATTTTATGCGTACTATACAGGATCTTGTAGTGCCTTTAGAGTCTTACTCTCTGGCACAAGTCAACACTTGTTTTAAAGTTCAGGTGGAGTTGAAAGCGACTGCATTCAGATGTGTCGGGTGCCATGTTATCTTTTCTTTAGTTTTGCCCTGGAGCCGCTGCTACCAAAGAAGCTGCACACCAAGTCTCAGGACAAACTGGACCGGGACGAGCCTGAGAAAGAGCGCAAAGAGAAGAAAAAGGAGAAGAGGAACAGCAAGCACCAGGAGATTTTTGACAAAGAGATGAAGACTACGGAGATCCCTCTGCAGCCGGCCGAGGCTGTCATACTCTCAGAGACGGTAGTGTAGATTTTCTCTTATCCTGTTTAATTTTTTTTTTCTTTCATCGTCTTCTTTCTTAGTTTTAGATTATTCTTATGAATAATTCTCAATCTCTCATTATTGTATATTTAGCAGAATGGGCTCTTGTTCCAAAAATATTAAATCTATTTGATGAAAATATTTATATACATATAGAAATTAGTTTCCTGGGGAAATATTCATGAAGAAGCCTGGATTGGCAGGTAATTCTGTAATCTTTTTATAGGACAGTCCCATCAAATTTTACACTTGGACTCAAGTCAAATATCTTCTCCATTTCTAATGACTTCCCTTTCAGGGAGTTCATTAGCAATCAGAATAAAGAGTCTCTGAAGCATCTTTAGGATTTCTCACTTCTTTTCCGCTCTCTTCCAATATCTGGATTGATTTTCTCTCCACCTCTAACCCTCTACTCACCTGCTCCCTGAAATTTCGTTCAGTAGTGTGTTTTTCTTCCTCCTGCCTCTGCTGTGCTCACACACTGTATCCACGCAGTAGAAGGTTTGACTGTGCCTTCCCTGTGGGAATGCCCCCTCACCACGTCAGCAGCATGGAGATAAGGACAGGAATCAGATACAAGGGAGGCCCCCGGTGGTGAAGGAGCCGGCTGGCTACTGAAAGGGGTTTTGCTCCTCAAGGGTCAAGAATAGAGCACTCAGGAGTGTTTTGTAGGATGAAGTTGTTGCTTGCCATGTCTAAGCTCAAACGGAAACCTGAAGACATAGTTGATTTTATTTTAATATGATGGGCTGTGAAGCAACGTTACATGCCTGACTAAAGAGTGCTGTTATTTCAGTTTCTCCCTCGCGGCTGAGTGTTTGAGTTTGGCCAATTACGAAGTTGTTTGTTAATGTCTCCTACCGTGTGGGATAACCCTGAGGACTTGTCTTTTCATATTCAAATTCCAGACCTAATAAAGTGGGGAAAACATGGTCTTGCATGCAAACAATTATTTGTAACCACAAATAACATGCTGCAACCCGACAAGCACATTTAACCAAATGGGTATCTCCTGCAGGAATACAAATAGCAATTTTAACGTGTGAGTGTACACACACACACACAGCAATCCCAGAGGAGATGTGGAACAAATTTTTCTCTTTTATACTTCATCAGAGTCTCAACTCATTTGCCACACAGGAAACATTTTTCTCAGTGCTGTTTTATTTCCGTAATTCATTTCAGTTGTTACCTTCTTTGCTCGGTAATGAATCCGTTTTGTTTTGTTTGTTTGTTTTTTTTCCCTATTCTTTGTGATAACTCAGATCAGCCCTCTGAGGCCTCAGAGACCAAGGAGTCAAGTTCTCAACCAGCTGGGCGGAGACCGTCGCCTCTCCGTGTCTCCTGGGCCGTCTTGTTCCAGCGTCTCCTCCTCCTCACCCGGACCCCCACCCATCACGCCCCGGAGCAAAGCCTCCTTCAGCCTGCAGGCTGTTTCCAGTAAGAAAAAACAACTTTGATCTCGACACCATTCAAGCTCTTCTCTGGATGATGTTGTAATTGCACTGATGCTGAGACAGGTTTTAATCCTTGCTTATATCCTTTTAAGAAGCTATGGCGAACTTGTTAATGAGCGAGAGTATTTACACATTCATGAGAAATAGGCCCATTTAGCAAGACATATTTACTCCCTTTTAGCTCCGCTCAGGAGGTCCGCCGAGGTGTTTGTTCACTCCGGAAGGAAATATATTTCCCTAACGTGTTTAATGAACCGAAATGTTTAACAGCTACTTTCCATCTGTGTCTGTCCTCCAGTTAAGCCAGGAGGATGTTTAGCATATCGTTTATAGTGCAAGTGAAGTGGGATGTTGCCACCAAAATGACTGTAACAGAGAAGTCCCATTAAGTTTTAAAGGTTTATCTGAAGGTAGTTTTAATGTCTTCATCGATGTACTTATTTTAAGATACAGAGAGTTTGTAACAGTGTAGGAAAATGTTTGTTTTATAACTTTTAAGTGAAATACTTCAATATAGATGTAGTTTTTTTTACTTTTTTTTTATTTTTACAACACACAATAGGTTACAGAACTTTGGAGGCACAACCCTAGACAAAATTACTCCAATCTATTTGCCACACAAGCTAAATGCACTCCAGAGTGACAGGGGTCTGGAGCCTATCCCGGCTGCCATTGGGCGAGAAAGTCCGTCACAGGGTCATGAATTATGTCTGAGTTCTGGAACTTTCGGAGCCTCGGAGCTGTAAATATTTAGCCTCTTTCATAAAAACCCATTGAAGCCTTTACTGTTGGTTGCATCATCATCTGGCATCATCCCTCCAACCACTGATGCTGTCAACACTCAGACACGTAGGACCGAGCTGCCTCTGCTCGGCACGTGTGAAGTGCACGAGAGAGACGCAGGTTACAAAGACCTTTTCTTTTTTTTTGCCGCAGCCAAAAAAGACGTTATTGGAGAGGAGGATGATTGAACCAAAACCTAATTTCATAGGACAGAGTACGGCTCCATAAAGACGATTGGAGCAGCAAATTTGGTTTATAGTCTTTCATTGATTTATTGGTAGATGACCCCCTTACGCTGTCATTTATTATGCAGTGTCTGTCACGCCAACTTCCAGATCCATTTGCCAGCGTTTGGGTAGCTTCTTTAGAGTAGCCATAAGATAATATTGCAATGACCTTGATGTGTAAAACTGTTCTCATCTAGGTCTGCGCAGAAAAATCTTTTTTTTCCGCCTTAAAGCATGCAGCTGGGGATTCATCAGCGAAGGGGTGCTGATACGTCCTCTGGCACCGAGCTGGGGCTATTTCAGAAACGCCTGATGTATTTGGATGATGAATGCGAGCTGATGAGCGCCCTCTCGCACAGGTCTGGAGCTGAACGGGATGGGCTGCCCCGACAAGGGTGAGACCCCTCCTCCGCTGCCGGTGAAAGGCAGCACGGCTGATTACGGCAACCTGCTAGATAATCAAGACTTGACGAGTCCCTCGACGCCTCCGCCGCCCCCAACGCATCAAAGAGTAGGTGTTTTAATTAGGACTGAGAGCAGCCTTTTTAATGATGCATGGCACTTATAATGAAACAAGCGTCCGCTGCACGCACTTGACATTTGGGTCAACCCCCCCCACAACCCCCCCCCCCCCCTTCCGAACATCCTGTACTAATGATTGTTCACAACTATGTGAACGCAGGTTTCACACTCATTTGGGCTTGTTCTTCATTGGTCTATCGCGTCTTGTCACAAAAGAGTGTGGGCAGCGGTCCGTCCGAGGCCCATACCCACCTGTCCACCCTTCTGTTATTTATACTCGTCCCAGCAGCCAGCCCCGGTGCTCCAAAGTGATTGATTGGATGATTACCTTACCTCTCACATCCATCAGAAGCTCACCAGCTGTTAATCAGCGGCTCGTCTCTTCACATTCGCCGACTTACTACTCAAGGCGTTTTCTCGCCTCGCCACTCCGTTAACTAATCTTATTTATCCACTGTCATGGCCCGAGGACAGGTAGTAAAACCGGGCAGGGGCACGCGGCGCGGGCCGCGGACTGACAGTAATGCAGTGAGAGCGCATGTTGAAACTGAGCGACAGTCGTTCCTCACTTGGGGACTTTTATAGAGGCCGAGAAGGCGAGGCCGCTGACGAGCATGGCTTCTTTTCAATAGTTTTTGTTCGGAACTCGTGTAATTTGGATGTACTCGCAGTTGGAAAAAGGACTCAAACAACTGTCTGAATTTGTTATAAATATACTATATATGTGTAAAGCCGGAAACCATAACTAAACGGTATGACAGTATTCTTAAATTTAGGCCTCAGAGGGTTTTTGCCACTTTTAACTTGGAAATACAGTTTCCATCCAGCTTGTAGGAACCCGTTTGGCATCATTTCTGCCATTTAAAGCAGTTCTAAATGTTGCAGTTCCTTCCATTGCCTCTTGCATTAAAAGACCAGTCATTTTGGTTGCAGGTTTTATCATTTGGCCTAGATTTCAAGCTCTGTTTTGATTTCCTCACAGCACATTCCACCTCCTCTGCCCAGCAAGACCCCTCCTCCTCCTCCACCCAAGACGACCAGGAAACAGGCCTCCATCGATTCAGGAATTGTACAGTAAACAAAGATGGTGACAGTTGGGACTAAACAACTCACTGACAATACAACAAAGACAACATCAACAGTAAGCGTTACCCCAGAAAAAAATGGTTATTTTTTGCCCACTCATTCCTCGCTCCCTGTCCCAGCTTGACAGGATGAATACCTCACCACAGCCCACCCCCTCTCATTGTCTTTAACTCTCCCCTTGATGCAGTCTGCTGCATGGAGCGTGTTGCACAGATGAATAGTCAATCTGTAGATAACCTGTCTGCGACTGACAACTTGCCACTGAAAGATTTTTATCATGAGATTGTCCGCTGACCGATAAGCATGGACCGACCAAGAGCTTCCAAATACTGACCCACTCTCAAGTATAAGAGAGCAAACTCATTAAAGCATTGTTATTCATGACTCTTTTATTCGTATTTCCACTATGTACAGAGTTTTGTATATATGATTTTATTTTATTTCTGGTTTTTGTATGTGATTTGATCTTGACATTTTTGTATTAACTTCCATTAGATTAAGTGGCATTTATATGAAACAAAAAAGGGCTAGTAGGTTTGAATTGACAGGGATCTAACTGAGCTGGTATGTGAGACCTTGGGTCGTGGATTTTATTGCTCAATGTTTTGGAGTGCACATACAACTAACTCATATTTCATTATCATTGTTCAGACCATGTTCTCGATTGCTGTAACCTTGGATTTCAATTATACCGGCTGTTTCCAGTTCACTACTGACATGACTTCTAAATAAACTTTCAAATGTATGTATTTTTAAAAAAATGTATGTCTTCTGACGTCTTTGTTATCTGATGCTGAAACAGATGTTTTTCAAGTAAAAAAAAAAAAAAAGATCAAACTGAAAATCTGTACTTATCATCACTTCAACTGAACACCATGGGGAAAAGCTTCCTGCCTGTGTAATTGTCAGTCTTCACTGCCGCCTCTTCATTGTTTATATGTAGGAGAGGTGTGGTGTAAAACTGGCACACAATATGCTTGGGAATTAATACAAAAAATAAAGAGATAGCAAATATCGCCGGAGCAGAAAAATTTCATTCAACTAGCGGCCAATAATGTGCCTCAGTAAAACATGAAAGCTCTCGTAATGCATTGTGTGGATGAGGAGGCACATGCCTCCATGCATGAGCAGGATCAGAGGGGAATTCGAAGTAATACCAAAGGAGATAAACACCAGCTAATGATCAACAGAACACGCAAGACGCAAGAATCCACTGCTGAGAGACTCAGAGAAAGCATACGATTTCAGGTCAGCTTTAAGAGTAAGGCAGGCCCAGAAGAGTCGGCTGAATTTGAAGTCCATGCTTTCTGTATTTACTACTCATTAGCTATTAGATATCCTGATATTAAGACTTGAAAATATTTTTTTTACATGCATGGTGGGTTTCATCAAAATCCAAGACCCTGAGAATGAGCATAAAGGGAAAAGAGGGAGGCCGTGAGCTAGTGTGGCCCAGAGGGAGTAGGGCAGGTGAACCCCCTCAAAAAATAACAGGTGCTAAAAGAGGGACCTGTGGGAAGTGAAGGTAACAGAGGCGCCCGTGGTAATCAAAGCACAGTCATCAGAACAGCAAATATGATGCAAAGACCCCGCAGGATCCAGTCCCAGGTCTCTGGAAAAGAGCCCAAGCTTCAAATGGCAGCAAACCTTTTACTACGGCAAGTATTCATCATGGCATTTTTTCAATAAGCTTATGTGCAATGTCACAACATCAATTTCCAATTTCCGTCTATGGATGCATTGATTTTTTTTAAGTCTTTCACCATGATCTCTCATTGATGATGGGAGAGTTAGACCACTGGGGAAAGTCTTCTCCGGTGCGTCCCAAAGAGTCTGTGAGTCTAAGGCGAGATGACTTATATTCTGGGAACCACTCCAAATGAATCCCGCCATTGTCATGGAACACATGAGAAAGACAATAGGTGTTGATGCAAAAACAGCACCGCAAAATCTGATATTTTGCGGTGCTCCAAAGTAGGAACTGCTTCTTTTAGAGACTTTTGTTTTAATATTACAGCTGTGTGTTAAGATTTACAATTCAAAAATAACATATTGCAACTTCTTATCAGCTTTAAATGTATTATTGAATTATGTTTATTTGAATAACTAAATTGCTTTTTACTCTTTGTTCCACGGTGGCTTAAGTTCAAGGTAAAACTGGTAAAAGGAATATTGTTCTGAAAATTTGATGCTTTTCACACTAGCTCTCGTAAAATGACACTTTTACCTTTATTTTCTCAGCCATACGCTTCTTGGATGGTAAGTGCATTTACAGTCCTTGTTTTCTGTCCCGAAAAAATTGCTTGTGGAACCTTTTTTGAAGAGTTTGCCCCAGGTGGCTCATCTTCCACCGCTCTCCTGTTCTGCTGACACTTTGTGAGTGGGCGTCTGCCTGAGGAGAAAAGCTCCAACTGTATCATCAGTTGTTAGAAGGTGTTTTTATCTCAGCTTTAAGATTCACAGTATAAAGCTCTCTCATCCTAATTAGAAACAATGAGTGACATTTTTTCCCCTCTGAGAAATTCTGGGGAAAAGCAGTCAAAGGAAAGCAGTTTGTCAGGCCATAAAATGCCTGAAAAATATGTTGATATTTCACTGTAATTAAAAGGCAGCATCCTATGTGATTTCTTTATCAGTAAGCAATCAATAAACATATGTACATGTATAATTTATAATCCTTTGTACATCCAAATGCCTAAAGGGCTTTAAATAATCAGAAAGTTTGAGAAATAACGCTTTAATTATTCTTGTGTGTCCGTAAAGGAGAGATGAACCATTATTATTCATTTATTGTTATTCTTTTTGAAGGAATAAAAATGCAGAAGGAACCTTGGTCATGTTGAAGATCACAGTTGCTATTTTGAAGTACTTTGTTGAGCTGAGGTTCTTTTATTTTAAATGCACTACATATATGAATTAGAATTAGAAAGAAATAATGTCAATTGTCCTCAGTGTCACTCTTTTTTTATGGTTTCCCCTTTTTATCTTTTACTTCCATTTCTTCATCTAGCATTACTTTGACTGACCCCCTTGAAAGGCTGGTTACATTTCTGACTAACTTTGATTGCAAAACAAGCACTTTGGTGTTAATTAAAGTCTTAACTCAGCGCTAATGTATGTTTACCCACTTTATAGAAACATCAATGCCAGACTCATGACACTTACAGCTTGATTGTGTTCGTGGGAATAGCACTGTCTTGGACCAAAACTCCTCCTCGTCACTAATCGGTGTCTCAAAGACAAAGCGGGGAACTAAAATATTGACGGTGTTGCTGGTTAACAGCATGAAAGTTTCGTGACTTCTTGCTGTGTCAGAGTTTGCTGAAACTGAATCTTAGACAGGGGGTCGTTATTCAAGTGGGAGACATAAAAGTAGTACAACTTTGGTTTTAAGGTAACGCCCAAATCTGAAAAGTCCAGGAGTTTAGTTCTACCATTAGAGCAAACTGACTGACCATCACCTTAGTAGCCTGAAATAAATGACCCTGAAACAGTCCATAGTTATGCTGCTATAAGCCTTGACAGCCAAAGCCTCTCTCCTTACTTCTATGTTTAGTCTCCATGGACATAAGGCTTTATAGTTGTAATTTACTTATGTTTCTTTTTCTCAGCAGGTATCTTTGGTCTGATGTGATGGAGGCTGTTGTCCCTTCCATTTTGCCATCTCAACCCCCCTGCCTGTTGAGGCAGATGGCCGCCCACGCTAACTCTGTTGGTGCTGGAGGTTTCATTCTTTTAAAAGAGACTTGTTGTTTGTTTTTTTATTTCTATCATTGCCTAGTGCGTGTTCAACTTGTGAGATGCATTTGAAGAACTGTTTTGGTGCAATCTGTTCTTTTGGGGTGTTTTTAATCATCTCCGTTTGCCGTAAATTGGCACAATATAAATAAATATCATTGTAATTTAATCAAAAAGTCCCAGATATGGCTTTAGATTTGCATTAGTGGAGCCAGGTCACAAAAAACAAAAGCAAAAAACAAACATATGACAGGAAACAAATTGTAAATAGCAAACCTGCACGAAAAGTGCATTTTATAAGAAGATTACATTTTAAACAAGATGACAGTTTTAAACTCAAATCTAATATTTGCAAAAAAGCTAATTGCTGCAGAGTATTTGGGGAAATCATACATTTTAGTGTTGCCTTCATTAATTCAGAAATGCAATAATCAAGAGTAAGATGTTTTATAGTGACTAAAAAATCATCAAAACATGCTCATGATTAAAAATAAAAAATAGACTAATCCATTTTCTAAGTCAGGATGTGAAGCAGTTGCTGTAACCTTGGGTGTGTGCACAGAGGCTCACGCCGGTGAACCCCCATCAAGGAACTGAACAACATCTGCAGTTGGTTCCTGAATATTAATGTAGAAATGACATTTAGATTTTCACTCCTACGATCAGGAAGATTACTGTTGATGAGTCTCAAAGCTTTATTACATCTAAAGTCATTTTGAAGTTGTAAAACGAAATAACTTGAAGTCCGAAGGCGGGTTCAAACTTTTTTTTTAAATAGTCATCCTAACCCATTATTGCTTTGCAACGATGAGTCCATTCACACCAGTCGGTGAGGAAGGCATAAAAGTTTCATCTGCAATTGTTTTCTACAATTGAAAAGGAATAAAGGGTGAGGCATTTCAGCAATGGTAATAATACATAGTTAACTGGCAGCTATTTCAATATACTCTCAGTGATTTGTGCTCAGCCATTATGGCTCACCCTCTCCTCATTCTCAAAGCATAGGGAAAAGCACAGTTAATTGAGAGGATTTCCAGAGGCTTTGTTGGGGGAGAGCCATGAGCTTGCTCTCTCTCTCTCCGAGAGAAATGTATTTACAGCGCACTCTATCCCCATCTCATTTGTCATTTCAACCAGGAATAATGTGTATATATTTTCCCCTCCCTCTTGACACAGTTTTATTTGCTGGGAGGCAGCAAGTGTGCACGCTTCTCTTTAAATGCTTCTTTCGCATAATAAAAAAAGACAATATTCCCTTAAATCATTGCGACTCTATGGAGTTTTCATGGCTGTTTTCCCACCCCAAATGCAATCTGGAGTAATCCTCTCAGTAATTAATTTGGTTGGGGGTTACTATTAAACTTAGAAGAATGGATTTGTAATTTTTTTTTTTTTTTTTAAATATGTATGATCAGTATAATGAACTGTCTAGAACCGAATTTACAACAAACTTAAAACCCTGATACCGAATCATCAGGTGTGAGTCATTCCCTGTGTGTTGATCAGATAAAAAGGACTCATTTAAGTAACTCGGGTCCAGCAATGACCAGGATATTTGTTGTGATCTGCAGAAACTTTGTTGCTGTTTTAGGAATCAGAAATGCCTTAAAAACGACCTTTTTGGATTTTAACCAACTGCACTGACAGCCACAAAACAGGCTTTTTATTAAACCCTTTAATGCTCTTTTTCTATACTGCCCCCAACTTTGCAAACTCCAGACACACTCTTCATCACTCTTGCCAAAATTGGCTGTCACCAGTAGCTCTTAAAAGCACAGAAGCCAGTAGCCACCCGACAATTAAGTGCAGGAGAACCTGATGGCATTTGAAGTCAGAGCCTGTTTGTGCATATTCAGCGGAAAATGTCCTTTCTCTGCACAGGTTTATTATCTTGGACTGGGGTGGGAGAGCCAAGTGGTGTTGATCTATATTAGCTGAGGCTATTATAAAGCATCGGGTTTTCCCAGGCAGTCTGAGGGACGTGTTGCTAGGAAACATACCTAGAGATCGGGGGTGGAAAAGTGGTTTGATGAGAAGGCAGAGTTCCCAGCCAGTTTCAGCTTCACATGGAAATAGCTAATAAGTGCCACAGGCATGTCAGTCCAGGATATAGATTTGAGCCGTTTAATTTTATCTTTGTAATTTGCTCTCTTTGATCTTCTGTCTGTGTATTTAGCTTGCATGCATTGCAACTCTTTCAGAGATGGATACCTCCTCGGATTCCCGCAACATCATGACTGACAGACAAATTGTGGATCTTTAACTTTAAAAATATACCAATCCTTTTAGGTACTGTTATACACAAAAACATGGTCGAGTGCACATTGCCAGGCTTTAAAGGAGTTTTTATTTGAATCATTAACATTAAGAGAGTTAAACACTTGAAAAGGAAATGCTCTTCACATATTTTACTCTTAATTGTTTCTTGACTTCTTTGTAAGTCAAATAATCAGATTGTGGCTTTGAAACATCTTACCCACCAGAGAGCTGCACAGATACAGTTTTTGATCATTTATTTGGAGGGTGTCATGTTTTAGACAATGCTGCCCTCCGCTGGAGAACAATGTGAGCCCTGCCTGTCCTTGACATCCCTTGCTACCGTGACATGAAAAATACCTTTATTTCATATTGCATTTGTAGGGTTGACTCCACCCGTACCTCCACCAGTATCAACACGAGAGACTGACGATGCAAGCATTTAAAGGGGGTGGAATGTTGGATTTTTTTCAAAGATTCCTGAATATTTAAAACCAACTAAGACCAAGGGGGACAAAGTAGCCCAAACCTATCTGCAGCTGTGAATCCAGTGTTTAGATTTTGGCCCTAACAGACCAGTAGCATTTGATCTCTCCAAGGATGTAATCAGGAGCAGAGGTGTAAATCTGCCCAGTGGAGGAGAGAATTAAGTTAATGCAGCCAGGAGCAGTGAAGCAGCAGGCCCTGCTGCTTGTATTTCTGTCTCAGTTAGCCCGCTGTCCTTTGGATCCTCACTTTACTCCTGCAGGCAAGCTGTTAAGGCCAAACAGTAATTGGTCAGAGGGGACTACGCAGATAGGAACATCAAAGAAAGAGTTCCTTCGTAAATCTTAGTTGGGTTGTCAACATACATACAAACATTTTAACATATTTTGTCTCCAATAATAGTTTACATTTATGTCAAATTTATCCAGGTAATTCCTTCTGAATCAAATCTTGTGTCTTGCTGCAAACATATATGGTTAGACTTTTTTTATTAATCATATTTGGAAAAATGTAACTGATGGAGGGTGTCACAGTCCAATCGGTTTGCAGGCATGGGCCCTGAGTACCTTTAAAAAAAATGGAGTTAACCATGAAATCCTTTGTGTACATAGTTTATCTTACATTAGTTACATGAGAAGCCATCTGTCTAAAAACTAAAGCTTGGCTGTAACTCAAATTTGGTTAAAGCAAAACAACAAGAATCCCAAATACGGCATAAACTCCATGAATAAACTCCATTTGTCTCAATATGTCAATATACATACATACATACGTGCATACATACACACATATGTGCATAAATGCATAGATACATACATACACTGCAAATGCCGTTATTTTCCTGTACAGCCAGGGTAGATGAAGGTTAGCTTCATGCTCACAACCTATGCATTCATGATCTTAAAAACCACCTGTTGTTCTTCTTTCCTCCACTGGGGGGAGACGTTGAGATGGACAAGCCTCCAGCCACACAATGGGATAATTTTGTTTACATAGTCAAAATTAATGACTTTATCTCTGCCTCTCGTGGATTTTACTGGCCTTAAGTGCATCTATTAGTCTTGTAATTACTTCAGAGCAAAAACCATTAGGCAGATGCTGAAGTCGTGCAGACACATGGTTAAAGACAAGGCTGTTTGCAGAGATGGAGCCTTGTTAACCCCTGAGGGCCTCCGTTGACACCAGTGGGTATTCAGCTAAAAACCCAGTAGAAATATCTGCAGATACCAACTGCATACAGCATGAAAACTTTGTCAGAGATTTGCTCCTCCTCCCTGTCTGTCAGGCCTGCATGGCCTTGGCCCCCATAGCGGTAAATGTGTGGAGCCACATCATACATCACTTAACTTTAGGTAAGTAGAAAAAACTGATGAGTCATCATAAGCTGCTTTTTAATAGAAATAAAGAAAAATCTTTTTTATCAGGACTGAATATTTTGAGAGACCTCCATAATAAACAAAAATTAACTGTAAAAAATAAACACTATTTCCATCCAAATTTACTAGATACATTTATTAGTTAGTTATGATTACCAGCAGTCAGATTTCCCTGTCAAACCTCAAACATGACAGGAAGTGTAGTTGTTTGAGTTCAGAGTCATATGTCCTCAGCAGTCAGCAATAATTAGCTGAACAAGTTGTGTTGTATTCAGCCGGGGGTTAAATGCCACATCTCCCCCCACGGCGTCCGGTGCCTGCCGCCGCTGTACCGCCTGTGTTCGGGACCACACCTCGGAGCCAAACAATTACATCAAGGTCATGGAGAGGAGGAATGTTCTGCCGATTAGTGCGGCAGCTACCTGCAGAGTCCAATTTCAACTGCGATGATAACAGAGCAAATAGTAAAAATTCCCCATGCAGGAAGATGGTCGACAGAAAAGACCAGGTTTTTAACACGTTACTGAAATACACAAAACAACTTGAAATGTTTTGTGTGATTGTAGATCTCAGGCAAATGCATGTTACATGCATGTGTGGGGGGGTTGTTCTTCCACAGAAGAAAAAAAAAGTTTGATATTTGTCAGCAGGGCTTGTGCTGTATGTTCTGTGGCCTCTTAGTCTGCGTTGTCAATTCCCTTTACCACTCCATCTAAATTTTGTGTCCACCAGCTCAGCCACAGGATCTTCCAAGTCTTAAAAGATTCATCAGTTTGTCCAGCATTGCTCCAGAATCTCACAGTTCAGGCTGATCCTGCTGGGATTAATGTTGATTGACCCAAATCATACATTAAAGCAAGCAAAAAACAAAAAACAATCTCAAGCCCTATTTTATTTTTTATTTTTGTGTGAAGTGAAAAAAAGTCCGTGACGTCACATTGAAGAGGTTTAATTTCACAGGGGACAGCATGGTGTCCACGGGAGCGTGTCCTTGTTGACACTAAACTGGCGGCACTTTATTGTGATGTTTATCACAAATGCATTTCTTTTATGGGTTTGGCTTTTTTCCACAAACACACGTGCGTCTTGTTTGCAGAGATTGGACACTGACACTTCAATACACGAACACCCTTAGCCTGATCTGGCATGGAATGCTGCACAAAAGTTTTTTAATCTGTGGAAACCACTCAAAACTCATGCCATTTTTCTCTTAAAGTTTTAATATTGGAAACAACGCAATGATATGGGCATTGCCAACCTCTGCGTAATTACGCACGACTGATGATTTCGCAAAAAAAATCAGTTTTACGTGTACAGACTTCAAATAAAAGAAACTCCGTGTTGAAGTCAAACCACAGTATAGATGCTCATTGATGATGAGATTGGCCGGGTTAGATAAAGGAGAGGGTGTGACCATCCCAATTTTTTTTTTCCCTCAACGGGCTACCTGTGGAGGCTCCGGGCGCTGCGCATAAATACTCCCCCTCCTGTGAGAGAGTCCAGTCCTGAGGGAGAGACACAGACACGACTTGGGTTTGCGGAATCTGGTCCGGGTGGATTATGAACGCTTTTGGCCACCAGCCATCTAACCAGCAGACCAGTCCTATTCAGCATCACAGCGCTCAGGAGCTCCTGGACATGGCCGTGTACTGCGACAATTACGGTGTTTACCAACAGAATCTCCACCACCATCACCCCCAGAGGCCGCCGACTCACTCCTCAAGTTACGGCCTCGGAGAATACTCTTCACCGCCCTCAAACCCTTACCTGTGGCTGAATGGACCGGGGATCAATTCGTCTCCGTACCTGCCCGGAAACAACAGCACGTCCTACATTCAGTCTGGGTACGGCTCCAACCAGAGGCAGTTCTTGCCTCCTCCGACTGGGTTCGGTGGAGCAGACCTGGGGTGGCTGTCCATATCCAGCCAACAGGAGCTCTTCAAGATGGTCAGACCGCCTTATTCCTACTCTGCTCTCATAGCCATGGCCATCCAGAACGCGCAAGACAAAAAGCTGACTCTCAGTCAGATCTACCAGTACGTGGCAGACAACTTTCCCTTTTACAAGAAGAGCAAAGCTGGATGGCAGAATTCCATTCGACACAACTTGTCACTGAACGACTGCTTCAAGAAGGTGGCGCGTGATGAGGATGACCCCGGTGAGCATTTTTGCGCACTAAGTTTCAATAATGAATCCGATTTTCAGCCCATGGCTCAATTAAAGAAACTGTTGACGGTCCAACATTCAATCCACTGTCAGAGTTGAGAATCCCTTCAAATTAAAACTGCATAACGTGTCATCCCTTCTCATATCTGTGCTGTCTCTCCTCCAGGTAAGGGGAACTACTGGACGCTGGACCCCAACTGCGAGAAGATGTTCGACAACGGGAACTTCAGGCGAAAGAGGAAGAGGAGAGCGGATCTAAACGGGGCCGACAGTGGCGGCGTCCCGGTCAAGTCGGAGGAAACCTCGCACAAGCTCTCAACCGACACCGCCAGCCTGCTCAGCTCCTCCCCGCCCAGCATCCACGGCTCCCCGGCCTCCACGGAGCCCAAGTCGTCCCCGTCCCCCTCCGCGGAGCACAGCCCCTGCTTCAACAGCTTCGTGTCCAGCGTCAACGCGCTGCTGGCCGGCGACGGCCCCCGGGGGGGCGCGGACCGGGACTACGGCTCCGGACACCTCGGCGGTGCGCCACAGACCAGGGAGGGCATGTCCGGACCGGGCTCGTACTCACAGCCCACAGTAATCTCCCCTCTGAACTCTGACAACAGCAGAATGAACTACTACACATCCGTGCAAAACCTCTCCAACCACTTTAGTGTGAACAACCTTATTTACACCCGGGAGGGGACAGAGGTGTAGACTGGCTCTAAGTTTCTATTGTACTCATACTCCACTGGAATGAAATTGTTCTCCAAAAAAAAAAAGAGTTTTCCAAACTAAGAAAAAGAAAAAACACCTCCATCAGTGAGCCCCACTTTACAGCAACATGTTTATGATTTGACTCATGAGTCACACTTCGTCTGTTGGAAGCCTCTTTGGTATATATTTGACTTGTTTTTGTAATATCTTATTGTAGCTGCCTGGTTGGAGTAAGTTTGTCTGAAAAAAAATGAAGACATTTTTGTACAGAAATTATTTTCGTAAGGGGAAAACCTGGCATTTAATGTTTGACAGAATTTTGTTTTATTTAAACTCACCTGTTTGAATAAAAATCATTTATTTTATGTCAATACTCCAAGGTTTCTGTGTGTCACTTCAAGGGCTCTCTGTCCAAGAGAAACACGTGTCAAGGTGCATTTTAGACTGTTTAATAAACATGTAAAGGCTATAGGTCATGAGTAGGGATATAGTTTTAGACCCTGGTTTTAAAAAAACTAAGCACATTTGCAATGTCATGTCAACAGATTTTTTTTTCATTTTGATATCCATTCATTCAAAATATAGATATCCTTGTTGAATCAGCTGTTTAAATCACTAGAGGGCCTCTGTGTAATATTTTATCTACATCTCTTGCAGTTTTATTTAGGCCCACCTGAAAAAAAGGCTCCACAAAAATTCGCTTTTGTTCCCAAACATTTATCAAAAGGCCAATTAACTGGGAATAAACCAGAACACACGCGTTCAGATCCTATCATAAAATCCCAAAGACAAGTGGCTGTAAGCAGTAAAGTGTGTAAAACAGACATTTTCCGCTTGTCACTTCCAATAGCACTCATTAACAAGCAATCGGACCTTTAACTTACCTCCACGAGGTTCAGAAGTTCAGCTTTTTGTCTGAGCTGCACTTGACTGAAACTGCGCCTGCTTGATTTAAAGCTGTTTGCTGCATATTGGATGTCTCGTGTCTTTTTCCAAATATGACGCCAAAAAAAAAGAAAAAAGAAAGAAGTCGTTTCCGTGTGTGACAGTGTGAAAGCTCCTTTTTGTAAAGCTGCATCCGATGAACGGCTCATCTGTGCGTAAACAGTAAGCCTGCTGTAGGGTACAACCACCACGTCTGTTTTAGGAACACGGTGGATACGCACGAAATAAAAGCCGGTAAATAAAACGAAACACCTCTCAATTGGTTCCTAATTGAATTCACTCAGGCGCGCTTTAATCTCGAATAAAAGAAAAAATTAATTGACAAGACTTTCTTGCCCCCGGTCGGAGCACAATGAAAGTTGGCAATTCCACAGATCCCCTCCTGGGCTCAAATGAAAATATTACGATCCGAAGATCTGGGAACAAATTATCTCTCTCGGGCCACATTTTGTTCTATTATCTGCGGAGTACGGCCACGGATCAGACAATGAGATTTTTTGTCACACAGGAGCAGGTTCTCACAGTAACAAGTTTCCTTTTGAAACCCTCATCACATCCAGTGAATGGAGGCCTTTTATATTGGATTACTGTCAATCCAACGTAGTTTAGTTGTTCTTATTCAGTGACTATTTGTGAATACAAGATTACGAAGAATTCTATGAAAATCTGCTACAGTTGTTCACCTCTGTGTATTTGCACAATAGGCTACTATTTAAGCTAAATTACAACTAGTTCTTTTTGATATTAATTTATAATATTTTCCACAATAGAGACAAACACGGTTTTATCAACATATTAAGAATTCCTGCAGCAAGAAATAATCTCAACTTCAACGTTCCATCCAAAGTAATCATTAAAACAACAGCCCCTTGTTAAACAGAATTGGGAACATTGTTGTCTTCTTTTTAATGAATCATCATCATGCATTTCTTATGTCTTGAGAAAAACTGACATCAAGGTAATTACATTGGCTTGAAGCCACGTCGTCACAAATTTCCAGTGATTTAGCTCGCAAATTTCCCAGAAATGTAGCGCATCAGTGACTCAGCAGTGCCTGAAGGGCCCGTTCAGCTGCCCACATGATCATCAGCCAGGCCACCATGTCTCAGTCCTACCTGCTTCAGGGCCCTTGGCTCTGGGGGCTAAAGGCCAAGGCCCTGCAGAATACTTCAGCATCAGGGTGGCCCTGGCCCTAAGAGGCACACACACAGTGGGCTAAACCCATAATGACGGGTTTCATCCCCACGCGGTCAGCTTGCCAAAGGTAAGGTTGGCTCATGATAGAAGCATCTCAGAACTGGTTTAATTACTCATTTTATAAATCACTTTCATTAGTTTAGTTTAGTTTTATTAGGATTCCCATTAATAAATGGCCACTAATAAATGGCCACTAGTCTTCCTGGGGTCCTCACATGAAAAGATTACATTACATTATGAACAAATCATTGAAAAAATAAAAATAAAATCACAGTAGGAAATAATAAGAACATAAACAAGAGTAGAAATATACAACATATATACACAGGTCAGTTCATCATAACATCTGCAGTAGTTCTGAAGACAACAGACAATAGACATTAGATGAAATACACCTGACAGTCACCCCATGCCTACAACAGCAACTTGAGTAGAATATTTTTAGATTACAGATGATATCATATATAGTGAAAACAGAAAAACTTAAATTAAGTTTAATCAGCTTCCTGAGAGGAGGTATTACAAAGAGAACAACTGTCTGTCTTACGTCCGGCAGATTTGCTCACTAAGGGCTACTGAACAATGTGAGCTGGAGTGATCTGTCATTTTGACCAAATTAAACTCTTAAGTGTTAAAAAAGTTCACAGCTGATAAAATGCACAAACTGTATATACCGCACGATTTGTCATGTTGCTGTGCAGATCTATGCCGTCAGTAGAGGTAGAGATTTTCTTGTATTGCTTTTAAAACATTCAGGATCCAAAGCCCAATAATTCCTCACAGCCCCTTTAGCTTTATCTTAGGGAACACGTAAAATGAGACTGTGTCTGACCTCAGTGGAGAACATGATAGCTTGGCCATTGGGAGAATGATTACAGTCTGGGTTAGCCCTGAAATTTCACATCTGTTTGTAGCAGTCAGTGGGCATTACAGGGGATGGTCTCTTATATTAGAGTTTGATCTCTTGAGGAAGTAAAATATTTAGCTAAACAATACGATGACAGATTCTGGGGAAGCAACTATACGCCTGTAAGGACACGAGGACGGGGGGGAATCTCTCTGCACCCCACTTGAAAAGGATCCCGGGTGCAACTGATAGCTGAGGAGAATGTCTATCAATTGGCATGACCTGATCCAGTTTCATCATTCACAGTCCAAGGGCCATAAAAAGCCTAAAGTATGGGACTGTGGCGGCATGGGATCCCAGCTCCTGACGAGCAGCCATATGGATTATTTTATACAGAACTAAAGTCATCACACTGCAAACTGTTCAGATGTTGACAGCACATGAAAAAAAGTGGGATAGACATCTATTTCTGCACTACATGAAGAGAAGAAAAATACTCACGCAGGAATTTTAGAATTCAGGTTTCCCATATACAACTGTCTTGAATTGTACATTGCATTCAATTGCATCTCCAAGCATCCTGTGAAGGATTGTCCCTTCACTCAAAAAAAAATTCCCTCCAGCCATGAAACAGTCTCATTCTCAAATTAGTTGTGGACACAAGAAGGGAAGCCCCTTCAGAGCTGTGAAGATTGCCAGGTGAGGAATCTCCTGAAAGAGTTAAGGAGATACAAGGATTAACGGACTAGAACGAGTCCCAGTAAATCCATAACCACGGTCTGTCTTCACATCGCTCCGTCTGGAAAGCCTATCCCCAAAACAGTGTAACCTATCCCCCTCTCGCTCTATTGCTGGAATATATTTTGACAAAGTCTTTGTTCTCACATTATGGAACTGTGGGTAGATCATCCTTTATCCGTGACCTTTGTCATAACAAACCATGGCAGTGGTTTTACACACCACTGAGAAGCAGAAAATAATCTTCATCCAGGTTAATGTTTTTTTCTAACCTAGTTTTACCCTTATGCCCTTTAATATTAAAATGTTTGAAGAAACATTTTTTTTCTTACAACTACACTCTCTGAGAATTTCAGTACAGTGAAAGACTTACTCATAAACTCACCAATAAATCTGAAACCATTCATCACCTTCAAAAAATTCCAAACCATGACCTTATGAGAACAATATCCAGGGTTCATGGAACATCAATTTCTAGGTGAAGTGCAGCGGAACAAATATCTGAGTAACGGCCAATGTGTAATCAGTTTAGCTTGGTTTCAGGGGCCACTTTAAGTTGAGCACATGATAAGGGAAGATTTTAACCTCCCACCAAAAAACTTAGATGATTTTTTTGCTGGATATGAACGGTGGATGAGAAATGATTTAATGAACAGTTTTCTGGGGGAGGGGGGGGTCACCATTTTTGCCATTGACTCTTTGTAGTCATGCCACCCAGCTTGCAACACCTGCATGCTGTCATTACCTGCTCATCACAGACAGGAAGTGGTGACAGAAGACAGAGGAAGTTGCTTCCCAGAGGGGAATTCATTTGACCGGTTCCGGCGTGGACTCCTGGTGGCAAGACGGAAGTGAGAAGATTACTCGGTGCTCTGGGGATCCTCAAAATAGCTGTCGCTGTAATTCACGTCAGTCAATGAAAGCAGTTCTGAAGGAAGCTTTGTCACATCGGACAAAGTTCCTGCTGTTAAAAGACGCGGCTCACCTGGAGCAACTCGTGTCGTGGAGCACAAAACAGGAGTTTCACCTGCTCCCATGTTATTTCATTCAACCTCGCTCATCTGTGATGATAGTGCATCTGCCCCAAGGAATTCGTAGACTGCTCCCTCCCAAAACAAAAACTCCCCCAGCCCCTAATGAGACCCCCTGCCTCCTGCCTCTATTATAGGGGATGCATACCAATAGAGAGACAGGAGCAGGGAGGCAGACTGAGCCTCAAAGACCTCTGGAGCCCTCCCCTAGTCTGAAGCATCAAACGTGCCCCTCACCGAGAGTCAAATAATGGGTTTGATCAACACTGAACCGAATTTTCGCCATGTAAGCTGCAGATGATCTGCGGCTGAAGGCTCTAAATGACAGCCTACTTAAAAGGGACAGGCATGCCCCCTTCCAATGCTCCTTTTGTTTTGCCCCTAATCCCAAACCCCTGCCTCACTTCTGAGGCAACAGTCATATCAAAGTATAAGAAAAGGGGCTTTGTTTTTTTAAACAGCTTTAATAAGTGAGATGTAATACTGCGATAAGAACGTAAAGATATCACAATCGACTTTTTATATTTGTATTAATGTGAGACTTTTCTTTCTGCTATGACCAACTAACAGAATAGGCTATATTGTCCTTTGATAGCTCAAAGAAATGTATTGGATTTTTGTCCTCGGGTTACATGAGTATTATTTTCAGAAGTGCAGCAAACCAAGAAAAGGAACACAGAGAAGTGTCGCTAGAGAAGTGTTCAAATAAACATTAGCACACAGCAAGTGCCTTGTGTTGACTCTTGTATGTGAGTCTATAAACCCCAAACAGCTTGTGTGTCAACTGTAAACACACGACATGCACCCTGTCTGGGGAGACAAGGATCCATCTGAAGCGCAGCTCCCCGGCAAAGACTCCCCCGTTGGCTTTGTAGTGCCATCGATGCCCATGTTGTGCTTCACGATTCGTGATTGTGTTTTTGTGTTGCTCAAGCACCTCGTCTAACAATCTGCACCCCTTTGTTATGCGCTGACATTCCTGCACAGTGACATAACCCAGGATGTGCATGCACACCCATGTCTGTGTGCGCGCGGATGTGTGTGTGTGTGTGTGTGTGTGTGTGTGTGTGTGGGTATCCACTCAACACTGATGCTGACAGCACAGCTGAGAGGCCGACATCGTCCACAGAAGTGTGTTGACATGCCCCCACTTGACAAAGAGGCTTTTTTTTAAAATTCAGTATGAGAGAAAATGGGTTCTTACAAGCCTGAGAAAAAATCTGAAGCCCACAAAAGCACAATAAAAAATACCACTGCGTTTAGTCCATGGAAAAAATAGTTTTGCTAGTATTTTTGTTTAAATTTGGGCCTCTTGTTGTCACTGATTTGACTTACAGTCATATTAAAAAGAGAGAATCCCCCCTTTCAATTTGTCCTTTTAAGTTAGGTCCTTATCAGGTCTGAATTTAGGATGAATACATTTAGCTTAACAACAGCTCCTGTAATAAGAAAGTATGTAATCATTTATGGAACAAAAATGAACTCAAAGTGCAAAAGTGACCAAATAACTAAAATTTCTCCATGCTTTGCACAGCCAGGCTTTAAATTGAATCCTTGTGTCTCTAACCCCTGCTATTCTCAGCATGCAGGGCTTTTCAAAATGCAGGCATGAATTTGGTGAACAGCTCTTGAATTAATATATGTGGCAGATATGATTTTTTCTTCGGGACTTAATCTAAGAATTGTTGCATTAAATGTATTAATGTGTTTTAAACCTTATTTGGTCTGGCACTCTGTAAAGCTAATGGACTGTTAAACCAAGTGTTAGCAGACACACTTTTTTATTTACTTTTAACTACCAGAGAAACTAATTGACTTGAGCATCAAGATTGATGGCACAACGTCTTAATCAGGAAGGTCAGGCCACAGCCAGATAGCTTTGTTCAACTGCCAGTGCCCCTCCCTATATAAATTGTGTAATTATCCCTTTCATTGCACTCAGCTTTCAGGCTACCTGATTGAACTCAAAGAGAGGTGTCACTATCTCTTATCATTATGCAAATGGAGCTTGTGACCGGCAGTTAAATGACAATGGGGGTGGGAGGACAGGGGGGTGAACGGTAGCTATGAAGGTAGTCTGCCAGTCTAGTGGATGATCCCAGTCAGGAACCCGTATGTCTGCAGGGTGATGGGCCGTGACATGTCTGCAGCCCTACAGACGATTCAGGCCGGAAGGGGAGAGCTGCCGCAGGACAAGTCCTGGAGGGCCAGCTCTATGACCCCCATCTGCATACTGTTGAGCCATTTGAATATGATTAGACATCAATGGCCTTCACAAATCAGCACTGAGAGGACGCTTTGCCCGTCAGGACTCCTCTAGTGTGGCTTCGGGATTTTTTACAAATCTTCTTTTTGTTTGATCGTCCAGTGCAGATGCAGACAGTAGGCTACGCATTCTACTTAGCACTCAGCAGTGTCAAACACAAACCAGTCAAAAAGAGAAATTAAATTGGAGTGACAAGTGGTTAATCAATTTCTATTCCAGTAAATAAGCCAGCCACACCACCTTTTGCATTCATATGAACTCTAACTGCATCAATGATGTGTTCCGTTTACTCCCTGTTGCTCTCTATCCCTGTTGACATATCATCTGTTCCATGAATGGATGTAAAATGTATTGATTGAAAATGTATTGATGTAATCAAATGTCTATTATTCATCAATCGGTGAAGGAGGTTTGGCAAAAAAGTTGAGCTAGTCACTGCTCAGTCTGCTTCTACAATTAAATCAGGTCTTCTATCCAATAAATATAATGACGGTGAATCAGAGCCTTGCTGTTTTTGGTGGTGCTTAATGTTAGGAGCACTGACAGCATAATGGCCCTGCCTGCATCGACTTTTCTCATTACACCGAAGCATCGGCCTAGTCCAATCACTGTATTTAACCACCACAGGAGCAATAATCTCAGGCCTATATTACTGCACAGCCTTTAATGAAGAGCACAGTCATCAGGAGTTTAGGTTTAATAAAATGAACCACCTGTTAGAGTGCACAGACAGACCTCACAGACAAGCAGCCATTTAAAAAAAAACCTTCCAGATGAATAATGCTACTCATAGAAGTAATTGGTGTAATAATCATCTCTTATTGATTGCAGTTCCACGAGGACCCAAATAACCTAAGATTTAACAGCAGAACCCAGTCTGTTTGATTCTGGAGTGATAGGCTGCTTGGTCAGTTTTTTTTTTTAAATGAGGGAATAAATGTTGGATGTAAGAAGAAAAAGTTGTTTTAATGATAAACATCTAATAAAAAAACTGGAGAACAAAAACAATTGTCTGTTTGGAAGCAATCAGCTGAAGAAGTGTTGTGACCTTTGCCCTGTTGACATTAATGTTTGATTTGTTCATTTCCCTATTGTCTGGTTTAGTTGCAGACATCAGATTTGGGCCAGTTTAGACAATTCTACAAAAATTTTTGGATATTTAGTCAATTCTTATTTTTGTGTCTCTACTGAAGCAGCCAATATATTTGTGTCAGTGTGTGTGTGTTTGTTTTGTAGTGGTTGCTTGTCTGCTCCACTTATTGTCGCAGCCAGTTTTTTTCCCTTGTGTCCTGTTTGCACACTTTGGCTTTGTCATATATGATGGTGAGCTCTTTGAGGCCGTGCCAGCTCTTCAACGTTTTGAACTCATTATTTTGACATCTGATGGCAAGCAGAAGCCTCTTCTCAGTAGGCTGTGCTTAAGCACAGCTAAGAACCATTCCTTTGTTAAGTGTTTCTGTCACACTTAAAGGATTAGGAAGCTTTTGAAAAGCAAAAGAAATAATGTTTGGAATCACTTACAGAATTGTTTTGCTGCTCAGATTATCTAGGCAATGAACCACACATTTGTTTCAGGGGTAAAAAAAAGAATAAGACAACCCACAATCACAAAGAAAAAGGGTTTGGGATATGTTCCAGCAGTTGGTAGTGGTTCACAGAATGGTACAGTATTGCTTCCCCACATGCTATTTTAGCCATTAAACAGTATGTACTTTTCTGTCGCCATATTTTATAGTTCTGTCATGGTCAATTATATCTTCCTCACCTGTATTGCACATCTAATCCCCACATTGAGGCATATTTCCAAACTGAAAATCATGTATGAATAAATCACAGGAGAGATCTCCACCTTGATGGTTCCCATACATCTCCAATTTTATTATGTCTTCGGATCTTCTGTCTTCACACTGCTGCTTTTGATATGGTGAGGTTTTTAGTTTCTGGTTGAAACAGGAAATGATGACCTCTGCTGGGCAGGTTGTAGCACTGATCATCATCGGAATCGTTCCACATAAATGTATTCATTGTTTATATTCACATTTATAACCCATACATATTTCAGCTCTGGAACTTGTTTTTAAAAATGGTCTTTATTCACTTATTTTTAAAAAAGCACTGTTTTAAAAACGATTGTTTCAAGTTTCATGTCTTATTTTCTGAAAGCTCATATAATCACTGGGCTGAGAAGGATTGGGACACTACATAAAACCGCATGTAGCAGGTCTTGATGATTCCCCCCCCACACTTAAATAAACTCCATTTGTTTGTGATGCATTAGCAAAAGTCTCAGTGCAGAAAGTGTCTGAACCAAAACCACCAGCATGTCAATAGTTTTATTCCTGAAAGAATTAGTCAGAAAACTTGTTTTGTTTATTTATTTATTTTTACTTTTTTTCACACTTCTTTTTTTAAATGATGAAACATAATCCTCAAATGTTGGTCTTGGATAAATAGATTGCTTAAAAGATCTATAGTAAGAAATCTCAACGTGTCACTCATCCTATCCAGTTTCAGCTCTGAGTGACTGAGAGGAGATGAACATCACTTAAGGATCCCCAGGGGAAGAAATTCCTCTAAGACTTAGTGTTTTTTTCTTGCAGTTCCTCACAAATAAGTTCTCCGGCCGAATCCATTAGGAGTATCAGGGAAGGCTTTTTTCTAGCTTTCCCAAATGTATAACCAGCCAAAGGGCAGGGTTTTGTGAGACAAACCTTTAAAGGTGTAATCCATGGTGTTAAAAGCACTGCGGCTGACCTTTGCTGTGAACTATACGATCTCTATCTTCCTCTCTGGAAATTACAAATGTATCTGAAATTCTAGATAAACGTTCACCTCTAGTGAGTGATTTTTCTCACATGGCTGCTGGTAGACGGAATGTCCCGGCCGGTTATTAATCACCGAAGGAAAAATGAGTGGCAAGCCTCAAATGTTTACATGTGGCCCCTATTCTTCTGCCATGAATGTGAAGGGCAGGTTGGCAGCGCAGCATTCCCCCCCCATGCCTTCTCAGAGGTTGTGTTACTGCATCCATACATCACCCTGACATGGGTGCACTCACTGAGACGGCCCCGGCCAAAACCCCTGTCTCACAACGATGACATATTTGCCATTCCACTCAGTGAGGTGTGCTACAATCTTATCACTCTCCTGTCACCGTCACACATCCGACAACTAAAAAACAGAAACATCCTCCTTCCAACATTTACATCAATGCATGATATCGTGGTTTTACGGACTTATACCTCAGAGAACTTCTGAGATGATCCAATTGGTGGGAAGACCCCAAAATAAGCACTTTGACACTGATACTCGCTTGACCTTTTGTGAGAGTCCCCTCCAACACAACTTCCCCAGCTCCTCCTCGGGGGTAATGGAGGGAGGAGGAATGTGAAAGGAGGAAGTACGTTTCCTCGAGGCAGATTGCTGGATGGACAGGCTGAGAGACGGACAGATGACAATGGCGGGGAGGCCGGGGCCAGCGCGTCGCCTCAGGGGGGCCTCCACCCCGCAACGCAGTGGCTCCGGCTGCTACGCTAAGTGCAGGCAGAAGAGGCCATCACAGCGGATTTGGCAAGGTGATCCCCTTCACCCACCCCCCATCCATCTCCTGCCAGCCCACTCCCCCCCCTTCTCCCTCCTCCCCACTTCACCCCACAGTCCTCTTCCTCCCTTCGTTGACACCGAGGAGGAGGTGATGAGCTGACACACCGGGTGAAGACAAGTCTGACAGTGTTATCTCGACCGTTTCTACCTCTCGGCCTTAGAATTATTCCACAACTTAAAATCTACTTCTTCTTTGAAAAAAGTTTTAATTTCAGTTTTGATTACTGTTTTTTCCTCTGTTAACTGTTCTTTTGTTTTCCATTCTTTTGCACCAGAGTCCTCCCTCTTTCATCTCAGAGGTTTTATGGGTCAGGACATAATATGATTATTTAGTCCTTACCAGGTAACTTAGTCTACGCACAGATACAGGGAGTGAAAAATAAGTGCACAATTGATTTTGATTTTTTTTTTAATGACAGTAGGACTTTAGTCTCAAGTGTTTAGGGGTAGGAGTTTATAAGTTCTCACTTCTTCCTACCCCATTTTGAGCATGATATGTTAACTGAAACTAAAAATCTGTATTTTCTCTTCTTTCTGATGCACGTCTTGCTACTGTGCACTATTTTATTTTTATATTTGTATCATGTTCGAATAAATTTCATTTCATTCAGTGGCTTCTAAAATCACCTTTACAAGTACATTTTCTCATGTGATCTAATCAGTTTTTCACATAAGTGTGAAGACAATTAGGCCCTTGTTCATTTACAGTGTTCATTGATGTTTGATGGCATTATATACAGTTCATATAAAGTTATGTAAATCAGGTTGTTATCAACAGGTTATCAACAATAACCTGTTGTAGAATTGATGTAGTGTTTGTGATCATTGTCCTGGTGGATTATTACGTTTTATCCAAACTTTAGCTGTTAGACAGATGGCTTCTCCTTTGACTCTATAATTTGGTATACTCTGAACTTCAAGGTGAACTCTGCAGGGTGCACACATCCTGGCTGTGCAAAAGAAGCCCAAACCGTTTTTTTAGAAGTTTTTTTTTCCTGATGTTCTGCTTTTGTTTTGTTTTTTTCTCTCCTCATTGATATCATCATGCTCGAACATTTCTTCTCCCGTCTGTCCAAACATCGGTTAGATAACAGATTGTAGCATGTAGCACGGGTTATAAAGCCCTACAGCACCTGTAGCACATGAATCTCACTTTTTAAATGTAGACTGAGAAACTGTGGCAAGTTCTCAGGGAAGCATGAAATAGATGACCTTGCCAGGAATCTGCTGTTTTGTTTTTTTGTTTAATCGGTTTAATCAACTGAGATGCATTCTGTTATCAGTGCAATCAGTTTAGTTTTTCTCAGGTTTAGATGATTATTTTACCAGAATTTCTAAGGTTTTTTTCTCCAGTTATCTGATATCCCCAAATCTACAGTATGTACAAGCTATTTAACCTATGTAAAAAGTCAATTGTGATAATTTTTTAATGGGACAGAGTAAGAGTTGAGGTTAGTCATCGAGTTAAAGTTCATGACAAATTGTTTTGTATACACACAAACAAGCCTAAAGCCTTTCTGATCCATCAAGCACACAGACAACATGTCTCCACATCTGTGCCAGGTGACATAGAATATTGCATTCTGAAAAGAAGCTGTATTGTTCCTCATGGAGGATTTAAAACGGCAATATCAGGTTGTACTCCATTCAAAGAACCTCTGTTTTACAGAAAAGTGAAAGAGAGGATTGTTGCCTTTAAGAATACAGTTTGCATCATATGCTCAAATACCGAAGCAGTGAAGAGGGGAAAAACTAAGTCATAAATGGGGACGTGTGGTAGTATTGAATTGCATCAACATTCCTAAACATAAACCTCAGTGAATAAGGTGCTGTGGTAATCTTTAAGCTGTCATGTCATGGTTTAAATCTCTTTTTTCACTTTAATTGTCGTCGAGGTGTTGACGTTGAGCTGAATGACTTGACAGATGAAGTCGTATTCCTGATGACAACAGCCAAACGTTTTTTTTTCATCACACACTTGGTGCTGTAAATTTCTGGAAAGTGCGACATGGATTGATGGCCTTCTGACAGAGCTTTGCGAATCCTTTAATCCGTTTTTGAAGCTCAATAGGGGGTACTTTGTGTACTTTATTCCAGCACCTCTTCCCATCTGGTTTTTGTAAAAGACACTCAGAGCCATGAGATGTTTGAGAGGCTTTAGACAAGCTGAAGACACTCACTGTTCATTTTCTATTTACGTAACACAGCAAGTGCTATGTTTCTTCTCTTTTTATTTACGTCTTTTTTGTGTGTTTTTTTTTTTTTTTTTAGCTGAAAGTAGTTGAATTTCCTGTGAAATAAAAATTTACTTCTGCAAATTGGTGGAATCTCAGCAGTTTTATGACCATGTGGCGTGGACAGCAGTCTGCTACTGTGACTGTTTCAGTTACAGGTGAGTAATAGATGTCCATACCAAATACAGTTATTCTCAGATGCTTGATAATCAAATAATATAAAGAAAAACATTATCAAAAATAATGGTTAGAAAAATAGGGTCAGTAAAAGATCAATGGTATGATTAAGAGAGTAAACATTACTGAGCACATTTAGAACAATTTAATTAAATATAATATAGAATTGAAGTCCTGAATGCAATGGCTTTATGACAATTGCACTAAGGACATATAAGCACAGATGTTATATTCTCACCTGCAACTTTATTTTTCCTACTAAAAATGGGTTTGTTAAACATTTTCCCTTTTATATTATGGCTTCCAACAAAAGAAAAAGAATCTCAATCTTCTCATTTTCTCCATCAAGGAATCTCCTCTTCAGTCACAAACTTTTGAGTGTCACATATTCACAGCTAAAAGCAGACAAACCCTAAATTGTGATGTGTTGAATTTTTTTCATGCAGTTATTGTCTCAGTTGTGTACTCAAAAGCATTTAGCAGTGGATGTTGGCTGCTGTAATGTATAGCTATGACCCACTTCCTGTAGGACCCCAGTTAATAAGTCACAAAATTTTCAACATGTTTTGAAAGGGGATTTGTTTAACTAACTTGATTCAGTTGTTTGTCACCACCTTGTGGAAAATGTGAGCAATGAGTGCACAATCTAATTAATGAGAGAAATGTAGTTTCTTACAAATGACACATTTTGGGTTACAAAAAACAACCTCTTGGTATCGTTCTTTAGCTCTGTGTGAAAATGTAAAAAATGATGACTGATTTAGTGCTTTAGATCAAAATAGGTCACAGACACTTTTTTTTCATGTAAGACATGGGTAAATTTATGTCCATGCATATCATACCTTTTTACCTTTTTGGCAATATTTCTTAATATTATCGGGGAACAATTAGATTTTTATAATTTACCGGATTTCTTTTCAGCCCTTTGTGGTTGAGTGTCATTGACGTTAACTGCTTCTATTTGTGTCCAGGTCAAATGGCACCAGTTCAGCCAAACCCTGCGTTGTGTCAGTGGGTTAACTGTATCCCTCACCCTGAACCCACGCACGTAAATCACACCTGCCAATCAGGAGCACATTAATCAACAAGTAGTTGAGCGGCATGGGGCAGAGAAAGTGCTCAGCCCCACATCCATCCATCACTCTGGTTGTAAAGTGTCATATAACATCAGACGTTGAAATGTTTTTTTTAACCACACGGAATGGCGAGTTAAAGTCTGTCCACGCTGATTGGAGACGGACGCTTCTGTGTCTTTTTCTCGATTTCTGCCAGTCTCTCTGTCTCAGTGAGGTAAAGTGGAGAATTGGCTTCAGGTGATTTGGAGGAGATCTTATCTTCTGTTAACAGAGGCATGACACCATAATGGAGCAGCAGGGGTGCAATTACCTTTTAGCCCTCCTCCTCCTCCTTCTTCTTCTCTTCCTCCCTGTGCCTCCACCTCGGCCTTGCCTGACAAATTAAGATTAATGGCGGAGATAAGTCAGGAGCCTGCCAACGTTCCAGTATCAGCTGGTCAGAGGGAGCATGAGAACATATTCTACGTGCAGCAACATATAAACACACAGACCAAAAACCAACTAAGTACATTTTCAATTCAAACTTTTCTATCCAAATCTGGAATTTAAAAGAAAATATTTACATTTGAAATGCAGTCGAACATGATCGCTTTGAGTCTTCTGTATTTTAAAACTATATTTTTGGATATATTGCCTGCCCAACATGTGGACTACATCCTTAAATTACACACAAACACAAAATATCTAAAAACAGTTCAAATTTCAAAACCCTCATTAAGAAAATGTCATAAAAAAGGGGGTAGTAACTAAACTATGTGGTGACTTTGGGATGCTTTTATAACTTTAAAATGAAACCAAGTATTACTACAGTCAACAATAAATGAATACTCACAAATACATTTATATACATTGTAGTTTAGAATGATTAAAAAATAATATACAACTGTATAGGTTTGTAGGTGTGATGATCAGGTGTTGAAACACCTGAGTCACAGACCTCACTGACTTCAACCATAGGAGGGGCAATGCTATAAATATGGCATAAATGACATAAGACACACACCCTTAGGAACACACACCCATCTGCTACAACATGGAGGGGAAAGGTTGCAACCCATTAGATAAATAAATTATTTACTGTCTTCGTTATTTTGTAAATTATTTACTGTCTTCGTTATTTTAGTTTCACACAGGTATTTTTTGGACAGTGTTCATTATCAGTTTTGCTTATGTATATCATTTTATACACAACCTGCTGGTTTTTTCTGCTTTCATAGGTCTCCTAAAGTTGTACAGTAAGCTTTACCTGTTTCATGTCTGCACCCGCCCATATTTCTGGACTGGGAAGGATAATGTTTCACAGGTACAAAAGTTTCCACTTTAATCCTATCACACACAAAGAGTGGTCAAGGCTTAGGGATCCTGCATAAATCCCAGGTTTATCCATCCCAGTGGAAGAGATTACTGCCCTCTCTGATTTTATTCAGTGAATGTTTGAACAGCAAATGGAAAGAGAGAGCAATTCGACTATTCAACACCTCAGTGCACTCAGGAGAAGATTGGTGATTGGGGATAGTTATAGCTCTCCTCTGAAAGCTGCTTTAATAGTTCTTGTTCAGAATTGGATAACCCTTAAATCCAATTTGAATTTACATTGTTTCTACATTGTGGGAAATTACTGTAACATAAAGGAGACCCTTTATTATTTATTCGTTAAGCGTATTGATTTTAACAACCGTATTAGAAACTGATTGACTGTAAAAGGACGAAATATAATAAAGGCTTTCTAAGAGCTGCGTGATTTACCCTGTAAATTTCACAGGTTGTCCTGAAAAGTGGTATGGGGTGGCTGCTCCTTGAAGGTATACTCTCCTAGCTTCCTGCCGGGTCTCATGTGGTGCATTAGGCAGCATCACCCTATAAGATGAAATTGCACTTGATTCTCCTGATGCTCCACTCTCCTCTAACGGGCCAAAAATGTCTTTGATTCGTTGTAGAAAGAAGACATTCCCAGAAATCTAATACATATTTGAGTCGACGACAACAAAGCAAATTGCTGCATCCTTCCACGGGTCCCTTGAAGTGTGAAACTTGAAGGAAGAGTGGTTCCTTTGAAGGCAGGTAGAAGGCGTTGCGAGGCTGAGAGGTGCTGCAAAGGGCATGTCCAAACAGACTTTGGGCCCTGAGTGATGGGACGCGGGAAAAGGTAACAGGACACTACAGCCTCGCTCTAATGTCAACACCGTCATGTGAATCACAGCTGTGAGCGCGTCTGAAGATCCACAAAAGCATAGAAGGCAACTTTCAGCAAGATTTATGCGAAACCTCCTTGGAATCAGCAGCCTTTGTGTCCATCACTGTATTTATTAGCAGTGGTACATTTTTTAAAAACTTTGAAATAGGTTGAACTTGTCTGTAGGAGATCTTCATCTCTCATCAAGGCTTTTTCAAGGGAATCCAGCTGAGATGCAGTTCATCACTTCAGTTTAAATGGCTTGAGGAAACACTTCCTCTCTCACAAGCTTTGATTTCATTAAATTAGACAAAACCCTTCATGTTTGTTAGTAATTAAGAAACCATAACAGGTAAAAATAATTATATGTAAAGACGTCAGTCTTAAAGGCCTCAGTTATAAAGAACAAAGAAAAACGGTGCCAAAAATATTAAATTAGGTGGTTTAGATTTGACACGCTTCCACTTTATTTTATTGACATTGATATTCCCAGTTTATATTAATAAAAAAAACAATGTAAACTACTTTCTCAGCAGATCTCTTATTTTACTGACAATTTTCAAATCATCATGACTTATCTTCCTGCATGAAAGTGTTAGCCTACTTTGAGTGGTATAGAAAATGGATGTATGGATTAAAGATTTGCAGGCAACACCCTGAAGTGCTGACATCTCTTTGCATTTACATTGTGTTCAAGATAGAGGGCAGCAAAAAGCTAAGAGTGACATTTCATCCTTTCCCGACAAATATTTATTTTTTCCAATGAACTGAGTTCCTTATGAGTTATCATATTTCTTTCAGTAAATATGAAAAATGAATGCAAACAATGGTCGAAACTCCAGACGGTATAATTTGATTTGATCTGTTTATTTGTGTGGTATGAAGACTGTTTAATTGAAAAGGAGATTTCATAACATATAATGGGGCTATTGATTTTTCACTTTGCCTTGCAAATGATAATCTAAAAATCTAAACCAGGAACCAATTCTGAAATCACATTTTATGCCATATTGCACATTTAAACACAGAATAAATAGGTTTTGAAGAGTTTCATTTCATGTAAAAAAGTAGTTCCTCTGAAATCCACTCACAAGTATGAATTATTCAAAATGTTACAACATAAAAGTGTGGCATTAGAAGGAGTACGATCAAAAATGTTAGAATATCAAAACAAAATGCTCTTAACCTATTTACAAACGTATTTATGAGCTTTATACATTTTTGTCTCATTGTACAATTTAAGTCTCTGATAAAGTCCTTAGAAATCTATCTAAAACTAACCTATTTGGTGTTTTTGTCATCATAACACTAATACATCATAATTTCCTTGGGAGCGTCTTCTGTTGGTCTCTCCTGTTGTCGTTTGTGTTCGTAGGCTACATGCTGATACATGTAGATTAAGGCCACGGCACCCAGAGAAAACACAATGTAAGGAATGACCAGGTAATATCCAACTCTCATCTCTGCAGACTGTTCCCCCAGATCTACTGGCAATGCTCCAACAAAGATGGTAACCAGGTCTTTGGCCATGTTGGTCACGTTGACGTACACCACAAATATGATAAGGGCCACCAGAGACAGGCATGCTGCAGACAAACAGTAACATTAGTCCTGCTCTATATGAAAGAGTTAAACATGGAACCGGCATGAGCTAACATTAGTATCCCTTACCACTAAGAGAGCTGCAGGTGTAGACTCCAACAGGACCCATGTAGGTCTCATAAGGGTTACTGACGCTGTTGTAGAGGGAGACGAGGATGCTGACGGCAGAGAACAGCAAAGACAGAGCCAACAGGCACACCACCAAAACATGGAGGGCTAAGGGTGTAGTCCCAGTGTTTTTAATTGTAGAAATCACTGCACGCAAACAGACACACAAGCATGAGTTATATGTTTATATATGTCACCTCTTCCGTGTATTGTGTAGGCTATGGGTAGGTGGAAGAGCAACACCTTTAGAAGATACGTTTTTTTTCCCATTCAAGTCCTGTGCGATATAAGTGTATACTCGTATGTATGTGTGGCAGCCGTGGCTCAGCTAGGGGAGTTATTGTCTTCCAGTTTGAGTGTCGAGAACAGGAAGCGATGAAGTCTACATTGCTCCTGATATTTAAAGATATTTATCTTTTTTGGGGGGCTATTTGGCTCCCCCTGCAGTTGTGGAATGTAATCCAAGTCTCATAAGACATCTTGACTGCCAGGAAAAGGCAAACCTGTTTTAATTTTGAAAAAACCACAGAGAGTCCAACAGAAGTCATCAACTAAACCAAGCAACATGGCTGAGTGTGTGCCTACACTCTCAGCCAAGGGAAAAAGTAAACAAATAAACAAATTGTCAATTATTTGAATCCTTTGAATATACAAATATATATATGTATATATATATGTGTGTGTGTGTGTGTGTGTGTGTGTGTGTGTGTGTGTGTGTGTGTGTGTATGTGTGTATGTATAGACATGGGAAAATACCATCAATTTTCTATCTGTATCCATATGAAGAGTTGATATTACCTTTAAATTCATCTTCAGTTCCAAAACTGGGACAGGATGATCGGATTATTATTCCATCAAAAAGCCCAAGGAAGATCTCTGCACTTCCGTTGAATGAGCTACTTTCTGCCATCGCACATCTGATATTAATCCTAGCCCACTGTGTTGACATGGCAAACCCCAGCAAACCTACAGACACAGCAGTGACCAGTGCACTAGAAAGAAAATGGATGATTTTGGTGGTGGATGGCATCTTTGCTGTACTCCAACTCCTGGTTGAGTCTAAATCCAAAAGATTCTTCTCTAAAGCACTAGTGTAGTCTGAGAGGCAGATGAAATAAACCTTGTGATCCTAATACAGGTTACCTCTTTTGGGTGGAGTGAACTCCTGCTGGTCATAAAATGTCTTGTTTATAACCGTGACCTTTGGTTCGGCAGTGGAAAAGAGAGATGGTTGTCATAATAGAGACCGCATTTCTCCTAAACATAAAGACTTCGACTCATCTGCTGTCAGACTGCAAACAAAAATGATTTTGTCTCAGTGTGGATCTGTCTTCTGTTGACTAGTAAAACTGATATTCCTCAGTTTGACTTTAAAGGAGCATCCAGGTAAAATGTTAATGTGTCCATCAGGTGAACTTTGAGGGAAATACAGGATGTTCACAGTCTCAGGTTCAAAGTCCTCTTTTTCATATTGTGGGCCATAAACGTTAAGGCAGATTAACGATAAATGATATCATGTTAGTGGAAAAAAGGAAGGAAGGATGGTTTAATCATCTAATCACAAGAATGTGACACCCTGCAGCCATGACAGAGGCTGGCGTCATTTCAGAGAGGACTTGTGGACAGATAAGCCTCGAGATGATTCTATAAATAATCAGGATCTTCACGGAGAAAACTAACCTACGTGTATTATTTTGCATGTGGAATGATATTGTGCCTGGTTGGTTCCAATGATTAACGGCTCAAAATTTGGCTGCTTTATGAGACAGAAAGCAGCAGTGTGCTGTTTACCCACCATCAACAGGGCTGTAAAACACCAGGAGCACCTCATTCCCGTCCATGACAGATAAGAAGAGAAGAGACAGGGAGAAATGAAAAAGGTTTGTTTGCTTTGGCTCACCTTTTTTCCCTGACGTATCTGATCATTTAGTTACTGCTAGTTATAACTGAATCATAAAACCCCTCATACTTTAATCAAAAGACAAAAGTTTCCATCAAAAGCCTAATAGATAAATACATTTTGAAATGGATACATTTCTATTGCATTAGACGTCATGAATAAAACGAATATAGAAAGATCATTTAGAAGATTTAAGTTTAACACATGAGGTTCCTATCAAATACAGTGCTCCTATTAAACTGTTAATGGCTGTGAATTGTGTTGCCTTGGATTCGACATGTTGGCGCTGTAATAGCGTTTCACACCGCAGCGGGGCTCCCTCTCATCGAACGGACAGCTGTAGTGCGTTTTTTGACAGCCAGCTCGGCTGTGTTGGAGTAACCTCAAACTCCTCCTTCTTGGTGACAGGCGGCAACACTGGAGCATCGGTTCGTCTTTTCCAAAACAATCTGCGCTCAGGACTCAATACTTAAGCCACCAATGTGAGTATCCTTCCTTTGATTATTCAAAAGGGGGGGTTGTTTTTGTCATCTATGTATTTATTTAGTTCGCGGGGGAGACGTCAAAATCCCAATGCCGTATCCCAGCGTTACCTGTCCGTTACGCACAGCGGCGCATGGCTGATTTTTTCTCACGAACCAACCATTTGAGGCGCGCACGCTGCTTTAATCTGTCATTGCATGCATCCGTCGTTAAAGTGGCATCTCACCGTGTCATTTCTCTTTGGAACGGCGCTTTCAGACAACCTGCAGGGACTTCAGTCAACCCGGTGCGTCAAAGTGGGTTAATGGATCAAGCGTTCGGAGTTCCGTTCTGTTCCCCTGCCTAGGTCTCTTTTTATCCTTTCTCTTTCGTGCTTCCCTCATTACGTAGTATGTTCTTTCTTATCTAAATTCTTCTTTGCGTGGTATGCAGTTGAACCAGTTTCAACATGTCGGTCAAACGCAGCTTTATTGAGGTCCGAAATATCAGGATGGATCCGCAAAGGTTTCAGGGAGGTCTGTATCCTTTTCAGCATTTGGTGGATATATGTTGGGTTGGGGATTTTCTTTTTTTTCCCTCTCTTTTTTCTCTTCGCTCAATATGTAATAATCACTGACATGACATTAAGGCTTGATCTTGATCTACCAGGGGGGGTCAGAGGTCAGGATCAGCACAAGATCAGCATCCTGGCTGCAGATTGCCTGAAGCAGATTTTCTTTTGAAGCGAACAGATTTTTTCTTTTTAAGATGGAACCGAAAGGCTACATTTACAGACACAGTTTTGATTTCCCTATTTCAATCATTAGATGGACTCCTGAACAGTTTTCCATATAGAAACTAACTCCCGCATGCTTTTGCTGTCAGATGGTTTGCTTGGTCCTCGTTCAGCCGTTCTAGGATTAAAGCCTGTGTTTTGAGCTTTGCAATGAGACAGAGTTAAATGACTTTTAATGAATATGTTCATCAAACTGACAGGCCCAATTAGTGGAGCCTGAGCAAGGCTGCTTCAATAACGAGTGAAGGGAACGTATTTAAAAAGTAAATAAATGAGTGAGATTAACTGGCATTATTTTGTGAAATAAGAAATCATTATGAGAAAGGACTCATGAAGCCAGCGAGACCTGAATGTTCTCAGTCAGGAAAAATGTCAAACTTGCAAATTTGAGGAAAGTTGAGCTGGGCTTTTATCGATTTTATGGATTTCGATTTGTTCCTTTTTTGTAGTCACATTTACGGGATAAACCAGTGAAATGATCCTGTTTTATTTAATCAAGTGGGTTCAGTTTCATTTCGGTGAAACACGCCCGGAAACCTGCCCAATTTCCTTTGTCTTTTTCTTCTTCTCTTTCTTTACAGGCTTTATTATTTCATTGTGAATTTTGTTTCAACTTCAGTTATGGCGCATAAACCTCTGAAAGAGTAGCTATGGTCTCAGCTAATGAACAAGACGTATTCGTCTAGATAAATGAAGCAATGTGAGGTTAAAGGAAGGCTGCTGAGAGGATCAATCTCTCACACGTCAGAAACGAGAATGTGGGTTGCTTGTATTGCTTAATTATTTTTTTTTCACTCTTAATAAAATGCTACTGGTTTTTATTTGTAGGAGATATTTTTACCTTACATTGAAGAGCAGTCTAACACATTCAAGATGCTCTTCTCCAGTTTGATTTGTTCTTTTTTTTTTAAAGCTGCAAACTGTAAAATGGTACATTGAAAAAGCTTGTGCAAGCATGCTGATTAAGTGTGGGTGTACCGTGCAGAAGGCCCATGCTGTTTGTGGTGATTAATGGAATCCACAGTGAGGTGGGGAGGAATGAGTACCTGGAGCCTCCAACAGCTTGCTGGATTTAAAACCCAATTTTGACAGCCTTTTAGTTTATTTTACAGCTTTGCCACCCTCCGTCTATCCACCACAAGTCCTGGAAACACTTAGATTCAAAGTTCGACTACACACTGAGCAGCGCTTTCTGTGCAGTCTGCTTGAAGGTTCTCAAGCAAACACTTTTTTCAAACGGTTGAAAAGAAAAAACAGATTTGTGTAGAGTTGCAAAAATTGGAGATGAGCTAAGGCTGTTTGCCAGCAGAAAGAGTTTCGTCACATGTTAAAAACAGGCTCAAGAATTACACATCGGAGGCTTTATAAGATGATCTTAATTTTTTATGCAAACAGCATTTTTATCCTATCTGTTTTTTCCATTTTTTGCATGCCTTTGTGAATGCTTTCTCTAACACGCTGAACTGCAGTATGTCGCAACAGGAGACTTGTTTGTGCTTGTTGCTAACGCTGCAGCATGCAAACCCTGCAGAATGTCTCCAGATTTTAGCATAATGTTTATTATTAAAAGAAGACTTTGTAAGGAATGTACAATGGAGAAAAAGACACAACCTTTACGTAACACGGAACTTACTCTAACAATCTTAACACAAGTGGGGAGGGGCTTGTTTGGGGCCGCGTACAAATTGTGTTAAATGGGATTTATTTTTGTATTTACAGAAGGAATGAAAACATGAACGGTTTAAGCGAAACCCAGAAACAGGTTACTGTGGTGTGGTACTTTTTTCCAGAAAGCCCTCAGGCCTCACGGTGACACGAGACCGTGATAACACAGAACTGGTGCATCACCAGATGAGCCCACATTAAACACACGGCTGTATCAGAAACCGTGTACAGCTGTGCAAACTGCGACAGCACCTGCACAGTTTGTGTATCTCGCATGCATCCATCCTCGTCCTGTGATCTGTTACCCCCCTGGGCCTGTACTGAAAGTCAAGCGAGAGGCTTCCTCTAATAGTTCCTTTTTGATCGATTAGCTTCATATAAAGTGCAGCAAATACCACCTTTGGCGTTTTGAAGATTTCGTACACACTCCTGCTACAACTTCTACAACTCTCGCTTTTCAAGGTTTTCTGAGGTTTGATTTTGCAAACATGTTGAAGACCTTGTGGAATTATTATGTCTTGTTTTTTGTCTGTTTGTTCAGACAATCCCAGAATAACCGTATGACGCTGAAATCAGACTTCCATTTGCTTGATGCCATCTGTTGCAGGATTATTTGTCCTTCTTGTATATATCTCTTTGAGACTTTGAGACAGGTTATTGGAACTGAAAAATCTGAGTGTGGAAATCTGTTGCCCTCTGCACAAAAACTGAGGCTGTACAGATGTGTGTGCTGTCCTAATTGTGTTTAAGACCTGGTTTGGTGAACGATGCAGTGCTCTTTCAGGACTCGCACACCATCTGTTTAAAGAAGGCAAGGCATCTCTGGGATATTAGCATGGCCAAGGAAATGAAATGTGAAAAGGACTATGTTAAATGAGCACCGTACTTTAATATATAGTACCCTCCATCCTCCATCTACCTCAGGAGGAGTTGCTTGGAGCTATTTCACACCAGTTTGGGCATCTGGTCAAGACGCCTCCTTTACACCTTACATGAGAGGTGTTTTGAGGTGGCTAGTGCTTCTGCATCCCCTTAGAAGAGCTGGGACTAAGTCCCAGATAACTGTGAAAAGACTGATGCAAGCCAAAATCAATAAAAAAATGTATTTAATTAGTTTAGATTCTAGACCAGTTGCTGTTCTCCACCATTTTTTTGGAAGTGACAGGAAAATATACGTGATTAATATGCTGCATCATGGATTATAACCTCAGAGTGGACCTGCGTGGAAGCCTTTCAGACCGAGTTTTATGTGGCGATGTGAATGGTGCAAAAGGGTCCAAAGTTTGCCTCACATTTGACTGTTTAAAGCAGCAGAAATCGAGTCCTTCTCCTCAAGATTGAAACCCAAAGCCTAGCCTGTGTGCTGTGAATAGATATTGCCCGGGGACTTTCTGAATGATGTCACTCCACAAGTTGTGATATGGGCGTACCGGCTCGAGGCAACACATTTTTTTCTGGTTTATATTTGTCAGTTACAATGTGAACACATTTCGAGGAACGAAAGAAAACCATGACAGGAAAGGTTTCGGGAAACTAAGCCCGGTGTTGAGATCATTCAAGCATCTTGTGTTGCAGCTTACGATCATAAATTCATCATTATTTGAATTAAACAACGATTTTAGTCATATATCATCGTAATGGGGCAAAAATAGTCTGTTGAGAAAAACAGGGTGGGGCCCAGGACTTTTAATAGTATTAATAGTATAGTAATAGTGTAGTTACAGTATTGAACTGTAATGTTTGTTGTTGAAGTGCAGCCATCCCAGGTGGATTTGAAATGTGTTATCTCCCAGTCCTTTCCGCAGCACAGTAAACCCTGGAGTCAGACGGGAGATGCATCAAGGTCTGGAACTATCTTGTGACTTATCAGCCTGTACATGTATTGTCAGATAGCTGCATTTGGTGCAATAACTTCTCTGTTGCCCCTCTCAGAATGCTTTGCTGCTGCCCCGCAACTCTCCGCCGAGGCATTAATGTCGGGTCATATTCTTTAGGCAGTCTGGCATTAAATCCTCTGGGCTTAGTGCTTGCTGGATGTTTTACAGTTTGTTCACTTTGGACGATGATGATGTTGGGATAATGTGTAAGCTGGGTGTAACCAATGTGTATTTGGGTGGTGGTGGGGGGGGGGGTGGAATTAAATAGTGAGTGAAAGGGAGGAAATAATGGTTTGACTGTGTCACTACAGAAGTTGTTGACATGGAGGAGTACTGTGCGTCATGAATAATGGATGCTTACTAAAGCAGCCCATTTCCTATTCATTCTTTCAAGACTGCTGCAAAGGGAGTTGTGTGATCATCATGTCAGTCCCTTAATATTTTCATTGTACTTTCAGGAATATGATGCAGCTTGAAGGCTGTGGAAACACCCCTCTAAACATTTTTGCACCAGTACAAAAGAAGGATTCAAAACAGCTTATTCTATTTAAACACTTTTCAGAGAAACCTTTTTGACACACAGTCATTTGTGATCATACTGCATTTTCATTCATTTACAATCACGCTAGTTTCTTTTAATTACGGTGCTCCTGCGTCTTCCAGTAATTATAGATATACCAAACATATCGCAAATACCTCCAGTGACAGAAATTACCTTTTTTTTTAAATATCTGGGCTGCCACTTTTTATTAGGAAACAGTGGTACAGAAGAAAAGATCAGATCTCTTTTGTCAAAAGCGTCTTTTAACTTCTGACTCTTTGGGATGCTTTGTGCTGCTGAGGCTGTGTAGCCCGTGTGTAAGTGAGTGTAGTTGGATGCGGCAGTGAGCCCACAAACGGGAATTAGCCGACATGCCCTGCATGCAGATGGATATGTCGCAGGGAAGCACCATAAAGCACAGAAGTAAGGGGTGATAATCATAGCTGTCCTACACGATGTACACCACCTCTAAAACATGTGTGGGTCATGTTGAAATCAAAATGACATGACAGGACCTCAACCAGGCCTCTTGCTGAACTGGGATTTTTTCCCCCCCTGTGCATTAGAAGACACGTTTTAGTATTTGAAGTCTCCACCAAAGCAGAACCCACTATTTATTTTGGGGTTTATAGTTTCAGCATGCAGATTTGTTTGTTATTGACAGTGTTTCGTGGACGGCATACAAAATTGAAACCTGAAGAACAGGGCAGGTTGTTGTTATAAATCTGATTCACAACTATGTTCTACGCATCAACTGTCAATGATGTCACACTATCTCAGAACTGAAAAGTCCACTTAATTTGATTAACATCATTATTATAATCTCCAAACTAGTCGATGTCCTGTTTACAACCTGCCCAGGTTACAGCTTCGTCGTCGTATTTTCCATTGGAAAATAAATTACAAGTCATCAATAATAAATCTGAGTGGAGACCATTACCTTGCTGGTGCTCTTGGAAAATGTAATAGATGCATGTTAGAAGATACATGTGACGCTGTACCTGTGATAGGGTGACCTTCAGCTGCGGAGATTGAATCTATACGTGCTGAGAAACATCTTGGCTTTGCAGCCGTGTTATTAATTAAAACAGCTCATGACTACAGGCATGAGTGCCAAGGTTCTCATGCAAATGGACAAAACTGTGCCGTTCCATATTTTGCAATCCTTGACAGCATTTGGTCATACAATATGTTTTCCCACTGGGAAAGCGCATTGTTGACAGCAACACCCCCCAAAACACTGCCAAAGCCATTTCTGTGCATATCCAGAGATAATGCCAGATCCACACTCACTCATGGTGATGAGCATTTGCTTTTTGCTGCTTTGATGTTAAAGGTTTCACAATAGTCACACCTTAGGCATGATAGAATAGAAAGGGTCTATAGGAGGTATATTTCCAGCTTTATTTTTTTCATTCTGTTATTTAAATGTTTCTTAAGCAAATCTGGCTAATGATAATGTTAACAACATTTTTATTAAATAAACTGATTAGTTGCAATCTGTTCGAAAATGTAGAAAACTGTTTATCCGAGTTAAAAAGGTTCTAAAAATTTAGCCCGATCTATGAAATAAAAAAAAAACAGTTTTAAAAGATGGATGCTTTAAATAACGACTTGCTATAATTATAAATAGATTTCCATGATTGTTAAATGTCATGTGAATAACCTTTATAAAAAAAATATGTGAAGGAGGAGGTGCTTTTTGGCTCAGGAGCAGTTAACAACTTCACGAGTCTTGGAGACGGAGTGCTGGCTGCATATGGTGATAATAATTGAGCAAGTGCTAACAGCCTAGTTCCTCCAACACCTTCCCACTCATCTCTGGTCTCCAAGTTTTGTGTGACTTTGTATAGTGAGACTGTTGTGTGTTGGACGACAATGAGCAGATCATAGACACAGTTTTCCCTGCTTGTCACAGACAACATAGACTGGAAAAAAAATGGTTTACGGTTATGAATATCACAGTGTATGTCTTTGTAAATGCGGCCTTGTGAGTGGGAAACTCCTCACACAAATGTTAATTTCATTGCTGCTAAACTCTGGACAGTTACAGGCTCTCCCTCCCATTCAGACCAAATGAAAATTGCAGGTATGGCTTCATCTCTGTACCCCTGTTGCAATTTCCTCCTCATTTGGTTCCACATTTCTGTGGTTATAGGTCCATCTGACATGCTCCTGTTATAAGTTGACTAACACAGTCCTTAGTACGGACCTTTTTGGGGTATTGCATATACAGAATTAACTGTAAACTTATATCCGTCTTAATTTGCTGTTATACATAAAATGCCTGTACTTATTATACATGAAGAATTAAGTCTTGTAATCAACCTCGTTGGGTAGTGGAATGTTAGAAAATGTACACTTTGTTTCCAACAGAGAGAGGGGATCAGCACAGAGACAGAAAAGGATTTGATCAACAGATCTGTTGTCCCTAGAGAGGGAAAAAGGCCTCCAGTAGGACACTCCCTGATTTTCAGTCCGTTGTTGTTGGTTGTGGTGAAATAGTTCAAGACGAGGAGACAGACTATACATAACTGGACTTCTGGTATTGTTTATGCTTATTACATTTCTTTGTGATGCTTTGGCCATTGGGGATGTTAATTTGGCTAAACTAAAACTGAAAGTAAGTTAAGGCCCCCACACTGGTGCGACGACATTGCTGTTCTATTACACTTAGCAGCTGGGCCACAGCAGGGGACTGTTTAGCCTGCCAGAGCGATACCTGTAGCTCATCTGCATAAACGCATTGGTATCCACTCTCATCGCCTTCAGCTTGAGTTGTACACATGGTCTACATTAAGCACCGTCTTTATTTTTTTTCCGACCCTCCCCCTCCAAGGAAAAAGATAGGAATCCAGAGTCAATGCTGGACTGTTTTCATGATCCGCCTGCTGGAGTTTGATACCACTAGCTGCCACCATGGCTGTCGCTGATGAGCTCCAAAAATATGAGCGAGGTGATCCAGAGGGTTGTTTTCATAGCCTCCCCACCCATGTTGATGCTATCGTATGGGTTTGGAGTCTGATATAAAATCCTACACGCTTCAGGCCACACATTTCTCCTGGCTTTCCGGTGCCTGTAATTGGGTATTGTCAAAATATGGAGGGGGGGGGGTTTGGCGTAAGCTTCAAGGGGGAAATGAAAAAAGGAAAAGGGAGCAGGAATAAAGGGTGGATGGATATTTCACTTCAAACTACCAACACCACAAGAATCAAAATTGGATTGCTTGGGGAAGTTTCTGATTAGCAATTGTTTATGCTCTCTATCAATAATGAAAGCTAAACATTAGCTGTTTTACACATTCCGGCCATTTTGATGAGAGCTCACTTCTCTCCTCAGTGATCCGGTGGCTGCCGGTTTGGCATATGGTTAATGAGCTGGTCAGCATGTACGGATGCAGTCCAGTCACCAGAGAAACCTCTCTACAAAGCAGGAATATGTCCTCTCTGCATTTTTCTGCCACAGATACGTTTAAATGAAATAAAAGCTCTCTGTTTGTTTTCACACATCAATGCTTCACGGTGGTAAGAGCAGTCATTTCGAATGGATGAAAACACGAATCTTAACCAAGGAGAAACCCAACACCCCAGAAAACTACCATGAAAACCAAAATGTGCCAGCACAAGGATCTTCTAGTAGTTTAAAGGAATAATGGCTTCTCATTGGAGTTCAACTCAAATGTGGTTTCTTGCATGAGGGTCTAATGACTTATGTCAGCTTATCCAAATCCAACCAGAAATGATGTGATAGGAACAATTGTCCACATATGCAAAATTCAGCAGCATCACAATTTAAATTATGCAGTGACAGCATCCTTCCATGGTTGTGTGACCTTTTTCTTGGCCTTTTGATGATGTTGAGCCCCATCTTTTCATTTCCACGCCGAACTGTAGAAACTCCATTTAAGGCTTTTCATTCTTGCAAGTAGCTTTGTTTTCTTTGAAGGGTTTGCTCGTCGGACCTTTGATACTTCGGGTTCCTGGCTTCAGGATGTGTTATTTATGCCTTGAAATCTTGATTTCTGCCATTTAAATGACACAAACCCTGTCGACATATGCGTTATTTTATTTGCTGTGATGATAAGCTGATCTTCCATTCAATAAGAAGCAGGATGAGATCGCTGTCTGTGAAGTACCAGACTATTGGACTACCTGCTGTGTAACACGGCTTTGCATTCTTATCAGAGATGCATCTAATGTAACTCACCAGTCTTGTCAGTTTATCTGGGTTGATTCCTATTAATATGTCTGGAATTAAATTAGACCGAGGTGTCTCCCATGATCGCTTTGCTGAAGCAACATTTTAGCTCGAAGGGTAACAAGTTGTGCTTGTTTCTATTGTGCGTCTGAAATCAAATGTTGCCACGTTGGCTTTCACTAATCCATGGGGCAGCTAAAGTGAGCCGTTTAACTGCTTTTGATAAGCTTATAGCAAAAGTGTCAGAAAGCAGCTGTGGTGAATTCGGCCAGCCTCTCTGAGTCACATCAGCTGATTGGCAGCAACTCTGATGTCATTTGTTTTTGTGGGGCAAAGACAGGTCACGCTGACTGTTCTGTAATCTCTCTTTCTTTCTTTCTCCAGTCAGGTTATCATACCTTGAAATCAAATAAATACACTTTATTTTAGTTAGGGTTAGGAAAGGAGGCAATTCCAAACTGAAGAGATGAAATAAACTCCTTCTTTATCCTTATTGTCATGTTGTTATGACATTTATTCTATGATTTAATCATTTACTGGATATGTCTTTGAATCCAGAACAAAATAAAATGCTGTTTTGTTAATTTGTTTATTTTCATTTGCTAATTTCTGCAATGTAAATATGATCATCATGTGATGACTTCCATTTCTAAATCTTAAAACTTAGGAGTTAAAGCAAAACGATTGTCGCCTGTGCACACATTTAACAGTTTCAGACGTCTCTGTGTATAAATCTTCACATTTTTTGTGAGAAGACAATAAATTATTCATCAAAAGCACATCAGAAGTCAAAGCTACCAAGATGGTAAATTTGTCATCACAAGATGTGTTAAGATGTCTAGACAGTTGGGTGCCATTTTTATCACAGCTACGTGCTCCCACAACAGCATCCTCTAAATCTGTTTTTACTACCGGCCCAATGTTTTAATGAGATCTCTTCAGAACGTGAGAGACTTTATTGCCAGTTTATTCCGTTTTCAACAGCTAACTGCACTAATGGGCTAATTGCCTTTGGTTAGGTCATAATCTTACAAATCCAGTCGGATTCTGGGGGATTCAGGGAGGAATCTCGAGTCTCTTTGTGTGCTGCCAGTGTTGCTGTTTGTCTAATCACTCCTGACCCTGTTAGAAATGAGTCCCTGTTTGTTACTGTGCGGCACTGTCAGTTCTAGGGGAACAAAAACTGCCATTGTCTTTTATCGCTGTGGCTGGGATAGAAATAATCTGCAGGCGCAGAGCTGCAACGGGATTGCCATAATCCAGATTCTGTTTTACTGACAGCCTAATCTGCACATTTTGACCCTCTGGAGAGGCTGACCTTGCGATTCTGTTGTTATGTTTGGCTTGTGTAAATTAAAAGGGGTTTCCTTTTTCGCTGATTCCACGAGGTACGCAATATCCTGTTTAGATTTTTGCACGCTGTGCAGCCAAGTTGCTGCACTTTCTGAGGGCAGAACAGACTTGTCAGTTGTCAGTTGATATACTCGAATGCAAGGCGGTTTTGTGATTGCTATGTTTATCAACCACATTATTTTTTTGATTATTTGCTGTCTCCCCCTCTTAAAATATATCAAATATTTGAATTTGCAGGAATATGCATCTGACAAACACAGTATCTGCCTGCCACTCCACCATGGGGTGGGGGCTCCCTTGCATAGCGTGCAGTCAGGGTAAATGTTATGAATGACAAACTGGTGATTCCACACGGCATGCCCTCAAAAAAGCACTCTTTGTTCATCACAGAGGGATGCGGGGACAGATGAGAAGATGTGTGTGAAATCCATCACACAGCTGCTAGCTTGGCACCCTGATCCTAACACCCCCCCTTCGTACCAGAACTCCTCCTTCACTTCCTTATCTGTGCTCCTCAGAGCTGCGCACGTGTAGCCTTTGGTTTACAGCTCTTTACAATACACACCAGCAATCCCCGTGACAAGGTAGCATGACTTAGATGGGCCCCAAACCTTTCATTCCTTTAAAAATGCCGTGTCTGAAAGTGGTGTTTGCAGCTGAGAATATGTCCCGCAACACCAATGCTGTAATGCTTTGATTATTTGAACTATTGCCACATATACTGTACGTATCTCATCTAATCTTATCTTATGAAGATGATTGTAATTGCATCTGCAGAGCAGGCAGATGTCCCAGTGTGGCCGACTCCAAACATTTTTGATTGCCTGCATATAGAAATTCTTGTTTGGATTTTTATTGTTTGGAAAAGTGAACCTTTGAGTGCAAAATATATTGTTTGGAAACAGTAGCAGTGCGGCCATAGTATTGAATACGTGCTCATTTAAGTCTCATTCATCATCGATTTATTGGATTTTCATCAGAAAAAGCAGCAACATAAAATTGTATCTGATTTGTAAATCCACTAAACACTACATCGTTTTTTTTTAATGATCTGCACTGGCTTTTGTTAGAGCCCAGGTGCACTGGTGCCATCAGTACTGAGCTGAGACAGAGTCAGTAGTAACCAAAGTACAATCTGAAGACGTATGAAACTATATCATCGTAACTGGCTCTTTGACATACAGGATTTAGCAATTATAACACTTCTAGATATTCATTGTGAGATCATATTCATATTATCCTGACAAGATTGCTATTTATCACAGGCATAAGCATCCTAAAAATCCATTTTAAAAGGCAGTGTCAAAGTAGAAATAAAAGTACCCATTAAAAAATTAACAGAGATACGGAAATGCAACTGACTGCACAAATAAATCACTAAAGCTGGAAATAAATCCCAGCTGTCTATAGAAGCTGAGTTAATTTATCGGTTTCATCTTCTGAATTTATCATCATGTCACCACGGCAAAGCCTTTTAAATGTAACATTATCTTGAATCAGCAGTTCTGGGTTGTTTGAGAGGAAATCAATGGTGTCGCTTCTTGAGTGTGACTGGCCATCCATCAGTCTGCACTCTGACTGGAGCAGCTACTGTGGATGATGTGCTGAATGGACAATTTCCTGTTACCTGTTAAAGGTAGTGCAGTGCACTGCTCCTCTACTAGCCTCTTGTCTCACGGGTCCCCTCAGGGTTGCTGTAATGCAGGTAGGGAAAAGATTAGAATAACTCAACACGGTCTTTTGCATCTGTAAACCAAGCCCCGTGGATGATATGAGATCCTGGGGGAAATCCTGTTTTCGAGTTTGTGTAGCAGACAGTAATCCTACACACCAAAGACCCGGACTGAATCCCGTCGGAGCCGTTTGGGATGCAAACAAAACTCTCATTTTCAGACATATTAAGACTGCGACTTCTTTACCCTCTGTGTTTCCTGTCCAGCATTTTTCACGTTTCCATGCCAGGCGATCATGCCGTTGAGTATTTACACGACCGTTTCCTGAGAGCAGTGTTGGGCGGGGGGTGTGAATTCCCCACTGTCTGATGCCTAGATTGCAGTATTTACTCATGCACATAGCCCTGCCTTTAGATTAGCTGAAGTGAAGCCTTTGAAGAAAAAGATACAAAGGGGTTTGAGGCCTTGGTTCCAGGCGTAGCCGCTCACTGCCCCTAAATGCAGTGGATGCTACTCTGTAAACCTCTGTATCCTGTTGATTTAGGTTTACATTCTGTTCTTCTTATGATCTCCTGCTTCCTGTTCCAAACAGATATTGCTCAGGACAGTATTCGGTTCCTCAGTCAGAGCAGGGGGATCACAGCTCAGATGACGTTATTGTTATCCTAATCTGTCTTGCTTCATTGTGTTTGTTTTCACAGAATTCCTCACTCGTCTCAAGCTTTCTAATGTGCATTTAATATAGGAACCGACTGACTTGAACATCTGCCTGTTGAGTGTTACAGGAAAGGGCTTTATTGACATCCAGTCCCATGGCAGATTAAGCAGTTATGGGCATTTAGCTCCTACTGGCATAGATGGAAACCCAACACTAAGGTACACTCGCAAAATTTAGAGAATTAGTATTAGGTCAAGGTAGTTTCAAGATGCAGTGCAGTTCAATGTAATTAATCAAAATCCAGTTGAAGAGCTGTTATTTACTCATGGCTTTCTTCTTGCAAGAGGTGTGGGACTCAGTTGGTAATTTCCCGAATTTACCCAACAAGACTCCACATTATATTTATAAAATTATATTGTTATGTTTTCTTGTAGATAACAAAGAAAAAAAGCTAAGTTTGGTCGCATTTAAGTCATGGAGCATTTCTTTTTCTCTTTATTACGACATCAGACTTTTTGTTTTTTTTTACTCCGTTTCATAAGAGAATGAGTCATTTTAAGACACTAATGCTGAATTTGTGAATGCGAACACACCCAGACATAAATGAGTTAGTCATGACATAAACCCACTTTCAGTATGCTGTTTTGTAGTCCAATCTGACCTAACATGTCACTCCTTTCAGCCAGCGCTGACCAAATGATTACTTGTGTTAATGTAGCCAGAGTTTTCAAGCTTGACAGGAAGTCACCCTGAGCCATTCCAGTTATGGCTCTCTCCAGCTGCTGTATTCTTTTGTGTTTTGTTGTGTGGCCACAGCTCCTCTCGCTCCATCTCTACCCCCTATCTCTCTAGTTCTCACAGACCAGCTAATTTTATATCCTCGCGTTTGCCTGCAAACCACAGTTCACATACAGGATGTGCTCTAAACTGTTCCTCTTCCTGCTTGTGGACGTCTAGCCCTCTGAGTCAGCTTTAGAAAGATTCACAAAGCCATGAGTTCCTCTGAGCAGAAGTGAGAGATGACACATGAGGCTGGGTTGTGCTGATGTCTGAGGTCATATCTATATCTAATAAACAGCTCAGTTTTTCTCTAGCAGATACTCTGAAATGAATACGGAAAGAGAAGAGAATTGAGATATTGGTTCAACTGCGTTTTGTTTTTCTTTTAACAGCTCCTTATTTTTGGCAGTCTCCATTTCATAGTTTTCCTCAGCAATCTGTGAAAAGTCTCCGTTCCCACACAGGGTTTTGCAGACAGACAAAACATGCTGCCTTGGGGGTGTTGCCACATATACACACAAATAATTTGAGAAATCCACAGCTTTTTTTTCCTCTTCTTTTATGCTCCTCCTTTTGTGTGGGTGCACATGTTTCTTAGGTGCCCATTAATGTCAGTCTATATGTGTGCTGTCTTTGTGTGGGCAGAACTGGATGATATGTAAAAGCCTGTGTGTGCCTATGTGTTTTCCTCTCCCTTGTCATTGAGTACTGCAATTTCTCTGTCATGAATATTTACCACATGGGGTTTAGATGTTGCAGGGAATCCTCAGCTGGGGGCTCGTTTAATCCTAGCCCTGTTTTGTCTGAGCAGCTCCAAGGCGCCTCAGAGAGTGAGCTTTGGGAAAGGATGTGAGAGCAGGAAGGGAAGGTAGACACTACCACTGAGGGGATGTGTATCGGATTGCTCAATGATATCTGTCTTCACATGTTGCACTTCTAATGAACTGAGGATTTTTTTATGGCCTGTGGCTCGCTGTAAGGCATGTGTGGGTCTTGCAGCTGAGAACTGGAATGACAGAGGGTCCAGACTGATCTTATTTTTTTGGTGTTGTCATTCTAAGAAACTACAAAAATAAAAAAAGCAAAGACATATATATCCGTGCAGCAAATAATCAATCAATCAATTCCCTGTATAGATGTGAACAATTCTGATAAATCTATTTCCTATTTTAAACGTAAATCTATTAGTCTGTTTTTTCAATATTTTCTTAATCTTCAACTCCAGTCATATCTGTATTTTAATTGTAAATAAAATTTGGTTCTTTACAATATAAATTGCAATACTGTGCAAACTTCAGAAGTTTGCCCAGTTTGTCATTTTCTGCAAGGGTATTCTTTCTTTTAACCCTGTTTTATTGCTGTCTACATTTCTGCTTCATTTTGTTTGGGTAACTGGCTGCTGAGGTGCGTAGTGCAAGGGTTTCAATACATAGTCAAAGAGACTTGACATGGAAAAGTTTAATGGCTTTAGCTCTCATCTTGATAATGACCTGAAATCAGTTGGTCTTGCAGCTTAGCTTAAAAAGAACAAATATGCATTCAGCTGATCTGTTAGTAACTGAGAGAACACAAACCTTCATGGTCTGTTGAATAAACAATTTATTCATATTATAGCTGATAGGAAGTCCCATTTTTGCCACTTTTGTTTTTAGTGACATTTTCTAAAAGAATATCTGGAACTTAATAATTAACCAGTAAACGAGATGCCACACGAATGCATGATGAGGCAGAATGCATACAGAAATGCAAAAGTGGGCTGAGAAAAATTGATAAAAGAAGACAAATTAGCAATGGAAATAGATAAGCTTGAGGAAAAAAATGTGGAAGGAAATGTGAGGGGGATAATAGAGAAAGAAATTTGTATTTTGCGCACAGTGATTGGAGATCCTTCAAGCAATGCTTATTGCCAACACATACACTGACTACAACACAAACAAATAAAATTGGAATCAAATCACATTGAGCTGACTGATTTATGTCTGCATTCTAATATATTCAAAACAAAGTTACAATGTGGTTGTGGTATTTAACAGTATGGTCTGCTTATCATTTAATTGGATTGGACAGAATTTGATTTTATTCATTCCCCTTAGGGGAAGTTCTCTATTTACTGATAAATGCACAAATACTATTTATTAGTAATTGTAAACAGTCAGTGCACAGAGCTCTAGTTGTGGGCGGTAGTGATATCCTGTACAGTTCTTTGTTGCAGCTGAGCTGAAGAAGCCTCTGACATTTGTGTTCTGCAGTCTTCTTTGCAAGTCCCAGTAGAGTTCACAGTAAACCCCTCCTTATGAGTTTGTTGAATCTCTTCATCTCAGTGAAGATGTCGAATGTCGTAAGCTTTCTCAGCAATTAGAGTCTGTTTTGTACCTTCTTGCAGACAACACCAGTGTTGCATTCACGGTCTAGTGTGTTTTTATGTGTGCACACCCAGGTATCTGTGGCCTGTCTCCGCCTACACCTCTTTTTCCCAGGGTGGAAACAGTTTTTCCCGCTCCTAAAATCCACAGTACTCTCCTTGTTCACATTCATGAGGTGGTTATTGTCTCACCATGCCAAAAATCACTCCTCCGGCTCCCTGGTACTGAAACAGGGAAACGCATTTACAACTAGCACAAGTCAACAACGCCTGCTTGGAAAACAAGTATTGGACAGATGATGACTACTCCTGATAGGAAACTAATCTAGTGACATGGCTCAGTGTGTGAGATGCACAGGTCACAATCAGACATTTCTGTTAAGTGGATTTCTGAAGTCTGATTGTCATGAAGACATTTTTAAAAAAAAAAGTGAAAATACCCAAGTAAAATAACCCCATTTTCGCTCTCACAGAAAGTTGAAGTAGGAAATTCATCATAAATCTGTCCAATATTTTGTCTGATATCTAATACGTGTTCAAATATGCCAGTCTGCTGACAGACTGCTGATAGATGAAGCACCCGCTGGAACATCTGACCTTTGCTGGAGCTAAACCTTTCCCACCATGTATTAGTTATTGATCTATGGAATCCACTGAGTTATAACCGAGATTTAATTAATTTTCTCACTTCTAGACAAACATTATTGATACAGTCTGGCACATGATGGGCAGTAAATGATCTTTTTTCTTTTTTTTATATAACTAAGCCAATATGGGATTTTATAACATCGACATCCTGCTTGGTGAGGTCCACCTGTTGGTTATCTGGATGCCAGGATTCACAGGTGTGCCATCAACAGTAGGCGGACAGCTCATGAGCTCACAAAACACACTCCTTTTTCCAGCCCGTTCTTTTGCTCTGGAACATTAATTCCAAAATGTGGGGATGGCTCATTGGGGACGCAGTTTCAAAAACGTTTGATTACAACATAAAATCTACACAATTGTTTCCTTAGGTGCAGTTACATCAAGGGTCTGATTTTTGTCCATCATAAATCACAGTATGCTTCTCTTCTTCTCTCCCTTTCGTGCGTCTCTGGCACTGACTTGGTAAATCAGGTGCTCTCCTGCTGCTGCTTGTTTCTAATTAAAGCCCCGGCATTAAAAATGCATTAACACCTTATTGCTGTATATTTGAGTGGGTTTTTTTTAGGCAGCATTTAGGAAAGACTCACAAACTGACATTTTCCCTTTTTACCTAAAGAGTAATCTGTGTGTATTACAAATAATCTTTGCATTACGGTTCTATTGCATTTTTATTATCCTCCAAATGAGTTTTTCATGAGTCACAAGGAGCTTACAATGGAAAACATTTTAAACCCTATAAATTAAAAATACAACAATAGTTGAAGCCCAGTTTTGAGGAACTCACCTATGTTAGTATTCCAATGTTTATTTCCGGATCCTTGGATTAAAACAGTTTTTTTTGGAAGCGACACACAATTGCATGTCAGAGAGCTTGTCTGTAAGTTGTTCATCTGAACTGATTTCGGAGTTTGATGGAAACTCAGGGTCTGAAATGACGTAGCTTCTTCTTCTCTTCGCATCGCTGTGTGTGTTTGTGTGACTGCCAGCAGTTGCCCTCAAAGCTTATCTCTGTAAATGGATTTGTGTCGGTGTACTCTGAGATCTTGGTATGATGCTCTAATCTGATTTACCACAACCCTGCAGAGATGAATGAATCCAAGAGAAACATGTGTCTGTCCGTTTTCTTGCATGTGGGTGTTGCAAGTGTCCATCGAGCCATGTAGCTGGTATTTGTCACCATGGTGCTATTTAACCTGAGCTTAGAGGCCCCTTAGACAAATAACAGGCCAATGACTGGTAGCATTGCTTTTAAAGTAGAGCAAAAATAAAGGTGGTCAGAGTTGGAAAGGAAGGGAGAATCCAGTGAGAAATAAAAGATGAGGCACTGAATTAAAACTGAAGCCTTAGAGCGCACAGTTCCTGTTTTTGTCAGACTGTTTTGTCGGTGTCCTGTCACTGCCTGTCTCCCAGATGCAGTGTCCGTAATCCTGATGAATTTGGAGGCATACAGAAGGAGATGCCGCACAGATTAAACGGCTCCCTGCTATCTCTCATACAGTCCTGCTGGCTTTCACATACACTCTGAAAATCCATAAAATATCCAAGTGCTTACTGTTCCTGTTCCTAGAATGATGGCATTTGTTGTTAGACCTGCGTCAGTGACATTTAACTAGCTTAACTAACTTCAAGGGAACCGCAAACTTCTCACTGTAACATGTACTGTACTTTTTAGGAGTGCATGGAATGGTGACTCCTCGGTGCTGTAATATACATGAAGTTTCACATATTACCATGAAATATGATGCAAATAAGACGTGTAACATGCCAGTTGCACTTTAAAGACTGGATAAATGGATTATCTCATAATTGTGATGGAAACTATGGGAGAATTCAGTCTCACAGTTGAAGAGAATTTATGCTAATTAAGAAGCAAACAAATTACTCTTTGTAAAAAAACGTGTAAAAGCCCTTTGTAATGGGTGTCTTTTATGACTCAGTCTTTTTACGTGTGAAATTGTATATAGAAGTCTTGTAGAAGTTACAAGCGTATTTATATGGTGTTAAATATGTTCACTGTGGAAACAGCTGTGTCTGTGAAGAAGTGACTCACTGACAGCACCCGGCTGTCACCAGAAGCTGCCTTATTCAGCACGTGCTGTCAACAGCTCTCACAGTTGTTTGCTAACAACTGGAAAAATACCCCAAAATTGTGATTATAGGATTTCCTGTCAAATTGAGGTGGTCGTGCTTGACTGAATCATTCAGGTCGCTGTTCAGAGATAAACTGAAGAACTCTTACATTCTTTTTTCCCCTGCAAATTTCCAATGAGAAACTCAGAATGAGTAGAACTTCATTTTACTCATACAGGTTGGAGTATTCTCTCTGTACTTTTCCCTGCTCTTGTTGAGCTAGACGCTGTGCATCTGATTGCATTAAAGAAAGGTTCCTCTATTATTCAACAGTTTGCTTGATCTGATACCCCTCTGCCAGACCTCAAATCACTTATTCATGAACTTTGATTTTCTATCTGATTTCATGTATTCCAATGCTTTCTTTTCCAGGAAATGAGGTTCGAATCTAAAACCATATCATTACGTTCTTAACGCTGTTTAATACTGTTCACTTTGTCCTGCCACAGCTCTGACCTCTTAGATTCTTCTGTTATGGTATTTTCAAGCTTCACTCCTCATGAAAGCAAAACGCTGACTGCTCGTCTCACTTGGTTTCATGAGGGTAAAGGGATGCGGAGAGGAATGCAGGAGATGTGTCCATTAGTTTATCGTTACAGCCTAGAAAATGAGAAACAGGAGAGAGAGAGATAAACACCCCCCCCACCCCCAGCCATCCTCCTTTAGCTCAGCTAGACAAGTCAGTCACTATGGCAACCACAAGGCATGCTCCTCTCTGCTGTCTGTAAATGGCTAAGTTGCAACGGAGAAAAGATGTGAGATTGTAATTCAGTCTTTCCGGTTTTTATTTTATTTTATATTTTTTATGCATTTTTCAATCAAGGTCCTAACTGATGTAGATTAAATGCAAAGTCCATTTAGATCATTCTATTAGGCTGTAAGGTTTCCGCACAAAAGCAAGTCATCCACATCCGTTGGCTGTTTAGCTTGCCAAGGAAGGTAAATTGTGCCCCCGTTTCTTCACACCCCGTCCTCCCCCCTACAGTTTTTTGTCGTTTCTTATTGGTCTGACATGGAGGTGTGTGTAATAGATGGCAATCAGCCTCAATCTCTACACAAGAGCTAATGGACACTTTGATGCTATATTTTCTTGCACAAATGTAAAAATATCTAGCATACACTACGTCATGTGTTGGCAATACGTAGAGCTTTTTATTCAAAATGATGCACCAAATCTGCCAGGGGACTTTTTAGCCCCTTGACTTTTTTTCTAATTTAGTTAGAAAATTAGATTAGCCTGCATGCAAACTTGACTGACACTGAAAGTGTCACACATTCAAAAATTGACCAATTGTCTTCAACACTGCTATTTTATTTTGGGACACTTACCCCTTATTTTTTTGTACGTTTTACTTTCTGCCATCTCTTTCTCACTGCATCTTTAGAGGAAGCCGCTCTCTACTTTTGACCGCTCATCCTTCTGCTTTCACTTGTTTCACTATGCCGAGGTATTAAGTGCTTAACATGTGCTCTGTTCTTCTTACTTTCTCTCCCAAACTAAAGGGGGCGAGCATCCACGTAAGGATATCAGTGCTTCTCTTCAAGAATTGAAGCTGGCGGCTACTTGATTATCCGTTTCTCCTCCCTGGGCTGTCAGAGCAGGCCTCGGTTCACCACCTCTGGCTTCTACACAACCCCTCAATGAAGACGGCGACAACAATGTGACCTCTGGACTTGGTCAGAACCATGCGACTCGCGATTATGGATTTAGGAATGAGCACACACTGAATCAACGCTCAGCCAGGTAATTCAGCACACCAACTCTGACAAACACAGTAGTTTAGACAGAAAAACACTTTATAGTGGTAGATGAAGTTTTTCGTTTTTATTAGTTTAGATTGGCTTTTGTTGGGTCAATTTGAGGATTTTACACCTTTTTACATGATGATGGAATTTTTGTTTTATCACAAATTGATAGTATGTTGCAGACTTTTCAGTAACTTCCTCATTTTGAATGTTCAAAGCACCGGCTTGCTGTCTATGCTGACTTATGAAAAAAACAAAGAAATAGGAAGTGGGATACCGACGTGAAACAGCAGCTGAAACATAAAGCCCTAATCATACCGTGCACAGTAATGAAAACTTGATTAGGATACGTGTGAATGCTATTGCTTCCATTCTCTCTAACTCCATGTTTAGCAGCAGTATCCTGTGGCTGTGTGCTCTGTTCTAACATTTAGAACCTTAATCAGACATTCTGCTTTGCAATGATCGCTTTACCATATGAAAATAAAAGCATGATAATACATTGGTTATTGTTCACATTTGGACCGATACGTTTTCTTCATTACCTCTGTGATGAATATTTCACTCCGTTTTATTAACCTCATCATTCTGTTGGGCCTATCTCCATCTTCACCTTAATGTACTTAGAATGTTTGCAATGGGGAGCATTTTCAAAGAGAGACGAATCTTGCTTCCTGTTTGCACTGTGGACCATTTAATCTCTCTCATTTTAAAAAGCTCGCTGAATGAGCACAACCCGTCACCATGGCATTTTATGACTATAACCCCAGATGCTGCCTGGGTTTTGCAAACAATGGTAAAAATGCAAGTTTCATATTTTGAACATCTGCTCCAGAAAACCAAAAATCCTCCTCAGCATTATTTTAATGATGTGCCAACTTCCCCTGCTGGGAAAAAAGAGATACAAACGTGGTTTTAAGAAATACAAGCAAATAAGTGCATATGCATTTTTTCTGTATTCCTCCTCGGCCAAAGCTGTACAGTAAGACCATTCTCCATGTTGGGCCAATGGGTACTTCAATAAAGTCATGACTTAACCCACAGAAAGTGCAGGTTAAATGAGAAAAAATCATTATAAATAAATTTATATTATAATAAATAAATTATTTAAAAACATTTAATTTAAAATTACACTTCACATACCCATACTCATCCGCTTCACAACAAGCTATATAATTGCAAGAAAATATAATATTGTATCTAATTAACCTTTTCGTTAATTTTATAACTATGTATTAAATATTTTGTTTTTATGTAGATCAAGATTGAAAAGTTATATAATAGAATTGTTTGAAAGGGCATTTACAGCAAGTACTGTATAAATGGAGTAGATTTTAGAAAATATATAGTTATATACCCCATAAGCTGTTTTAATGGAATCTAAGAGTGTATGACCTTAATGGCAAAAATAACTGGAATATTCTGATGGAAGAATGGAAAACAAAGGCCAATAGTTAAGATAGAATGAAAAAGAGAGGAGAGAGCACAAACATATGTGGCTATGTCATTGTCTGTCCAGCTGTATTTTCACGTCCATGTATCTTATCCAGGGTGTTTGTGAGGAGTGTGTGGCTGCCTTGCTCCCATTTCCCCTCTGAAGCAGAGCAGTACAGGAAGGCTGGCTGCACAGGAAAGGAAACAGTCTGTATCAAACAGCAGATGGAGGACAGCATGTGCTTACACTGCAGAAACACACATATAAATAGAGCTGCACGTGCACACGGGCCTCCTTGTAGGGTCGTTTTCACTGGGAATGTGTCCTATACCATACATTGCAAATGTCAGGTGTGAAAGAGCTTAAGTTCGATAAAGTTTTATTTATTGAGGAAGATTGAAAGCACTTCAGCATTTGAAAAGACCTTGTCTAAATGTTTTAGTCACAGAAATGTCTAAACCTTTTTTTTTGCTTTGTTTTATATATTACGTAAGGCTTCTTAATCTTCACCCCAAGGATTTGTTCTCAGAACTCTAATGATGTTGTAAGGCATGAAAATCACTTTCAAACAAAGTCTAATCCTCTTTTACTAGGCCCAGTCGGCCAGGTTGGTTAAATTTTTCATTTTAACTGAGGCGTATAATTTCCAGTCTCAACTTGTGGGTAGAGGCAGCTATGGAGCAGTGGCCTCTTTTGGCTTACAGGCCACATGTACTTGTCTTGCTGTGATTTAGTAATACCAAACATGTCATCTCCTCCTCCCCATTGCTCGATCTTGTCTGTGTCCATGACTACTGATGGCCTGTCATGCATCCCTGCCCCTGTCCAAAGCTGTTAACACCAGGAAAGGTCTTCCCCTGCATTCCAGCCTGCCTCACACAGCTTTTGTATGTCAGTGTATAAGAACTGGATGTCGCGCTTCCCTTTTCCAATTGGGAAGTAAGCTCTCCAAAAGGCCTCTGACTTGGTCCAGTCATTTGCTCTCTGTATGGTCAGCGTGTGAGTGTGTGGGATTTCTCTCATCTGTAACAAGCCTGCTTGGGAGGGAGGACAATGAGGCTCACTATGGTGCACAAGGCCTCACTGAATGACTCATATTTCTATAGAATTCAGGCTGAGACCAAACAACAGGGTTACACAATGTTAATCAACAAAGTGCTGCCTATAATATTCTTTACAGGGGCTGTGATCCCGCAGAAGAGGATTTTAAAAAATGTGTTAGGTGGAGGTTCGCAGCCTGGGTTTGTCATAATTACTGTGATTACACTTTCAGTCGCTACAAGGAATGCTACAGCTCAAATCGGCTGTCTTTGCGTGTGTGTGTTTGTGGACTGCGCTGGAAAAAGAAATAGTTATGTTTTAGTTTCGTACTTGTTGGTCTAACCTGCCGTCACTGGGAGTGTGATATGGGGAGCATAAAGGGGCCGTTATTCCTGAAAATGAATAACGGCTACTGTGAGCGGCCACTTTTGCTATGGCAACTGGAAGCGTGCAACAGGGAGAGCCTCGCTCCCCACGCAGACAAATCAGGGACCTGTCGGGCACCAGAAGACAGAGTCACCCGGCTCCTTTCAGAGAGAAGGGTTTCATAATCGCCGTCTTGCCCCTCATCCTCGCAGCACGGACTCTAATCCCCTCTGGTCCCTCATCGCTTCTCCTCCTTCTCCTTTCCTCCCTCCGAATCAAGTGGCTTTTTGTTCTCCCGTAGCGGTGCTTATCACTTGCTTCTCCACGGCCACCCTCCCCATCTTTTTTTCTTTGGTAATTACATGATATTTATAAGGATGGATCTGGTCTTCATTGTGTAGATCCAACAACATTGTGTTTTTCCCTGGTCTCTGTTTAACCTCAGCTCCAGTGTCAGTGCTGATGTTAAATAAATCTCATGCCAATTAAAAATCCTGTGGATCGTAATGATTACAGGCACTGACACTGCAGTTTATTTAAATTTCACGGGGTGAAGTGGGTTTGTTTGTCCCGCAGGACTTCTAAATTGCCTGTTATTTCTGTGCTTGGTAAACATAAAGATGAGCCATACATTCTCAAGGGAGACAGTGTGGTTGGTCGAAACATGCTCTTAAATTACACTTGCAAATAGCATCTGAGTTTGCATTTCAAAATGTGCATGTAACTATATTTAATCTGTTATCAATTTGTTTTATTGACGAAAAAACAAAACATCTAAAAACAGATTTATGTTGGGTTGAAAAGATGATTATATCAATGGGTTTATTGCTGCAGATTGAATTTCAGCTTCTAACCAAAAAGAATGGGGCTTCTGGGTGGCAAATGCAGCGTTTCCTGCAGTGATTCCTAAAAGTGAAATAAGTCATTGGAAAATGTGTGTCTAACTTGGTTAAAATTCAGATGTGTTACAGAGAGCCAAAAAGCTCTTTGTAGAATATTTAAATGTGCTCCATATGCTTGGAACTAATTTTGGCAACTGAGTCCTCTGAAGGGTTTAGAAACAAAATTAGGCCAATAAAAAAAAAAAAAAGTAATCACATATAGTATGTATAGTTGGAAAATGCTCTTACATATTTACGTTTTCGATTACATGCTTTTTAAAAAATATTTTACATATGTGTGACAATTTTGTACAATGTGCGTCATTCTTATTGGCCTGACCTGTTGTCTGTTTTGGCAAGACACCCCTGTAAAATTAATTTCAAGCTCTTGATTTCCAGGAATTATCTATTTAAGAGTTAAATGTGTGAATTATATAAGGGATTTTTCAGACAAGTGACTATCTAGAAACATTGCTTGTGCAAAGCCCCCTCAGATGACGTTTGATGTTGCACACAGAGAGTATCATCAGTGAGGAGTGGCGGGTTTTTATGGTCAATTTGGAAGCCTGACACACAGCAATTTTGTTGTTTTTTTAATGCACTTGTAATCGAGTTCTAAATGTCAGCTGCCGTACGATTTTCATTTATTTCCACCCTCCCTCGGCTCGCTCTGTTTTTTAACTATTACCTTTCATGGTAAAGTGGGGGTAATGAAAGGGTGCTGGGTAATAAGAAGAAGTGTCACAATGCTGGAATCGTCATTCTGAGCCCATCTGCTTAGCGTTACGCCTGCTGTCAGTAGCCAGGAATCCAGACCATAATTGCTCTGCCTCTGAATAATTGAAAAAAGACGAGAAGGTAAATCCCAGAGGTTGGGAGGTGAGAAAGATTGATGATGCAGCGTTCAACACTCTCAGGTTGGGAAGTGTACGGGGTCAAAGACGACATGATCAGGCTCTTGCAAGAAGATTAACACGCCACCACACATATCCCACACACGTTGTGGATGAAGAACCACCACCAAGCACACTCTGGCTTATGTCTTTCTCATAGATGCTGCTTGGAGCTTTTTGGGTTTCCATGTGTGTGTGTGTGTGTGGTTCTGTGTGTGTTTATAATGACAGGCAGCGTTGCATTGCGTGCCAGTTATTTGGAGACATGGTGATGTTGTGCGAATTTGGGAGTCAGAAAGGACCTTCTCTCTCATTTGAAAACTATCGCCCGTTTCTCTGTCATGCAAAGTCATGCGAAGGCAGATTGAATTAGACCGAGGAGAGGTGACGAAGTGGAAGCCCCACCAGTGTGAGTTTGTATCGTGCAGTCAAATTGGTATAAAAACTAATGACACAACGTTAAATAAAAGCTGCTTAGAGTGTTATGACTGGAATGTTTTAAGAGCATTATGAGTAATCACTTTCATCTCATTTTGTGTTATTTTGAACTAACGTGCGGCTGGTAAAGCTCTGTGTATCAGGGAGCATTGCTCCAATTGGAGCATTTAAGGATCATATGCATTAGCGACCATATATCTGCAAACAGAATTTTATGGTGTGAACCTGCTGACAAATCACAGCTTTATTTTTGTCCTCTTTGACATTTTACTCAGACAGTGTTTGATGTTTGCGTTTATGTACCCAAATGCCAGCTAGTACATGAGCACACATACGTTTTCTCGTGCGGTGAGCTCAGATCTCCACAGGAGATGCTATATTTGTTCACGTAGGGGTGGAGGGCAGACACTGCAGAGCATTACCAGCGGGTCCCCAAGGTCATTACCACTGCCATAGCGTCTGGGCGCCCTGGGAAGTGGCAAGAATTGATTAATGAGAATGCTCGGAGCACCAAGTGGGGAGGAACCGGCACTTGCAAGAGAGCAGTGATGTAGTTGTTATGGGAAAATGGAGCTATAGATAGTTTGAATCCCTGCAGAGTTCGACCCACTACCTTTTGGTAATGATGGGGACATCGTAAGATGGATTCTCGTTGTAATCTGACCTCCTTACACAAACGCAGCTGCCTTTTTTCCATAAATATCATTTTATGAGTTTGAAGGACACACACACACACTCACTCCCTGTTAAACCGTATTTAATTTTTGGAGCTCAGGCCAGAGTTAAACAAGTTAGCTGAACAATACAACTACACCGTGGGACACTGTGCTCTGATTGGTAAGAAGAGCGTGACTTGATTGGTTGTTAAGATGCAGGTCTGTGGTCTGGGTTTTGCTGAGCAAAGCCCTGCGTTTTTATGTCAGAGTTCAGCTGTTCTATTTTTTTCTGAACTACTCAAAAAGGCACTGCTGTCTCACTGCCACCTAATGAAAGCAGAAGTTGTCATGCTGTGAATAGAGAAAAAACTCATGAGAAACTGCTGTTCCTAGGTTTTTTATAGCCTCACTGTATGACACTCTAGGTGTGATCTGCCACAAAGTTACTTTATGAGAGCATATTCAGAAATGTATACCCCTTGACATTTATTTTCCGTGAAAAAGGAGAGGAAAAAGATTAGATGATTGCACAGTTACAGGTGTGTGTATACAAATATAGTTTTAGGTCCCTGTTGTCTTCATCTCATGTACTGATCAAATACACCATGGACCATGACTAGAATGAAGTTTGAAACCTTTAAGTCTGATATAATGAACAGGCTGCCGCAGGTGGAGAAAACTAGCTCTTGTCATTTGATTTACAAAGTAGTCCATGTAAAACATATTTTCAATTATGCACTTAACTGGATTTTGAAGCATTGGAAATTCGGTTTATGAATGGGTTCTTAAAAAAAATCAGCAGAAATGGACAAATTAGTTTGGAAAAGGTTCGACTGACTATCTTGTCCAGCTAGATTATATTGCATGAGAAGCAGATGCACATCTGTGTGAACAGATGGACACTCAAGCACCATTTCCCCAGTCAAGACTGTGAATGTAGTGCACTGTCCTTTAAATAGCCAATCCAGCCCAGGTTTACACACTCCCTCCCCAAAGGCTCAGAGACAGAGGGATCTCAGACCCACTCAGAGAGAAACTGATGAACCTGGCCTAAAACGTAAAAACTGTGCTAAAGCTAAATGTGACTGTACAGACTGCGTAATAGGATTTTGACAGTCTCTGTTATTTCTGCGTAGCATTTCAACTCTTGGTGGGTTGAAAAAAAGAGCATGTTCTTACAACACTTCTTACAATAGTAAAGCTCCCATAACTTTTTTTAGTTTGTTCGAAAAAGCCACACAGTGACTCGGTGTGTATTGCATACATCTTGTAAAACCAATATTACACCTTCCTGCCATGGAGACTAAACCTTAAGGCAGACATTTCATCTCACTCAGCCACAAGATGACCTGATCATCAACCACTTAAATTATGTCATTCTGTGACATAAATTGCCAAAGAAATGGTCACACTTCATGTTGTGGCTTTTATTGTATAATTGACAACCTCAAATGTATAATTCAAAGTATTTTCCCTTTCTAATTTATTCACGTATTCCATGTTGTAAAGAAGCAACTGATCGAGTTTTGGCATAAAGTAAAAAGGTTGCAAATATTTTAAAGACTGGTGAAGAAATGCACGAGAGGCACAACTAGTCTGGTTTTGTTTTTTTCTCCTTTGAAAAACTGCAGGTTTCTGTTTTTAAAGCCTTGTGGCTGAAAGGATAAGCCAACCTTTTGTTCTGAGGACACAGTACATCTCCTGCTAGCTTTTCACCCTGTCATGTTGCCCCTACACCCACAACCCATTTTCCAAATTCCTTAGCTGATGTATTTGAAGAGACAGAGAGACTCTGTGCCTAGGGAAACTCAGCTTGGTGGAATTGACAGTGCAGGGAACACTTTCCTGTCAAAGGCAAAGACAGTCAATTTTCCCTGTCTTATCTTCTTCTTTCTAATGGTAACACATTTGTCCTTTTTAATGGTTTGGCTTCTTGGCTTATTAGTGGGACTGTAGTAAAGAACTGCAAGCCTTTCATTATGTCACTTCTATTTATGTGCTTTTTTTTTTTTCTTAAACCCAGACTGGAAGAATGACAGAGCAGGACAGCTAACCATAAAGAAAACACAAGCCCACTAAGAGGAATGGCTCATCCTTCGAAAACAAAACACTCTCAGGGAAAAACAATTTTCATTGTTTTGATTTGGGTCTAGAGTCACCGTGAGTCAGAGTTCCCACAATGCCTTTTTTTCACGTGTGGGCTGATACGGAAGCAAAAGCGACCCTTGAAGTGGCCTGTTTGTATTGTGTGCTGCTTCTCTGTGAAATGTGATATTCTGATATCTAAGCATGTCCGCATAATTTATTTTTCCTGCTGTGAGATGTGCAGGTAGTCGGAGGAGGCAGGTTGTAATCAGTGGAGGCAGAGCTGTGACTCACATGGTGCACGCCAGGTGCTGGAGCGCTCCTCTGAAAAAACAACAGCACGTAGTTTGGCACAAGAACCAGGTCGGATTCATGAACAGAAAAATCAGCTTTATGTCGTACGTAAAGTTTCTTTGTCATTGAAAACATGGAAAATTATCATGATAGTTAAAAAATAAGTAACAATAATCTGTGTTATTGATCACAGGTGGTTCGTTTCAGTTGAATATGTTTAGTGGACCATGTTCTGGGTTGCTTTTGCCCCAGACAATGTCTCATTTAAAAAAAATGTAATGGATAAAGAAAGGATCAAATCTACAGTAGATGATGCAATAAATACAGTTCCTTATGTATCACATTCAGTTTGACTAAGAGTGTGATCTTTTCCTCTGTGGATAAGGGTTTCTAACCTGCAGCCTTGGATGAGACTTGCCAGTAGGTCACAGCGCCATCTCCATGGTTGAGTAACTTGTGTCAAACATAGAAAAAAAAGGGCCTTTTTAGCCGGCCAAGACAATACCCTTCCCCAAAGCTACTTGCAAATGCCTTCTACCGGAAAACAAGGACTTCCCCCAAGCTGACATCTCCCATGACCCATTTTCATTATGGCTAGCTTAATGGCTGGTGACTAGCTGCTGGGCGCTAAATGGAGAGAGGACAATACGCATATGAGATTGCGCACAATGCCATGATAGTAGTTGGATTAGAGGCTGACCCAAACTAAACGACTGCTAATAGTAAAAAATGAGACTCGTAGTCTCGACCACTCCATGCTCAGTGAGGGAGATTAGAAACTGAGTAAAGTGCATGTGATATGCAACAGGGAAAGGAAGTTTGCAATATTCTCAGGAGATTAGCGGATCACTGCAGTGACAATGGCCTCAGGTCCCACGGGAGCAGTTGAGCTGTGTGAGAGGGTGAAGAAGAGGAAGTGTGGGGCCGAGCGCCGGGAGATGCTTCCAAGAAACAGTAACACTTAACCACAAGATTTAGCTGGGAGCACTCTGCTGGAGGTCCCAGTTGAACCATTAAACACACAAGCATGCAAAAAAAAATAGGATTCAGTGCATCTTATGCAGTGGAAAGTCCCAAATGCTGCAGAAAAATGCTTCCACGTCACCAACCATGCATTACTACCCTAAGGATTCACAAATTTGGCTCAGTATCCGCCCCCTTATCCAAGCTTGTGACATTTGCAGAGAAGACCTTAAGGAGGGCGGTTTAATGCGGGAGGGGCGCCGACGAAGGGGTGGGGTGCTTCTCCTCTCTTTCCTTCTCTCATTAGAATTCCCTCATCAGTCTTTCCCACAGTGCTTGGGCTTGACATGTCAGGGTTTATTAATCGCTCCAGGAAATATTATTGACCTGGGCCCTCTGCACCCTCTCTCCTTACCGCAGTCACTGTCTCCGCTCTGCTGCCTCCACATTCCTCCGGTGTCCTGGCTGGACACCGAACAGGACACTGCGGCAGAGTGGAAGCCTCAACAGTGTCTTCATTGACTATACACTTGGCCCGGGCTTTCTTTTTCGCTGCAGCTGCAAAGTAGCACACAAACACTCACACACACCTTCAGCCAGGAGGAAGGAAAAACCCAGTCTGCTGCGCTTCGTTTAGGTTTGATATCAGGACTGTGTGGGGGCGCTTTTGATTAGATTCCAACTGTTTGGAGTGCCACGGTGAGAGAAAAAAGGGGGATCCTCAAATCTGCCAACAACTTATTGGTTTTTAAATGCTACCAGCAGCTTAAATGATGCGCTTAAATCGATGAATTGGTAAAGCCAGACTGAATGCTTAAATCAGTATTGATCAAATCCTCCTTTAACCTCCCACCTCTGTAGTCCTCTACCAGAATAAAATCAGAAGATGATCACAGATGTTCAGCACCTGGTTGTCTGTGTAGAAGAGGCCCTGGATAGACTCATGGTGCTGAAGGTGTTGCTGCGCATGTATGTCTTTATGTGCATGTGAGGGGATTGTTTGTGCTGGTGTGATGTTATCAAAGGGAAGGGGAAAGGTAGTAAAGTGCCAAAAAAAAATAGGGCATAGCCTATAAGTAGTGAAGTAGAGTTTAAACATTTACCAGTTGACATCTAATAGGAATACCCAGTGTGTTGCCAACAAATTGTGCGGTAAAAACTTGCATAAGTAATATCCTAGAAATCCCCACAGTGTTTTTTCAGTGCATTGTTACGGAAATAGCTGAAGGAAAACAGCTTGTATCAGCTACATCAGTGGAATTTAGTGGAAGTGGAAGTTCTCTTTCCTTAGTGTGAAATAAACTCGAAGGTAAAATTGTTTGGGGCAATCAATGGAGTTCACAAAATCACAAAGTAAGCCATTTTGTTTTTTTGATGAAATTAATTATTAAGTATTCAGCTAAAACTTGTTTTTCCTCACTCTGGTTCACTGTCTGCAATTTTCCTCAATGGGTTGGATGTTTCTGTGACTAGCTTTGTTGTTCAAAGGTTAAGGTATTGTGCCACCGTGTGGACATGTTTGACATCGCATGTTAGTTTTATGACGAAACTAATGAATAACCAGGATATGAGTGTGTTGTTCCATTGTGTCCTCATGAACTTTGCACCGATGAGCACATTCCTGAAAGCAGCCGTCATGAATAAAGGAATATGCCTCAGATCTGTCAAGAGCTGCTGTGTGCCGTCAATCGTGCTCTCATGAATCTTGATTGCAGACATGTCTGCCGCTAAATTTAATATCCGTGTTCATTTTGTTTTCTTCCAGTCACAATGGTCCCCCTTCTGTTTTTGGTAGCAACCACAACAACATCCAATTCCACCCGTAATGGCAACAATACAAGAGGTAAGAATGATAACAAGGGCCAATCTACTTTCACATGTGAGACTGAATGGCACACACAGGAATGCACAATAACAACTAAATCCCATCCCGACCCACTGCAGTCATCACTTTTCCATAATATATGATCATGTATCTTGTGCTGTGCAGGCATCTGCTTGATAATAGCCTTTTGCACAGCTTTGTCATTAACAGATCATGTTGGACCTCGGACAGTAATTTACAGCTTATTGCACACTTTTATAAACAGGCCTAATAGATAACCGTCTCTTGGCCCAGCCTCTAATTTTCTTAGATACACCAAGATGAAATAGCCCGATGCTTATCTGTGTTGACAAAATACTGCTTGGGCCAGTTATTAACTCAGCTCTGTGGCGGAGAGAGAACACAGGTGGTGTTTTGTATAGCAAGTATTTATTTGATCGGTTCATGCAAAATTTGCAAGAATCCAACATGTCTGCAGCGGAGCATTCAGACACACAGGCTCATATACCGTCGGCCTTGCCCCTTTCTTCCTGCTTCTTTGTTGGTGGTGCTCCCTGACCTCCGGCTCTGCCTCTCCTTCTTCCTCAGAAGATGTTTCATCCCCCAGCCCCTATATCCTTCCCACTGTGCTGGTTCTGTTCCTGCTGCTGCTCATCATCGGACTCCTGGCGTGGTACTTCCTCAGGTAAAAAACAAAACAAAAAAAACAAAAAAAGACTAACGGGCCTCACCTTTCTCCCTCCCAGCCCTGGCGTTGAGCCATGCTCTGGGGCAGAGCCGAGGGTGACAAACACTTCCTCCTTTTAGTCATTGAGGCGGAGCCCGGTCAGGAAGTTCTGCAGAGCTGACTCTCTCACATGCTCAGTGAGAACAGTGTAGGCTGAGGCGGCGGAGTTACTCAGGCAACTTTGGAGGGTGAAGGACAAGTTCTCGGCTGCATTTTGACTTTAACTTTTGCCTTTTTTAAGATATCAGCTAATGAGTAAAATTAGCTTCGGCAGCTTCAGATGGTAGGATGAATACAGACCTTTATTTGTTTCTCTATATGTATAAACATGTACTTGTACATATGCTCTTACATTCTAATCATGTGTCTTATTATACAGGTTAAAAAACCAGAGAAAGGCCGTCGTCACAACAGTTGACAAGAAAATACCAAATGGCATCCTGGAGGAACAAGGTAAGTTTGTTAGGTGGACATTTGCGGGTTTGAGCAGTGAGGCAGTTTGTTTACTTCTTGTCAAGCTGGTCAAAAAGAGCACAGAAATGAAGGCGGCGTAACAGAAACTAAATAAAAGCGACAGAACAGATGCATGTCACAAAAAGACGAAGGGTTTATATTCATCACCACCTTCAGACAGCTCCGCTGGTGCTTCTGAGTTGTGGGAGACTTCCTGTGGTTTGTATGAAGAGCAGCGATATGTGCTTTCTTCACCGCCATTTGTTGCTTTTGATTTATTATACACTACTGGTGCAAAGATCAGAGCAGTTGCTATAGGTGATTTTCATCTGCCTCTTTTTGAATTGGAGCTGATTTTTGTGAAGTTTAACAGCTGCTATCAAACTATACAGAAAGTGTCTGTAATGAAGATCTGTCAACATTCTTTAGGAAGTATTTTGTTTTCTGACTTAATAAAAGAATGTCAAGGTCCTTGTAGGTTTTAAAATTAACATCAGCAGAAAGAAACTAACTTGAACATATGGTTATAAACAAATAATAGAAGCAAAGTCCAAATGGTGTTGTTACAGGTTTTTCTAGTTTGTTTTTGTCAGACAGGGAAATAACTTATGGTCAGAATAAACCTTGTTTTAGGAAGCCTTTCATAGATGAGTTGAAGATTTGTAATACAGTGACCTTTTTAAAAATAATCATTGTGTGTTGTATTTCATGTCTTTGATATGTGTATTGTGTTTTAGAGCTTGGATACAGTTCTGAGTCCTTATACACCATTGTACCAGCAGGTCAGGTACTCATGGTGGAAGTATGAGTAAATCAAAAATACTAACACTCTGTCAGTACATTTTCAGTGTGTATAGTTTCCAAGTTGTGGATGTAGACAGAATGCTGATCTCAGGTGCAATAATTAGCTCTTTCCTGTTTTCTTTTTAACATCTGTTGATCTTTGACAATCTTTGACATCTGCGGTTTAGGCAGAGACAAACCAAAAGTTGATCAGAAAATAATCAGTTTTATGGTCCTTTACCTTTTTCCCCAGTAAAAACTCATCTTAAATAACTAAATTATTTGATTGTATGTTTTAGTGATCCCCAACCAAACATGTTTCTGTCACAAGGGAACTGAAATACCACTAAAACTCTTTAGAAAACATACAATGTAGGACAAAATTATTGAACCAGCTGCCCTCAAATTAGAGAGACAGCTGATGACTGAATAATGAACAGTGAGCGAAATGTCATGGAGAAATACTGTAAAGTGCTCAAATAAAATTTGATTTACCTGAATAAGGTTAAGTTATTACTAAGATGAATATGTAATAGCTGAAAGCATTAGATAATGAGTAAAATAACAGAGAAAACAGTAGGTTAAAAAATATTCGATTGAAATTTAAGTTCATAATGTAGGACTTTTGAATTGTTCAAACTTGTATTATCTGGTTGAAATGAATCATGCATTTTTATTAAATAGCTAAAAGAAATTGTAGCAATGGATCACTTGAAATAAATAAATGTAGGGTGCATATGTCCTGGAATAGCTATGGAGTGAGATGACACTGATACATAAAAGTGTTGAAAAACTGAATAACTGAAGGGGATAGCTGAAAAAAATACTTTAGCTCATGATACATAAAATAAAAAGGTTGAAATAGCAAAAGAAAAACATTGGTTGAAATCAGAAATGATTTTCAAATAAATATCTTCTATTAATGACTCATTTGTATCATGTGCTCCAGCAGAGCTGAGTCATAAACACCCACTTAATGGAAGAGATACTGGGTTCACTACTGGGTTCACATGAACGGCTGTTTGGGTTTAGATCAAAACAAGGTTGGGAACCACTGTGTGAATTCAAGCTAATCCTGTTTGCATTTATTTAATTGAGCTACTAATTTTCATGCATCCACCCCAATGCGTACAATTGTACAATTGTCTAGTCGAGCTGATTGAATAAAATCAAACCAGTCAACATGAATTAATAAACCAAAACAGCCAGATCAGTTAAAAAGAGAGGCTATATGAATCTATTTTTTTTCTCTCCCACAGAACAACAGACGGTGGTCCTTTTGCCAAGATCTCCCTCAGCCTCAAAGACCTACTTTCCTTTACCAGTTGATCAGCTCGAGGAGGAGTACAGACTCCGATCCGCTGATGATGGCAAGCTCTTCAGGGAGGAGTACAATGTAAGCGCCCCCTCTATTTTCTGTCTAGGTGTCAGAGTAACAGGATGTCGAAAGGCAGCCGTCTGTACTCGACATAAGTAGTGTTTACATCAGGTAACCGATGTATCGCATCCATACTCTACAATCTGTATGATTAAGAATATATAACATTGATTAAAATTGTCATTTGTTGTTAAAATACTAACGCAGTACTTATTGAAGCTAGTTTTCTGCTTTTGAAGAGACACTGAAGAGTTAAATAAAGATTTTTTTCTTCTGATGTACAGTTTATCTTTGGTTTTGGCAACAAAACTCATCTATGATACTTGGCCAGAATGGGTTTTCCCAAAATCTCTACGTGCAGCATGTTCATGAGGAGGATGTTTAAACCATGACTTATGTGTGTATTTCTGTTAAGGAACATGTGTCACATGGTCAGTGACACATAGTGTTACCATACACACCCGCATGAAGGAAAAGTACCCTTCTGGCTATTTGTGCCAACTATTGAGGATCTGAGTTAGAATATAAGCCATGACTCACGGTTGGTGTAAAACAGAAATAGGATTAAAAAAAAATTTGCACAGTTTGTCAGGACAGACAGCAGAAGTGGAAGTTCTCTGATTTTTAATGGAGGACTGTTTGCTGGGGTTAGCATAGGAAGTGCCTCCATGCAGCAGACACAATGTGCCAGCGGTAGGCTGCTGACAGCCCTTTTCTTCTTACGTAAGGCCAAATTAAACCTGCACATTTGTTTTGTAGTCTTTGCCAGGGGGTAATGCCCAAGGGACCTACGAGGAGGCCAGCAAGGATGAAAACAAGGAGAAGAACAGATACCCTAACATCCTTCCCTGTGAGTGTACTTTCTGTTATGTGGAACCCTTTTGAGTCGAACCTTAGTTTCAGTTTCCTGTTTCTGTGTATACATGCTGTTGTTACAGTTGGCTAAAAACTTTTATCACATACACACATCGATATTGACTGTTTCCTCTTTAGTCTTCTTTAATTATGCCTCAGTTTCCTGTGTGAGTTGCTTGTAATTGTGTTCTTAAATCGATGGGTGTGTGCCTTTAATAATACAAGTACAGCCAGGCTTCCACTTCTCTAAATACTAAGCTACCGTTTTATGATTCCTACCTCTCATATATACATTAGAATACATACATTACATCCATTAGAATCATTTAGTGTTGAAGAAATTATACATGCTTGTTGTCAAGTTAACGCTAGATTTTTCTGTTGTATTTTCATAAACAGATGATCATTCCAGAGTGGTGCTGACTCGGCTGGATGGGAGTCCCTGTTCAGACTATGTTAATGCATCTTATGTTGATGTAAGAGTTTCATTTTTTTAATATTCTTAATTTATAAAATGGTAAAATTACCTGCAAAAAAATAGCAAATGCTGGTTATATTTTTTCCCAATCTATAGTTCCATTGTTTTTTTTAAAGTATTTGATTAAAGGCATCTTTGGTTGTACTCAGCTGAGTATATTTTTTTTAAAGAAAGGTTTAACCTATATGGTTGCTTGCCAAACATTCCTCAGTGTACATCCATGTTTTCCCCCCCATCAGGGTTACACGGAAAAGAACAAATTCATAGCTGCACAAGGTAGGCTGAACAATATTTTTAGAAAATAAAAACCGTAGATTATTTTCATACCCTGTCAAAAATTGGATGTCTGTTTTTCCTCTGTCTTCCAGGTCCAAAGGAAGACACCGTGGCAGATTTTTGGAGGATGATATGGGAGCAGAAAGTAGCAACTGTCGTTATGCTGACAAATCTGAAAGAAAGAAAAGAGGTGAGGGATTTTTGGGGGGGGTCTGAGATTTTGCTGTGCTTGGAAAGGTTTTCTTTACATCCTAAAACAAGGAGAGCTGGGATGTAACTGTTTTAAAATAATAAATAGATCATTTGAAATAAGATTGTATCAGTTGCGGTCAAAGGTGATTGCATAGTTTCATTTAAGCAACTCATTTTATACCTGAGACCCTAAAGTCTGCATCTGTGCAGAAATGGCAGTCTCTATAGTGAATGAGAACTCCAAACAGGAAGAAAATGAGAACAGTGAAAAAGATCGATAAGACGAGAACTGGCGAGGCTTTAAATCAGCTTCTCGATGAGCTGAAATCAATGGCTGTATAATGAGTAAAAAAGTCCTTTAAGGCAGTATCATGATCAGCTAGCAATACTGGATATTGACTGGTTCCACCTTTCTCCCTTCCTTTAGTCTGAACCGATTGGCTGTAAGCGAATGCACCATTAGTAAAGTTCACCTTTACTAAATCATGCATTTTTCACTCCCTTTATACAGAAAGAACGTGCTTGAGTAAATGCTTTTGAGACATTTGATGAATGATTGTATTGTTTTTTCTGCAGGATAAGTGCTACCAGTACTGGCCAGACCAGGGATGTTGGACCTATGGGAATGTGAGGGTGGCAGTTGAAGACTTCACTGTTCTGGTGGACTACACAATACGCAAGTTCTGCGTACAATATGTACGTTTCTAGCTGTTCTTGTGCATTTTTTCTTATTTTATTCGAACAGATCTGTTTATCTCAATATCTCACTTAAAACTGAATAATGCTCGTTGTGTCTGTACACAGCAAGCCAGCGATGCTGCCAAGACTCCCCGTCTGGTCACCCAGCTTCATTTCACCAGCTGGCCTGACTTTGGAGTTCCCTTCTCCCCCATTGGTATGCTCAAGTTCCTCAAAAAGGTCAAGGCAGTGAATCCACCTTTCGCTGGGCCTATTGTGGTCCACTGCAGGTACCAAAGAACTGAGCAAATGGGAAAAAAATGTGTTTATATCAGTTAACTTTAAGCCTCTGGAGTGTGCAAACATGTATAATTTAAGATTATCTTGTTAGCTTGTTTTGAGTGTCTGGGTTCCAAACTATGTTCCACTTGTCAAACTGCGTTAATAGTACAGTGAAGTAAAACCAGACATCCAATAAATGATTTACACTGATTGTTTGGTGCAGAAAGACATGGCAAACAAGCAGGCTATTCTAAAGAAATTCAAGTGGATTTTTTTAGCGGCACCAAAAAAAAAGAAGGGTAAAATCATACCCTAAACCCTCGTGGCTGTATAGTGACTATGGCAAATATGTACCTTGTTAGGCACAGATGCTCCATTGTTTCCGCCCTGCTTTTCAATTTGCATGCGAGTTTCTGCTGAGAAATGTGGTTCACTCAGTGTGCGGCTTGTTTTGTGTCTCCAGCGCTGGTGTAGGGAGGACGGGAACCTTCATTGTTATCGATGCCATGATTGACATGACGCATGCTGAGAAGAAGGTCGATGTGTTTGGATTTGTCTCCAAGATCCGAGAGCAGCGCTCACAGCTCATCCAGACAGATGTGAGTAGGAGACAGATTATGCCACTCGGTGCAGCAATAATACAATACGATTAATACAATAAATGTTTTCTGAAATCATTCTCATATGTGTGCAGACATGGTGTATGATACGTCTGTGTGTTCTCTCCCCTCAGATGCAGTACTCATTCATCTACCAAGCCTTGCTTGAATACTACCTCTACGGAGACACGGAGCTGGACGTGTCGTCTCTAGAAGGACATCTGCACAAACTGCACAACACATTTGCCACAGGGGACCGGGTTGGTCTGGAGGAAGAATTTAAAGTAAGAACTTTCAAGGTGTTACCATTTTAAAGAAAGACATACAAAAGTTCTGGCAAGCAATTTGTTTCGTCAGCGGGGCCTTTTTCATATCATTACCTCTTTAAACCTACTATGAAAGTATTCCACTAGGGGGCGCACAAGGAAGAATTAGAAAAGTAACAGATCTTTCACCAGCCATTTCCACAAGCATATAAAATGCAAACTTTACTGTTGATACCTGATGATACATTCTAAAACTCCTAATGATAATGTATGGAAATAGTACAGCCCATAGAGGCTAATCCTTTGCTTAAATACTCAGTGTAACACTTATTTAAATCATTACGTTATCAATTATTTAATATATATTGACTCTCCTAAACTGTTCTCACCACAAGAAATAAACAATTTAATACAAAAGAATACCAGCCATCATGATCTATAAGGTTAATGTGTTCAACTGTTTTTTTTTGTTTGTTGTTTTATTTAGTTAAACTGGAAACTGTAAGCAAAAGGGACAGTTCATTTTTCACTATCATAACCTTTGTTTTTTGTGTACACTTTCTGCTTAGAAACTGACTAATATGCGAATAATGAAGGAGAATATGAGAACGGGGAACCTCCCAGCCAACATGAAGAAGAACAGAGTTCTGCAAATTATTCCATGTGAGAAGCAAAAAAAAAAACTTACAATCTGCATTATACTTACCCATGTTAACACCTGATTTTAGAATTTGAATACTGCTTTCAAAATAAAAAAGCCTGAAACAATGACAAATTCTAAACTCTGTAGTGTTAATTCTTCCCATAGAAGGTTTACAATTTATATTTGATATTCCTACATGTGCTGCTCTAATACACTCCCTCTCTCTTTAGATGACTTCAACAGAGTTATTCTCTCCATGAGACGAGGTCAAGAGTTCACAGACTACATAAATGCATCCTTTATAGATGTAAGCTCATTAATGCCTTTATTCAGTTTTAGTGTATACAATTATAACTGTAACTGGTTGCTAATTTAACTTTTTTTGTGTGCTTTTTCTTAGGGATACAGACAGAAGGATTACTTCATTGCTACACAAGGACCTCTACTTCACACTGTGGAGGATTTCTGGAGAATGGTGTGGGAGTGGAAATGTCACTCCATTGTCATGCTCACTGAACTCCAGGAGAGGGAGCAGGTGAGCTTCAAAAGCTGGTCTCCAAATAAAGAAACATTAATTTCCACTCCGATTGTCTCCCTTTGTGCAGTATTTTCTATTTAGTGCCAAAACAACTACAGTGGTTCAATCCGAAAGATTCAAACTGCAGGTTTTATTTAACTTGTAGCAAACAATATGTCTTTCATTGTTGCAGGACAAATGTTGCCAATACTGGCCCACAGAGGACTCCATTACCTATGGAGATTACACCGTAGAGCTAAAGGGAGACACGTTGTGTGAAACCTTCAGCCTACGAGACTTGGTACTCACCTTTGTTCCGGTAAGAAAATGAACCGAGCACTTTTACACACAGGCGAATGCAAAGTGACCTTCCAGCATCATTTTCAGCTATCAGGGCAAACAGCTAATTATACCACCAATACAGGTATTCTAGTCAGCATTTACTGCTATTATTAATTCATGTGTATACCATCTGCTCAGCACAAACTCATTTACAGGAAAGTAAGCAATAAACACAAACCACCACAGATACCTGCCCTAAACTCTCACTAACCCAAGCCAGCACATCCAAGGACACATACACGATAAAGATAGATAACCGCACACACTAAGACCCAGAGAAATGTTGCCAGAATGATGTACAACAGGGGAGTATTGTCAGATAGCTTTGTAATTTATATACGCACAGATGGATACAGGAATGAACAAACAGAAGAAGTGGAAAATTAAAAAGGAATGAAAATCGCATTTAGGTTGTCAGAAAGGGCCCAGCTGTGGTTTTAGGCTCCAAAGGGAGGCGTCAATATGTATTTCAGCTCTCGGTTTGGGGGGGTTATTAAAAATCTTCCCTAAAGAAGTCTTCCGTGTCCCTAAATGGTTCTACAAAAATAAAAAAAGACAAACAAGCAGGAGAAAGACTATGGAAACTCAAAGTAAGGAACTTTAAAACGATTTACTTAGTGTTGGGTAATTAAATCCACCGTCACCCAGAAGGTCATATTCAAATGGATGACTATATGTATGAAATAATCATATCAGGAAAGAACAACATATTTTCAAAATTAGATTGGATGTTTTTGAGGAATTTATAAAAGGTTTACAGCCTTCAGTTCTATACAAAATTCATTGCAAAAGAGCTTCCCATGACTTTAGGAGACTTTTTGCCTTGTTAAAGCTACACAGAATGTAACATAATAATCTTCAAGAAAGAACAAAAAAACAACGTGAGAGCATAAAACTCCCTCGGCTGCAAGAGAAAATATGGTGGGCAGGATGTGTTTAGGGTTATTAAGTGGGAGCATCCCATCTCGTTTTTCATTTAATTCGACCCACTTTACCTTTCAGAGGCATAGCAGCTAAGTCCTGCCTTCTAAAATATCTCCCATCAGCCCACCACTTATTTACTGCACCTGCCATTAGGCCTTCGTATACGACTAATAAATCATATTTGAGAGATATAATCTCGCATCTACCTGTGCATTTCCTCTCAAAGGAGAAGCAGACAAGGGTGATCAGGCACTTCCACTTCCACGGCTGGCCAGAGATTGGAATCCCGGCTGAGGGGAAAGGCATGATCGACATCATAGCCTCGGTGCAGAGACAGCAGCAGCAATCTGGGAACCATCCTATAGTCGTACACTGCAGGTGGGTGTCAAACGGCTATATGTGTATGAGGTAAATATGTGAAAGAAAGGCTCACACTTGAATAAACGACGCATTTTGTGTTGCAGCGCTGGTGCAGGGCGAACCGGTACGTTCATTGCACTGAGCAATATCTTAGAGCGAGTCAAAGCAGAGGGCCTGCTGGACGTGTTCCAAACTGTGAAAAGTTTACGCATGCAGAGGCCTCATATGGTCCAAACTGTGGTAAGTCGCTAGCAGCGGAGGAGGATCCGATCTAAGACAATTCTTAAGGGTTTCGCGATTATTTTTGAAGAGGTTATTTCCAGTCGGTTTCTAATCCCTCTCCTTTTCCCCACAGGAACAATATGACTTCTGCTACAGGGTGGTACAAGACTTTGTTGACATTTTCTCAGACTATGCCAATTTTAAATAAAAATCTGCCTTAAACATGGTTTTTAATGTTATCTTCTAAAGCATATGTACAGCATATGTCAGTTTTGCGTTTCGTTAACTTGTTCAAATGATATTCTATTTTGCTATGCACTTGTCCTGCCATTAACTGAAGCTCCTTTCTTGCTGTAATATGCGGTATGTCTGAGGATGGAAAATGTAAATTAAACAAGCTAGATTAATAATGCATATTTCATAAGTATGTTAATTATTTTGTCATGAATTGTAGCTTCAAAGTTGGCCTCTGAAACCTGTTTTGTTGTATAATATTGTATTTTAAGTGTTTAAGTGTATTATTTTGGATGAAATTTTTTTAAAGGTTGTACTAACTGTAAATGTATTTATGTATTGACAGTGTCATTCCTTTCTTGTGTTTAGAGAACATGATGTTAATGTAAGTCTCTTTTTGTTAACTGTAAGAAAACATCTTTTTTTTATGAGATACTAGAGTCCCCACTTCTCTCACAAAACAAGCTCAACATGAATGTGATGATATCTGACACGGATTTAGTTAGCAAAAGAATGGAACATTTTCAGCTATAATGTCAAGAACATAAAGTTATGCAACAAAGATGGAGGTAACAGTACTGGAGTTGACTTTAAAAAACGGATTCAGCCAGATTTCTATGAGTAGTGAAAGACTGTTGAAATGGATTTGGACTTAACAAGAGTCATATGCAACAACATTTAACATGGATGTATTGTTATAAAGTTTGCCTTTTGTTTGTATATGGCAAAAAATACTTTGCTAAAATGACTGCACATTCAAAAGCACATAAAAAGCCTTTGCCAAGAACCTGTAACATTGATGAAAATGTTTATTGCTTTATTTGTATTAGAGATTAGATTTTTCACAAGTTGTGCCATATACGTTTGAAGTCATGAAAGAGAGAAACAACCCCTTAGTTCATGGTAGTGTAAAGTCAAATTAAACTAAGAAAATATAGGTGGCCGCCAGATACGGGGGGGTCAGAAGAATTTAAAGTATGCGCAGTAAAAACACAGGAAATAAATAAAAGTGTAAGTAGTCCAAAGGCTTAAAAGGCCCAAAAGACTTTAGAAAAATAAGACAAATCTGGTGCTTCAGTGTTTGCATAAACCCAGAGAAACACAAAACAAATAAATAAATTCCAAGCTTTCAAAGTTTAATTTATTTTTCATATTTAAAATAAGATTAAATATAAGTTTAGCTAAAGTGTTCTGGTATTTTCTTTCATTTTGTATAGAGGAAGCATATTGATTTAAATAAAATATATTAAGTGGTAGTTATCTTGCAAAGTATTGGAATGCTTTAAAATGAGTAACTGCTCCATCTGGTACTCAAACATAAAAAATGTTTTATTTTTGTGTTTCGATACAACACGTGACAAAGTGCTTACTTTTTGTAAGTCAACAAGCAGCAAGGAACTGTGAAGTGAATAGTCATATCCTGTGCTATCTGTATGTGTTTTTGGCAAATATGAGTGGCAGCACAACAAGAAACAGAACTTAGAACAAGAAGGGTCTAATATTTTTCAAAACTCTTTTTTCCCTTTCTTTAAAATCCACACTGTCCTATTGAGAATTGTGAAGAGGGTCTGTTTATACTCCAGCCCTTTGCCTTTGCTCTTTCTGTGGGTGGTCTATCCCTTTTTGGACTCTCAGTGTCTTTAAAATGCAAGTTGCAATATTAAATGAATCTGAAAATATTGAGTGTTAGTGACAAATTTGTTTAGAAGTCCTGGTAAGTGTAAAGAAGAAAATAAATACACACATATTCAGACAGATGCTTGTAGTGGATGAAAGTGCATCAAAATAATGATGATAAATGCACAAAAAATAAGAAATAAAAAAGGGACCACTGAAATACACCAAACGTAACTTAAAATATTTGTGTTTTTACGTAATGTACAAAAAAGTCAAGCAAAATCTTTGATCTCAACTTTAAAATACAGAAACTGATAATGCCAGCAGAGGGCAGTGGATCTACATCTACACATTAATGAGAAGGTTTGAGAATTTCCTCATCAAACGCAGCATTTATACAAAACGAACTGTGACTCAAACAGGAAGGTTTCTATTTTACTGGGTCATGCTATTCATCAACAGCAAAAAACATAAAACCACAAGGGCATCTTTTAAACCTACAGTTGGAGCGTGCGCACGCAACAGCAGCATCTCTGCCACACGCCAACTATCAAGTCAAAACTGAGGTAGTTTGGCCAAACAATCCCATTTCTTATCTTGAAAAAAACCTCAAGTGACAAAAAGTCTCTTTGTTGACAGTTTTCACTTCCTCTGGGACGTGGTTCCATGGCAACAAACCCCCACCCTTCCCTTCCTCTGCCTAAAAAAAGAAAAAATCAAAATAAAATAAATCCTCAGGATGAGTTAGGGGGTCAAATGAATTATGCATTAACCCAAGTCCACTCTTAGTTTGACTGACCCCTGGCCAATCTCATTTTCCACCTCATTCACAAAGCTGTCCATGTTCTCTCCAACACAATCTGGAACATGAATCACAGTGGCCTGAACTACGACCTCTTTGCTGAAATGCTTTCATGTGTGGTTCTGGAATCTAATTTCTGATTACACAGGGCATTTATGTGTTAAGCCAAGTATTTTCACTTGACTGTCCCTTTGTCTGAAATAGGCTTTGCGTCACAGTTGCATCTTAAAACCAGCATACAGTCAATGGGATTCAGCAGATGGCAACTGAGCAATAAACATAATCCATCTTACCTCTTTAAAAGGCGGAAATAGTGAGGATATACATTGCCAAAAAGGAAAATAAACACTTTGCTTTTAAAGTAGAAATAAATCAACAGGGTGAAGGTTTACTCATGGTTGTGTTTCTAAAAGTAGAATGACAGAAAGAGCCTTCAGTTATCAGGCTCATTTCTGTGGAATCAGCTCCCATTTTGGTTCCAGGAACCAAACACCCCCTCCACGCTCAAGATTAAACTAAAAATTCCTAGTTGATAAAGTTTAGTGGTTGCTCAGGGAGACCTTAAAACATTCCATAGCCACACTGTTATAAGCCTTGACTGACACCCAAGGTCCATCTCTCCTACTCCCATTAAATATTTGCTGACCTTAACGTTTGATTCTCTTTCCCAGACGCTGACCCTAGCTTGGTGTTATGGTGCATACTGACCCCTCTTTCAGCCAAGAAAAAAACATCTGGCTGTCACATCTGGCCAGATGTGTCTACCTGTTCAAAAGGGAATAGTTGTTTCACCACTATCGTTTACGGCAAGTTAAGTTTTGGAAATTGAATGAAAAATAAGCATGATCTGTTGAAACCACATTGTTTTTACTTTACAGTGATTTGATATTCTTTTGGGCTTTCAAGGGACTGTGCAACCGTCCAATGCTAATGGGGTACCTCCCTCTTTTTAGCATCTGATGTTCAACGTAAATATGTGGTGAGGTTAGAAGGGAAGATTTGTATAATATATCACACACATAATGTAATGATTGAAAAGGCATGACAAACTTGATTTTCCATTTCCAACCAAACACTAAATAATGTCAAAACACTTGAACTATAAAAGATTAACTGGTTAAGATCAACAACTCTAAAAGGGGGGCCCATCTCAGCTTGTGGTACAAAAGTGCGGTGGTAAATCTTAAACTTTCCACGGCTCAGTTTGTCTGTAGGTCACGAAAGAGGCTGATAGACACAGAGCAGAACCTGGAGGCAATGCCTTAAATGTACTAAAAATGAAAATGAGATCCCCTCTGTGTGGGTGGTATGTTTTGCACATCCCTTTAGAAACCTCGCTGTCTTATAATGACTTGTAAAATCTGCTTCTCTCTTTTACGGCAACACTGACAAGAAACATAATAGCAAGTCTCAGACCACATCCACCTTAGACAATTTGTGGATATGCAGAGCAAAAACACTTCACATGGGCCGTTACAAATACATCCCAAATTAAAAAGAATGTGGGACTCAAGTGTAAAGTGAGGAGAAGGCTTATTAATATCCCTTCCAACCCACTATTGTGAGCATCTTCGGCTCTGTTGTCTTCAGTCAGTGATTTTGTAAAAATCCAGCCAAAGTCCTCTCACAGACAGGCTGACAGATGAAATTAACTAAGCTTTTCAAAACTGACTTTTTGGAACATAGCACATAAAGAGGTGTGAATTTTGTAATGATTACACACATATCTCATGTGCTGCATAGATGGTAATTAACACCAGTGCTCTAAACACGTAACAAATTATTTCTCATGTCAGTGAGACAGCTGAGATATTACAGCATATAGTGGCCATTCTCCTTGTTGGCTGAGATTCTCCATAATCCTTGTGGAATCATCAGAAAAAAATTATATAAAAGAAAGGTGTCTTTACATTCCGATTCTTCTTTTCCATTTATATCTCTGAGAGACCTCAGCGGAAATCAGCCTTAACCTTTACAGTGCCACAGTGTCTCTTCTGTGGTGAGCTGAACTTCACTAAAAACCAACCACACTGGAATTAAAAAACTGAACAGCATGGTCATTTGGAAAGAGGAATCATCACATGTATTTGATACACGTCAGAAGGACAGGAAACACGAGTAGTCTGTCAGCAGAAATGTCTATCCAGCTTTCAGCAGCACACTAACTCAAGTAGCCTCTACACTCAACCATCGAAACCACTGAGAAGGAAAACCTTTGATATGCTTTTAAAATGATTGCATTTCAGCCCGCTTCCCATTTGTGGGTTACATGTTGCTGCCAAGACACTGCCTTCTCCACAAACTAGTATCTAATAACGGTGGTGGTCTATCAATTGCCAGTTCATGAAAACTCACCACATTTTAATTTTATTTTTATTTTTATGAAATGCTGCTTGTAAATGTCTTAGCCAAAGACACCAAGGCTGAGTTGTAATGTCCTTACCACACTTAGAATAAACATCTCTATAATATCTGCTGTCTTCACAGTTTATTACAGCAAACCGTCAATCAGTAAATTAAAAAAGGAAATAGAGCATTCTCCGAATATGTGAGCTGATACTAGCTGTTATTAGAATGACAACAAATATGACGTGAATGATGTACAACGATCCTAACTAAGAGTTAGCGGTGGCTAAACAGAAAACATTTATCGTGATATATTGCTGTTTTGGTTGAATTCCATTAAACAGCTGCAATCTAAAAGCCCGGAGGCGCCAGTCATTTAGAGAGGCCATTGGGAAAAAAAAAGAAAAAAAGAAAGAGATTTATTGATCATCATCTTTGAGTGATTGCTGATTAAGTATGCAGACCAACAAAGACATCGTAAAACAAACCCAGCAACATCCTTCTCTGAAAGCGATGCTAGTTCACATCACTTGCAAACAACGGTTTAAGCAAGTTGGCAGAACATCCAAAAGCATTTGACAATTGTGAAAATTCTCAGAACTTTCAGGTTTAAAACAGTTGATTTCATCCAAAAAATGAAGCATCACGAGTGAATTCAAAAGATGAGGGCCACGTCAAAGCCTCACAGCAGAGCTCCTCTCCTGGACTAAAAGGAAATATTGAGAACAGAGACAGTGTTGGACAGAGGAAATGTATTCTCAGTGAGTGCACAAAATCATACTAGTATAGATTTTAATCACGGGTTGCTTAAAGTGGAGCCCCATCTATTCCATCTGGAGAATCATAGAGACACTTTTTCAATACTGCTGTAAAAAAAGGAAAATACACTTTGTATTTTTTGATAATTTGTTACCTTGAAGTCTAAAACACAATTCTGTGCCTTGAAAACAAGTAACAAGTAAGGTAAGGTGATATACATTTAGAAAGACACATGAAGTTGGAACAAAAAGCTGTAAGCATAACTGTAAATCAGGCTATTGGACCATGTACAGCAATCTTTAAATCGTACCACAGATATTCAGTCAGCTTAAGGTTTGGATTTAACGAAGACATTCCGAGGCAATTAAACCTTTCTGCTTAAAAGTCGCCATGCTCAAGGGTCACTGCAGTGTGGAAAATTCTTTTCGAGTTCAAATTCTTTGGAAGACCGAAATAAAAATTCTCAGTCTATTTTGCGCCACCATTTCAATTCGATTTAGTTTAACAGGTCCTGGTTATTACAATCATCCCCAAACATCCTCTCAGGTGGAGGGGGAGGTTTGAGCTAAAGGGAGCATTTCCCTGTTAGCCCAGCAGCTCAGATGTCATCCCCATGAATCCCTATTGTTAAGCATCACCATTAATCGTCCCCAGTATAACTCTTCGTATTTCTATTATCTTTTGACTTTGCGAGTCTGTTTGCTCTTTAAATTCTATAATAATACAAATAATAGATACCGATCTAAACTACATCCATTATTTGTATGTCTAAAGTCTTATAAACCCTAATCTGTTTTTTTTTCCTGAACTGCTGCAGGCCTGTTTACAGAGCTGCTTGTGTTCATTGTCCCTCTTGTTAGATGAAGCATGCTGCTTTGTGACAATGCAGACTTAATAATTTAGGGTTTCAACGCCAGGCGAATGGATACAATATAGTTTTTTTATTGACGACAAAACCCAGGCAGTTTTTCAGCTAAATATCATGTAGGATTCATATCTCAAATTGTAGAGAAATGAAACGTCTCTAACGGAACAACAAATAGTAGTTTTAATCAATAACATCGATATGCAATAAGTTAGCTAATCAAAATAAACATTCAACATAATATACATGCATGTCTCGGATTTGAGAATGCACATTGGCACCAACAAGAACCGAGCATACTATAGACTTAAGATTGAGTGGAAGTAGTTACAGGCCAGGCTATTTATTCTTTGTGTGTGGATTATCTGACAGCAAGATATCAACATTTACTAATGAGTATGTTTATATTAAGTGACGACTGATTGAGCGTTGGCTCATTCGAGCTCAGTATGGGGGCTCACATCAACGAGAAAGCAAATGGGGATTACTCCCATCGCTGCACTGTTATTTCAGAGCTCAGACTAAGTAATACCTCCCTTTGCAACCCCACCATAAAACATGACCTTAATGCAGCGTGTGCTTATTGTGCTGTCCTGTTGAATTTACACTTAGATAGGGACAGTCTACTGATGGGTGGAGTGTTTTTTCATTGGAAAAGAGTGATGGTCGACCCCGCCGGGAGGGTTTCAGCTGGAATTTCCCATGACTTTGACTCAAAAACAACAAAGCCTTTGTTTCACATCCTTGTTAAAAGCGTGCAAATATTTACAGTACAGGTAGCAGTGTCCATGCACGGAGTCCAGGGGTTCTGTTATCTCCCAGAGCATAGGAGTCTTACGTAACGCCTCAATGTCATCACTGCAAGCTTTAGACAGGCAACTTAAAGATTTAAAAACTATAAATATTTCACTGTTAAAAGCTCAAACAATATTTTCAAATCCCAGGGGGGAATATATCAAGGGGCTTAAGTGGGGAAATTACTTCTAGTGCTGCTTTTTCTTCATGATCCCCTCCAGGTTTAGTTCCAGCTTCTCTCCAGATCTCTCTTTCATGTTTGACCCACATATACTGACAGTGACAATGACAAAGAAAAACAGGCAGAAGGAAAATGATAACAAAGACACCAGTGGTGGACGGTGAGAGAGAGAGAGAGAGAAAAAGAGAGATAACAGAAAAAAGATTTTAAATCCGAAAAAGGCGCTGAAGAAACTGAGGAAAAGAAAAAAAGCACAGAGAGCCCATGAGATATGGTGACAGCAGCGAGGAGAATGACAAAAGGTAGATGAGGGAGAAGGAGAGAGGGGTAAACAAGAAGGTGCCCAGGAGAAAGGGGGTGGGCTGAGCTGGAGGGAGGAGAAAAGATCTGCTTCCCCCTAATAAAGCAAGTGTATTTGAAAGGAGCTGCTCAGCAACATCGGGACTGAGCGGCTGTGTTACGACACAGAGAGAGGAAGAGAGGACTGGAAAGAGAGTGAAAGAGAGAGAGAGAGAGAGAGAGAAGGGGGAGACAGAGAGGGGCAAAGAATAGAAAGAGCATTGTGTTTCTGCTGAGAAGGAACCCATGCCTGCACAAAGAGGTAGGTGTACTGCCATGACTGGTACACACACACACACACACACACACGCAAACACATGCATACACTCACAACTGCAGGAAATCCTAACCCAGTGTGTCCAGTAGCAGGATGTACCGGTAGTCTGCACAATAAAGTGTCAGCAGAGTGTGCTTCATCTTCCAACTGTGACCTGCTTTAGTGCATGTAACAGCTGTGCACAGGGCATGCGTGCCACTTTTTTTTCCTCAACAGGAGCTTGAGGGTGCATATAGACTACATAAGCAGGTGCCTGAGTGCATGCGACTGTGCTTTCTTTGTTTGTTGCTCCTTCTTCTTTCCATTTTTTGGCACAAACACAGTGGCAGAACTTGCGAGGTTTGTGTTGTTACCAACGTCAGCCGTTCAGTTAGAGTTGAATTGTCAGGGTATCTCACAATAACACCCAGTGTCTCTACAAAAGGCTCAGATGACTGGTGTTTCAGCAGTTACACTCCATGTGTTTTATTATTAAGAAGAATGGCATCTCTTGCTGTTTGCAACACTTGCCAAAAAAGCCAGCAGTTACTGTTTAAGTTCATCCTACATCAGAGCTGAAGAACTGTCTCTGAATGTACTTATTCCCTTGTTTGGAAGTCCTTTTCAGTCCTGTGAGCACAAGAAGCTTTACCGCCACAAAAGTATGGTGCTGAAACTAATGAACTCTAAACAAGGAGCGCTTTGATGCTTAATTGAATTGAATTGCCTTAATTTCAATTAGTCTCAATATTGCTTCCATTCATTTCCTTCCTTCCTGTATTAAGAGCCTAAGAGATTGACTTTGTAAGTGGGGGGATAGAGGATTTAATGCAAATTAAAGCAAACACTGCACCATCATTGTGATAATCAAATCTGATTTGCAGCCATCACACTACTAATATATATCAAACAAAAAAAGTTTTAAAAAAGAGAAAAAAATGTCCCCTCTCGGCTAAAAAAGGTCAGGAGTTGCATGAATGTGCAGCCTTTTTGCCCAGTCTGACCTTGCAGAACGGACCACTTCCCTGAGGCAAACAGGGATGCTTCCTCTCATAACCCATCACATGGTACAGCTGGAGGTTCCCTTTTCAAGTTTCACAATATCCCAAACTATTTATATAGATGCTGAGTGTTGTCTGCTGAAACTGAGAAGGACCCATGGGTCACTGTGACTTAATGTGCAAGAACTCTAATGCAAAACAGCATGGTATGGCAGAACCTGATAGTGGTGCCAAAGAATAAAAAAACTGTAACATTTGGAACAAATTATGCGAGCAAGAAAGATACATTTTTTTATCCACAAGGACAGGCGATGAACTGATGTTTGGGAATGCACACATCTCACACCCATGAAAAACTTCTATTTCTTCTCAGTTTCCCTTTGAGTAAACTAGTGCCATGTATTTCCTCAAATGCATTTTCTGGTAATTTTGGTCAATTTGAGCCTGTGCTGCACTCCACTGGTTCTTAAAGACTTCTGCTGATACCTCACAGCCTCACAGCACATAACATTCATATTATCCAACTAAGCAAAAGCACAAATAACAATTAACAATATATCTATAAACAAACAGATTTTTTTAATAAGACCTTTTTATTTCATTTGTTAACATTATCATAAACTGCATGAATACATCATGTAATGGATACCTACAAAAAGAGCTTTTTGTTCAAACTTTTTCCAAACTCAGTTGTATCAGTTTAAGTGCCAGTGGGATATCATGTGACGCTTACAAAAGGAGAAGTCATGCCAAATCCAATCAGTCAGACCATTTTAGTCTTCATGGCCTCAGATAACAAAACTGCTTGCATCAATTAATTTCCACATCTAGCTACATCTGAGGGGTATCAAAGTAACGATGACCATCCCTGTCCAGTGCAGGAGCTCTTGTAACAGAAGGAAAATTAGATGACCTCCACTTAGAATGCAGCATTTCAGCATCCTGCTGGGACAGGGTGTTGTCAGGAAAAGATGCTTAAAGGTTAGCCTTCTTGACAGACAGCAGTTTTGATAGGCAGTCAGTCTTCCATTTAAAAACAACAGCGTCCTGTACAGATGTGCAACCTTTCTCACTTTCCCCGAAAGTTTTCTGTGAAAGCAACTCTGCACTTTATAACTTTCATTATTAATTCTTGACTTGATTCTCTATCCGTAAAAATACAGTGCACACATTTTTAACCATTGTGTGCCTTCCTGGGGTCATTCATACCCTCGATTCAGTCAAACCGGGGAAAACAGAGCTGCTCTTTTTTAAACAAGCCCCTGGTCAATAACATTAATAAGAGCAAAATCATCACTTCAAATTGGAAAGCATTGGCGTCACAAATTTATAATCTGTGTACTAGCACCTAGCAGCACAGTTGTAGGAAGTGAGAAGTTGTTGCACAATCATGATATTTGTGAAGGAGAATACAAACTGCATGCTTTGGATGTGAGCTGTTTTGTTAATTGCATCTACATTCATTTAAGAGCTCTTTAACATGTGGCCCAGGAAAGCCCAGAATCAAACGACTGAATTAAGGGGACTTCTCTTCCTCCTTTGCTCTCATTAAGATCCAACAGTTTGTCTCCTCAGTTCTGAGAGATTCACAGGTTGCGTTGAATGGGATGCTACAAAGTTGCATACTGCCCCAATTCAAGATAAGCAAAAACGTTTTTAGGAAATTGTGAAAAGGTGTTTACAAGATTTACGATGCATTCACACAGCAACCCAACGTATTTGGACGTGTTATTGCATGTGATGTCATACTACAGTACATTGAGCAACACATGTCATTTTATTATCATTTCATTATATATTTAAAAAAAAATCAATATTATCTTTCCTAAAATATAACCTGATTTCAAAAATGTATTTAAGAATAACTTTTAAAAGTCAAATCACACCCAATTAACACACACAATTGAATTTACACCATAAACGTTGTTGTCCATTAAAACATGCTGCAGGGTAATTGAAGAGATGTTGAAACAACGTCTAGGCGGGGAATAGACTTCTGTTTTCAATCCTCAGCCTTTGGCAGCCTTACACAAGAACTAGACTAACAGTGACGTCTATAAAAAGAGCAGGAACAGGCGTCTGAACTATGATCCTGACAACATCTTGCTTATGCTGAAATGACAGAATGCAAACAAGTTGCTTAAATCTTCCATTTTTGGTTGAGGTTTCAAAGATTGCTTTATTAACTAGTGGAGGAAATTGTCATCTTGAAAATAACTACAGTTCCCAAGAACGTAGAAGAGTAATAGCTAAATTGTGGTTGCATGCTTAGAAACAAGCCCATGTCACCGTGGTGTCAGGCATGTTGACCATGGAATAAATGTAAATGTACTTTTGTGTTCACAAATGGCGCATGTGTCCGGCTCATGAATTGTTCAGCCTAAGCCACAGAGTGCCCAAACAAACTCTGAACTTGTCCCACAGGCACATTGTCGTTTTGGCTTTTCCATCATTATTGCTGTCACACACACACATCCAATCCCCAGCTGTGCCACCCCTTGGCTCATAACAACCTGCTCATTATCAGCAGATTTACAAAACAAAAAACATCCTAATCACACTTCCTCCCTTTTTACTACTCTCATCGCTGGCAGTTTGGAAAAATTGTTGTGAAAAACATAAGTCTTTTCACGTGTGCATTAGCCTTATCTTTGGGAAAACACCTCAATCTGTTGAAACTTGCAAAAACAAGTCTTAATTGTACATTTGTTCAATGAGATCATTCAGCCTGCTGTCGTGTCTTGCTAAGATTTAAGTTACAATCAGGTCTGCAAGCTTATGATAGCATTAAGGGATCAACAAAGGTATCAACAATTATCACTGAGTGTGTTCAGGACATTATAAAGGCTTAGAACGATTTGTGCACGTGTCAGACTTGTTGGTAAATGTCTCTAGATAAATGACTTGAAAGCACCACCCAAAACAACACACTTTCCTAATGCAAGAGAGAAAGACAATATGTTAATACTCTCATCCAGCTCAAGGACCTATTTGGTTTGTTCAAAATTGTGTATATATTGTGTATACATTTACATATACATACACACAGTTTTAAACACACATAGACTTGGCCTATGTTTAGGACAAAGAGACTGGAAAGGAAAACACTGTTAGCATGTGTTACAGTTTTCAAAAACCAGAACATTTTCATTGTGGGCAACCTTCTCACAGGAGTATTTGGGGGGATAACATCTGGTCAGCAATTAGCTTAAACTATATACATATTGGGCATGTAGTTGTGATCATTGGTAGGATAATTATGTCAAAAGGCCCTCTTGAGTGCAGCGATACAAACTTGTGTGTCGTCAAAGTGGGCTGATGTTCCAAGAGAGCCTCTCAATGATCTCATACATTAAATGTGCAGCTTGGGTAAGCCCTGCTTTCTATCTGCGTAAGTGTGTTTGTGACTGTGTGTTTGGTCATCCACCATAAACACTGTCATCAGAGGTAGACTGTGCATGAGAAACATAACTCGTCATTTTACTCTAATACCACATTAATAACATTCTTCTTATTCAAGTCAAAACGTTCCAGGTTGCAGATGAAAATTCAAGGGATGGCATTAACTTTAGGGGAGGGCATTTAGTCAGTCCACACCACATGTACAGCTCTAGGACAACCACTTTACTAACAGGCTTTGATATGTACTATAATGAACTAGGGCTTTTGTAACTGGAGCCAGTTGTCATTAGTGCCAAAGCGGGGTTTCCATCACTAACAGACACATTCTTGACGTCACACATTCTCAGCCTGGGACCTACCAAAAGGACAACATTAATTAGGACATGCGGTCATAGGGAAACAAGTCAACAAATTTGTGATACACATATGGTTTCATTCTTGTTTCACCGCGGCTGCATTCCTCCAAGGAATGCTTTGATCTGTAGCCTCAAAAACAACCCCCAGCCTGTGATAGTGAGCACTTAGGATTTCCCCAAGCTCTCTCTCTTCTATCCTTCAACTTTTTAATCAGTTGGTCCTTGGTCTTTACTTTATACAATTTCTTTATCCATTACCACAGCGTATTTTCAGTAATTATTTATACGGCAGCAACATAATTATTCCTCTGGGATTAGAAAAGTGTAATTGAACAAACGCACAAGGTGCTGGCCTTGTACATTGTAGCTGAGACAGTGAAGCAGTCAGGATCACTGAATACATCTCTGTTAAGGTTTGTGCTGAATAAGCAGTTTTGATGTCTTTGGATGTTTAATTTCTTTATTAATGAATCCCTTTGCAATGAGACAGTTGCTAAGAATTTGAGGGGAACAATGCAAGGACCACACAGCACCTTCTTTAATTCATCCATCAGATGAACGTCATGAATCCCACCCACACAGTAAACAACAGGCTCAAACATGAACCATCACACGCCAAGTGTTTGCCAGTTTTACACATCTGCCGTCTGAGACATCCACTAAGTGTTACCAAATGCTCCAGCCAGCAGGCTTAACGTCATGTTTCAAAACTAATTCAGCTGAGTCGAAGTGGTCTTACTTAGAAAAGCAAGACGACAGCGATGATGGTAAGCCAAACAGAGCACCGCATGCTGCTCAGCGAGCGAGCCGTCAGAGGTAATGAGAGCTTACCCTTTTTTCTTAGGAAAACAGGGAGGAATACCTGCAAAGCTAGTGGAAATGAGTCATCCAGCGAAGTGCAAGGGAAAAGCTATTATCGTGAATATATGTCATGAGGGATGTACATTAAGTGAGATAAATACAGTACATTTCAACTGTATATTCTTAGTAGATGGAGGGTGAATAAAAAGGTGCAATTATCAGCAGTTATTGTTGTAGTTGGAATTCTCAACTACAACAAACATTAAGTTAGAATTTTTTAATCATATGCAGCAGCAGTGTGTGCTGGCCGTTTGTAGACTTTTATGATTTTAGTTGTTTTCTGTTATGTATTGTTCATAGTTGAAGTCCAGAAGGGCAGGAAAATGTTTTACCAATGAAGGGCCCTGCTGTTGTCAGCTTTCTCTGGAAGGCTCAGCACCCACTAACACGGTTGTAAATCAAGGATGTTGTGGGAAAGATTCAATTTTCCGAGTTTACTAGACAATAAAAGTTTCCAAGGAACACACGTGGATATGTGCTCCTGCTGGTGGGAGAGACCAGTTAAGGTAATCCATTGGGGGCAAACCCAGAAACTTGATGCCACTGGCTCCCCATTGACATTTAATATGTTTCCATTAATCACACATCTACTAGAAGTTCCTTTTTGAGGGGATAGGAAAGTAACAAATAGTTTTCAATCACCTGCTTGCCCTGTGTCTAGTGTGGCTACATAAAAAAGGGCAAACAAATAAATCCCTAAACAAAATCACAAGTCCTGAATTATATTGCAGAATATCTGACCAGTGTTTTGTGCCCATTTCAACATATAAGCGGCATTAATTGGAGTATTTAAAAATGTTTGGCATGGAAGGAAGAGATAAACATCCAGGTCAACACGTCTTGAGTCTGCACAAACAAAGGCATAAACACGCCAAAATTCTCTCCAAACGTGTATTCTAACAAATACATAGACACAAGTACGAGTAGAAAACAGGAAATCCAGACCCATTACTGAGAAGACATCACAGCTGGCCCGTAATAGCAACAGCCAAACAAGGGAGTCCCCACTTCCTCTTACATATTCTGAGTAAGAAAGGGCTTGAGCAACTCTTATTAGTTTTCTTAGACAGTCCCTTTTAAGGAGCTCACTTACACACGAGGCACAGTTACTCGTGCACAAACATGCATTAACTGTATCCTCATGGTGATTGGTATTACTGCCCAAGTTTTGGGAGGAAATGCCAAAACTCTGTGCTTCAGAGCTGCCCCACCAGAAGTTCACACACACATAAATTCAGTCCATTTTCAATGCTTAACCTCTTCTCATTTTATCATTAAGCAAATATCCTCTGTCCAGTCCTTATCGTTCTCTCTCTCACTCTCTCTCTCTTGCTCTCTTGCCTTCCTCTACTCTCTCCTCCCACTCTATCTGATCTGTCTCCCCCATTACCTCTTCCTGTCAGTGGGCAAGTTCACTGACATAGACAACAGAGGTAAGTGCTGTCTTTTCTGTTCAACACTAGCTTCACGTCTTTTAAGTTTCTTTATTTCTTTATTTTTCCACCGTGGACAAAAGTCATAGTTACAATCTGTCCTCCAGGTCCTGTTAATGCAAAAAGACAGCTCATAGACTATTTACTGCAGTTAGGAGAGTTGTTACAAGGTGTGTGTGTACTTTAACCACTGTCATGTGAACCTGACAAAGTCCGGAATCTTATTTAACCTGGTCATACACAATTTGTGCACTTTTGAATGAGTGTATGTTTCAAATCAGTACTTTCTGTTTAAAAAGCTGAATAGATAAACGTACCTTAATTTCCTGAGGGAGTACCTTAATTTCCTGAGGGAGTCTTCCCAAGGGATCAATAAAGTTCTGTCTAAGTCTAAGTCTAAGTATAAAATCTACAATAGTACCTGTATGTGTTACAGCCTTCTGTAATAACAGTTTAAATTCAAAGAGAGATCAGGCAGAAACAGTTTTCAAACAAAACAGCAAACACCATTGTCACATAAATTCAGGATAAGAATAATACCTCCAATCGGATATTGTAAACAAATAACTTTTTTAAATAAGTTAGATTGCTTTTATATCTTGTATAAACATGTCCTAAAACATTTAACCATTTTCCAAAGTTCAAATTGAGTTAATCTTACAACTTTAGGTAACTAATTCCAGTCCCTGTACTTTCAAATATTTTGTGGATGAAAAAACAAACCCCACTAGAATGAATGAATAACCTGGCATGAGTTCAGACACCTTACATCATAAATAAACCGTTACCCAGGGATACAAAACAAAAACAACTGAACGCTACATGGCCTGAAACAAACTTACACATGCTGGGATATTTGTCACATCTGGAAACAGGACAGACTAACCAACCTCTTTATCTGTTTCCAATGTGTCCCCACTTCCACCATCCACCTCCTGGAAACCCTCTGGCCTCTACTTCCTGTCCGTCTGTCTGTCTTTTGCCACCCCCGCTCTCAGAGATGAAAGAGAAGAACCCCTGGCACACGCCTGTGACCATCATCCTCACTGTGATTGGCGTCATAGCAATTGTTACCTTGGTGACGGTTGCAGTTTTGCAGAACAAGCCCATCCAACAAAAGTACAAGGTATGGTAAAGCAGCAGCAAACATTAAAACGCACTCCTTGTGCATACAACACATTGGAATTTTAGTCTTAATATCTACAAGCCAAATTTGGTCTCAGGTCAATATGACCTCAACTTGTGAAGCGGTTATAGTTACAGAGATCAAACACCAAATATGACCAAAGAATGCAAACAATACATGAAAAATCACCATTTGCGTCATAGAAACACACTAAATTTGAGTTGATTGCACTTACAGTTTTACAGTTTTTTTCTCAAGTTCAAAGTAAAATCTATTACTGATCAATTTGATGACAATCTATGGGTTATATTACTATTATACTGAAAGTTTAATTGATCACATCTGGATGGAAGACATCGACAGTCAATGGCACGTAGCTTATTATGAATGTATCCTGCTTTCCACTTCACAGTATGGCATAGTACTGGATGCTGGCTCTTCCCACACGGCTGTTTATATCTATGAGTGGCCGGCAGAGAAGGATAACAACACTGGAAGAGTTCAACAAAAATATTCCTGTAAAGTAAAAGGTAAAGCCGGCTCTCGTGTTCAAAGTCTACAAATTCTGAGAAAACCTTGAAATATTTGAAAATGTAACTGCATGTCAATAGTAGAATATACCAACCTGTTAATGTTTGATGAAAGCCCGTCAATGTGGTTTGGACATCCTTAAAATAAACTATATTCTATAAATGCAGAAAAAATTTAGAAAAAAATAAAGACCCTGCCATTATAGAAAATTTCCTTTTAGTTTCCCATATATTTGTGTGACTAAACATCTGTACGAAAAGCTGAAAACTAATTCCACAAAGGCTCAGTGAAATCCCTAAAGCAGGGGTGCCAAACTTATGAGCCGGATATGATGGCTCATTAAAGCCATAACTCTGCTAACAACAACTGAAAATTATAATGACAGCCATTAGGTTCAGCTTCCAACAATGTGTAACATCTATAGCTACAATTGTTACAAAGTTAATGCAAGAACGTGGAGAACAAAAAGCTTTACTCGCTTACTATGAAAGGCAGGATGCAGCCGGTGACCCCTCTGATACAATAAATTATTTTACACAAGGTAAATTTGTGGAGAGACACAGCCCCCACGACTGACACCTTGCCTTATAACAGGGGTATGGAAGAAATCAATTGTTCTGCATTATGAATATCATCACTTCCAGTGCATAATCTGTGTTTTGTACTCTTTGCTATGGTATAAAAGCTCATTTTTGGGGGGGATATTTATGTTTTCAAAAAGTTTAATATTCCCTCACCAGCCTCCCCATTTTTATGATATGCTTGGTCTTTCCAGGTAAAGGTATCTCAAGCTATGCAGATGAACCACAGAAGGCAGGAGAATCACTGAGAGAATGTATGTTTGAGGCCAAAAAGCAGGTTCCAAAGAACAGACATGGCGAGACCCCTCTCTACCTAGGGGCAACAGCAGGAATGAGACTGCTCAAGTATGTTACACGTGGGCACATATTTCCATAATGAAACAGTGGAAACATGTTCATGTACATAATAAATTAAAAGGGAGGCAATCTTCCTTCAGGATCACACCTGGGAAAACATTTATGCTCTGACAGATAGATTAGAATTTAAACTTTTCAGCCAACTGTGAGTGATTGGCTCTTTGAGAGGCAGCACCAATTTTGGCATATCTCTGTTCACAGTTTTTTTTTCTTTACTGGATGACAATATCTTAAACTTTGACACGTTTGTTTTTTCATTGAACTGTTAAGAATTGAATTCACCAATAACAATGAGACACATTATCTGGTGGTTAAAGAGCAGGAGTTTCTCCAGCGTGACACAGACATATACAAACAATATTCCCACAGGGGGTACTCTTTGAAATTAATTTGATCCCTTCTGTGTGAAAACCAACAACAAAACAGAAGTCTTTCTGTAGGGACCTCAATTGAAATCTCTAATGAGTAATTATAACCAGAATTCTCACGCACACACATACTCAAAAAGATTCAACACATAGTGTGTTTTCTTGTTGGAAACATCCATATCATTCACTCCAATTCTGAACTCTACAGTCACGTTAGCCCTGGTAGAACAAAGCACAACTATCTCCAGCCTTCAGCCCCGGTCATACATTTTTTTAATCTACAGCCATATTAAATTTACTGCCAGGGCATGAATTTGTTGCTGTCAAATCCATTTTACACGATGAAGTCCATTTGCTATTTGCTTGCCACTGTAGACTTGAATTATGGATGTGACTGACTAATAAATTTGTGCTCCTGTACGTGTGCATGCAGTTTGGACGACAGTTCGGCATCAAACAAGGTATTTCAGGCTGTGGAGGAAGCCCTGCAACGCTTCCCATTTTCCTTTCAGGGAGCGAGAATATTAAGTGGGCAGGAGGAGGGGGCCTTCGGCTGGGTCACTATCAACTACTTAAGCGATCGCCTCAAACAGGTTTGTCAACATGCATGCATTAGATGTATTGATTGAATTCATTCATTCATTTGAATTCTTTTATGTGTCTGTTCTGGTGCTTGTGCTGTGCTCTGATCAGTGCCTTTTTCTTTCTGCTGCAGGGTCTAGAAACCACAGGCGCTCTTGACCTTGGTGGGGCTTCAACTCAAATTAGTTTTGTATCTGACAGTTACAATGGTTTGGAGTCACCCAAAAACTCTGTGAATTTCAGACTTTACGGGAATGACTACCATGTGTATACTCACAGCTTCCTGTGTTACGGGAAAGATCAAGCTCTTGGGCTGGCGTTGGCACATCAGACCAAGGTAAACCTCTCACGTTTCCGGCTATTTAATTCCTAATCAGAGACATGATGTGCTGAAATGTACTGTACAGTAGCGCCGTCACTCTAAAGGGCTTCCTCTCTTTGTCCCATTTACCTTGTTCTCCCTCTCTCCCAGTCAGGTCCAAGAACAATAACAGATCCCTGTTTCCACCCAGGCTACACTCAGACAAAGAACTACTCAATCCTCTATGACAGCCCATGCGTGTCAGAAAGGAAACCCCAGGAAGCTCCTCTCAGCTTCACTCTGTCAGGGAGTGGAAACTTTACAAAATGCCATGAAGTCATCAAAAGTGTCTTTGACTTTACTTCCTGCAATTATAGCCGATGCTCTTTCAATGGAGTCTTCCAGCCAACGCCACAAGGGTCATTTGGGGTAAGGTAACAGTAATAGTCGGTTGAGTTTTATTAAAGCACCTTCCACCACTCTAAAGCACTCTGAATGTATGGCCAAACATTTATTGCATTGCAAACAGGCTTGTGAGTCCCATAAACCTTTATAATAACTACACCGTCAGTACTTTCTGGTTGGGTGTGGTCTGAGAAGGAATCCTACATGTTGATCCTAATGTTCCTGATCTGCTTCACGATATGAAACCCTATAAAATGCATGGACTCAATGACTCAATTAGCCTTGCTTCATCTTAAAAGAAAAAAGAAGCACCATGGTTCCAGTTGATTCAGCAAACAATTATGTGCAATTTCTGATGTCAAATAAACTATTGAACAAATCAGTCCAAATACTCTTTGGGTCAGTGGGGTCCCCATTGGGCTTTAAGATATGAAAATTCTATATTCATTCATTTATTGCTTCATCTGGTAAAGACATCAATACATATTGTTTTGACCTTTCTCTTCTTCTTTTTCACTATAGGCTTTTTCTGCTTACTACTTTGTAATGAAATTCCTAAATCTGACAGATACATCTACCTCTATAGAGGTTGTGAGGGAAAAGCTAATGGAGTACTGTGCAACCCCTTGGACTAAGGTTTGGGAATGATAATGAAATAGTCACACACATATAAAACAAAAGCGCGTCAGCAATATTCATTCATTTCCATGTCTTATCTCTGTCTTTGGTGTGCCTTACTGATATCACTGCATTTGTACTACATGAACAGATAGTCAAACAGCATCCAAAGGTAGACCAGAAATATCTCTCCGAGTACTGCTTCTCCGGCACATACATCCTTACCCTGCTGATCGAAGGATACAACTTCACCTCAGAGACCTACTCCAAAATAGAATTCATCAAAAAGGTCAGTAGATCAAGGTCCACCCTTTCCTGTTTGACACACTCCAGACTCATGGCTCCATCTGTGCTATATGTGGGACTGTGTGTAGAAAGTATGTGTCCTATAGGTTTTGGATGCTAAATATCTTATGAATTTCTAGAAACCTAAATTTCCTCTATCCACTCTTTTTCAAGATTAAAACTCAAAATCTGAAAGTTATAAAGTCGAGACCAGGAAATAACTAACCAAGAGGTTAATAGTCTCCAATAAAAAAAAGCACCTTGGAGCTTCCATTTGGCAACAAGTAAAATCCTAAGTGTTCCAGTTAACAGCCTTGTTAAAACCTGGGACCATCATATTTTCTAAATGAATATTTCCTGAAGCAACAAGTAAAACTTACACCTGCAAAAGAACTGGAGTGAGTGACTTTCTTTATTGGGCTGGCTGTCTAAGTAGAAAACGAGTATAAGCAACAACAACAAAAAAAGACACTTTACAATAGAAGACTAATTACTTCAAGGCTCACCACTTATGTCGAAGAACTGACAGAAAATGACTAAAATAGGTTCAGATCATAAAATATCTTCTTTAAAAGAATTGACAAAAATACATGCAGGGTATATAAAACCTTAAATAAATCTTGAAACAAAAAATCACTCCAGAGTCATTTGGTTGCAGTGAAATGGGATGAAAATAAATAAATAAATAAAAATAAGGATTGATTTTAAAAGCTAAAAATGCATTAAGTGTGAGCCATTCTTTGTAGTAACATTGGTTTAAATCCATCAAAACAAAAAAACATATGAGTACATGTTGGTGCAACAACTGCGACCAGCAGCCATAAGGGATTATTTTTTCCTTTGTTAACATCAGTCATCTTCTCTGAGGAAAAAATATTTACATAGACGTGACGTAATATTTCCTCTGGTGATTGAGTCATGAGTGTTTCCACTGTTTTGAACAAACAAAACGTTCAGAACTTGGGAAAAAAACAAACAAACTGTGAATCCAATTATCACTTAATCCCAGCACATGATATTTCATTATACAGATATGTTTTGATGATTAAATCAAACAAATATATCATCATAGTTTGTGTGATGCAGGATGGACATCTGACCTTGTCATTGCTGAGACTAAAAATAGATCCAGCAGCTTTAAATGGTTATGTAGTTGAAGATGGAAGGAAAAGCTCTCAGTCCAAATGCTAAAACAGGAATCATAAATCATCATCTCAAACCTAAAAAATCACTACAAGAAACAGAATTATCCTCAAATGCTTGCTAAACTTCCTTCATCTTAATCCAAGCAAAAAGATACATTTATTCACATGAAGAGCAACAAAACTAAAACAAATCTGTGTTTCATTGTTGGTGGTTTCTCATCATGACTGGCTAAAAGTTATATCAGGGCAAATTGCTTTCATATGAAGCCAGAATTACAAGAAATAGTGGGAAGTAGACATCAAGCAAGCAACACTGTGGTAGACATTTGAATGTCAAAGACACAAATCACATCCCCACAGGAAAAACTTAAATATAACCAGTCCCAATTCAGTCCAGATGCAGGGGGTTTAAAGGAAACGAAAAACAGTACAGCATTATGCACAAAACTACAAGACGCCACATATAAGAGCCAAACTTACACTTATTTGTTGGCACTGCAGGTGAAATAAAGAACAAATTATGACAATCGACATAATCAATAAATTCTGAGTTGATGCAAAACAGAGGCAGTTCCTCATATGGACTATGAACAATGCACTAGAAAAGATCATGTGAACAAGTTACTCCCGGATGTACAGAGTAAAGATAATGAAAATGAAAACAAAACTTGGAGAGTGACCTGTGTCCACTGAGACATGTTCACGTCAGTGAGGACTCGTCAGCATGGGCCTGCGTGATTGGTCGAATGGGTCAGGTGACGGCACGAGGTCTAAAAACGTTTTTCTATGGTGACTTTGTCAAATATTCTCCATGACATCTATATATATTATTATTACTGTGTAAATAACTAGTGATTGTAAGGGTCGGAGTATGTTGCGACAAAACGGGCTGAGACCTGCTGTTCTAAGAAGGAAATAGTGACAAATTCTCACCTTCTGGGATGGCTGCCCACCTGCGTGCGTTTATCCAGGTTCAGCATTCTAAGTCTTTTTTTTAATCGTCTGACATAGTTTAATAAGAGCTACAGGTCCCCATTTGAGTTCCTCAGTTAAAAGGCTACGTCACATGTAAGGGGAAGTGGGAACAGCTTATCAAATCATTACATTTCTGTGGAATGAGTTAAAGAGCTTATCAAATATAACAGCTGGTATTGAATTATCAAGTTTGTTGTATGCATTTAAGCTCTCTCTTAGATTTGAGCAGGGAATAATCTGCTAACAATATGCTCTGCCTTGCTGCGCAGCAACATGATAGAAATCTTAAAAATGAATAAACAAGTCTGAAGTTGTAATTCTTCTCTTGTACGGTTTTCAGATAAAAGGCAGTGATGCAGGCTGGACCCTAGGCTACATGTTGAATTTGACCAATATGATTCCTGCTGAAGCTCCGGATTCGCCCCTTCTGCCACATGCCGGCTATGTCTCCATAGTCACCATCATCGCAATCCTGCTCTTCGCCCTCTTCATCCTCAGCCTGCGTCCTGTCTGGCCCACTTGTTCCAAGCAGCCCCAAATCGTATGAATCCGCAGATGTACATTATGTATGCATAAACTTATGTGCAATGAAGGGATTGTCTGTGAAGATGTGTGTGTGTGTGTGTGTGTGTGTGTCGGTATGCTGCTGCTATTTTACCAATCTATGTGTAGGTCAAAGGTCAGCTGAAACTTCCAAACAGATTACTGCAGCTCGTAGAGATTCATGGACTTCTCAGAAGGACAAATGCCTTCTCTTCTCAACCCGGAGTGAGAGCTTCATTTCGGGTTGAGGGAGGTTTTCTGCATATGAATGTGTGTGTGAAAGCGTGTTTGAATGTGCGTTTGATTTTGAATGCATGCCTGAATGTCAGCGAGAATCCACATCACTCCGCATGTGTCTGTGTTTCCAATTATGATGTGAATATATACAGTAACTGTTTGAATAAATTAGACTAAGTTTATAGAAAATGTTCAGTGTGGTTTCTCGAGGTGCACATCTGTAGAAACGTAATCACAACAAGGTTCAGTTGTATAATGTATTTACATTTCATTCAGAAGTTTTGTGATTAGTGTCTCATCCACAACCTAAAGACAGAATTATTTTAATTACAATGTAAGGAAGCTATGATTTGAAGCTTGAAAGCTAATTTAAAAGTGAGGAAAAGATATATTTATTTGCTGACAAATAACACCCACCTTAAATATAAATACAGATGAAAAAGCAGCTTGGATGTGTATAACCCCATCATGTACTTCCAAACAACTGCTTTCTTACCTTTAGATGTAACAATGAGGTATTTTGTGTATTCAATTTTGTTTGAAAGAATAGCAAGCAGCATGATTAAAAGTCCTGGCAAGACCTTTACCTAAACTTCCTTTAACATGAAAATGCCTCCCCCTGGTGGCAAAAATGCTTGTGTTACAGCTGGGTTCCCACAATGACCTGTCAATACATACTATCAGGAACTCAAGCCTAATAAACCTGTAAGAAACCAGGAAGAAAAAAATGTTTTTCATTGCCATCAACTGATCTTCTTCATCCAGTACTTTCACACGATGGGCAGTCAGCTAACTGATGGTATGCCTGATTACCCTGGTGCCGTACTGCCTTACAGTCTCCAAGAAGGCAAATTTCCTATGCAAATACGAGCATGGAGCACAGGCGGTTCAAAGTGTGAAAACCTCTCGTGAGAACTATGCATCTTTGGCATTGCAAAGCTCGGTTTAGAAGAGAAAACTTATTTTTTCAACCCTTTTGGGGGGCCCTGCCCTTCCTTTTAGTCAAAGATAAATATCTACAGGGAATTAGAACAAGGGGAAAACAGCACCACACTGATAATGTGTGGGTGTGCCTACTGTAATACCACACATGTGCGTTGATGTTGGCAGAAAGGCAAGCACTTTTAAACTATCAAGCAACTCAGTTTTTTGTGCATTGACACTCCAGTAGGCTCAAATAATAACATTTTATAGAGCTGAGAAGCTATGTGTTGAACAAGAGTCACCAAATGACTTCCTTAAAAATAATATATCTCAAACACAACTCCTGGAGGCCCAGACAAGTGTTATCTTAGCTTTCCATTAACATCGGACGATAAAGCTGGTAAGTAAGGCACTGATGTGGTGCTCCGTGGCAGAGTCTCAGCTTGTGCTGACACAGAGGGAATGGCCGGTAGTTGATCTGACGATATTTGATCGGCGGGTTCGGTCAGCTGGCTGCTCATGTGGTCGCGGTCGATAATGTTCGCGGTCTCAGAGTCCAGCTCCCGAACACTTTCTTGGTAGAACATCTGTCTGAGCCGTCGCATTTGGGGAAGCTCGCAAAACGTCTCCATCACCACCAGGACGCACACCAAGCCCAGCAGCAGGTAGACTGTGAGAACGAGCACACGGGAAATGATGCAGAGGGACAAAGGAAAGATATCAGTGTTCAATAAAAAAACAGAGGATTCCTTTTTTTAAGATGACCGATTTGAAAGCAATACAAAAGTTTTTGAAAAAAGAAACAAATAATGGCTGCCTTTACAGTCTTGATATGTCTATACAATCCCACTGAGAAAAAGAGATGACTATAAAGAGAAATGTAAAAGACAAAAGGCATAGTAAGATTTCTTGTTATCTTTTTATTTATTTTTTAAAACCTATGTTTAATTCAGAAAGGTAAGAGGAAATCATGTTGCTGACCTGGTTTATCGGTAAGATTTCCACTGTGAATGTAGCTTATATATATATATATATATATATATATATATATATATATATATATACACACAAAACAATGACTTTCCCTACACTATTATGGATCTTTCTCACGCCTATGAGGGGAACAGTTGTACCTTAAGTGGTACCTCATCTTTATATAATATATACTTATGATGCATTACATTTCTTATTGACTGAGTGGAAATTTTTAATTCCCTGAAAATGCATTCTTTTTTCTTAAACAGCACTCTGTGTTGAGAGGCACACTCACCTGTTATGGCCAGTCTGTACAGCTGTGGGTGTGGGTTGGCCTCCTTACTGTGGGTTTCTCCAGGAACATAATCTCCGAGGCCAATGGTTGTCAGTGAGATGAAGCAGAAGTACAAAGACTCTAGAAAGTTCCAATCTTTTTCCAGCGTCACAAAGATCCACGCAGGGATGAGGAGGAAGATAATGACCATGATGACGGCTAGAGAGGTGGCGTGAAGGACGGCCAGGTTGGACCTGGACATGGCCCATCGTCTGTGGAAGTAGGAGACCGGGCGTCGACTCATCAGGACCACGAGTCTTTCCACAACAGTGGAGAGGAAGAAGAGGGTAACGGGGATGCCAAAGAGGGAGTAGAAAATACAGAAAGCCTTGCCTTCATCAGAGAGTGGAACAGTGTGACCATAACCTGAAAACACAGCATAACATGCAACACTATATCAGTACAGGGGAATTAAATGTAAGGCTGGGATGAAGCTCCCAGGTAATGAGAGAATGACAGGCTGAGTTAGCACTTTTATTAACCCTCTGTGGAAGCTCATTTAAATCAAACTAACAAGATTTTCTAGTCCCTAAACGAGCACAGTCTTTTACTTCCACGTGATGCCACAACGCCGGAGTGGGACGAGGAAGAATATCAACTTATTTTTTGGTCAGATTTGGATACACAAACACTTTCCCTTACGATGTACATCAAATTTATGTATACTGTGCAATTCCTAGTCCCATTGTCTTCTTCAGGCTGTTACTTTAAATTCATAAAGGAGTGTTCAGACTTTAGTTCTGTACTGATATTTACTTGGCACATCAAATAGTAAAATAAATGTGACAGCCATTTATATTGGCTCATTTTACAGATTAGCTAAATATAACAAAGAAACTCTTTTTTCAAACAGGGAAACTCAGAAAGTAGTACATCCCCTTTCACCATTCACAACTCTAAACGTCCATTATGATCTAGAGATGATAACCCATATGAGACACCACCTGAAATGTTTGTTGGGCTCTTTTGGAGACTCCATTTCAGGAGTCACTGTTACAGCTGATGCCTAAGTTTTAAATCAAGGTCTACACCTTAATTAAAAAACTTAAACTGAACATTTGAAAATCTAACAAGTGAAGAACAGAAAAGGTGACCTAATCACTAGATCATATTTCTTAGTCATCACAAAGAAGCAACACCGAGGAAGTAGCTTCTTTAGAAAAACACAACCTGAAGCTGGAAGTGGCTCACCTGTTGTGGTCAGCACGGTACTGGTGAAGAACAGGGAAGACACAAAGTCCCAGTTTTGGCCGGTGTCATTTTCAAGGACGGACACCCCGTAGTTGCTGGCCTGCAGCGCGCGCGCCAGAAGCTCCTCCAGACGCTCGTCGGACACGCAAGTGTTGTTGTTCAGGAAGTCCCGACGGGCCGCTTTCAGCTCCCGTCGAAACTCCTCTTCGTAGGGCAACTCGATGGCCGAGAAGATCCCGGCGCCGATTATGAGGTAGAGGATGTAGGCGACGATCAGAACGGCAAAACTCACCGCGGACCGGTGTCGCTCCATAAAGCGAGCGCAGCGCGCTCCCGGGCTGCCGTGCACCATCCTCCAAAACTTGGATTCCTCTAGATAACGTCCCCGGTCGGTTGCTTTTAACGATGCATTTAACCTCCTGTCCTCTCCAACCCGGAGGGTTAGCTCGCCTTCCTCATTCTTAGTCTCTCATTGGAAACCGGTGCCGGTGACGTCACTCGGCCACCTCACCTGGTAGAAAGTGCGTACCTGCATGGGCTCTGCTCATATTCTCCTCCCTAACCGGCCCAACTGGTTTTCCGTTTGGACTCGGAAGGATCTGTTTGCCCTGCAGACTTTTTCTTTGGAGAGGCAGATTTATAGAACATGTTAACAATTATAATGTACACAAATAACAAAAGAATGCCTTAAACTGTGTTAAGCCTATCTAATTTAATTTCTGTGGAGTTTCCTTTTTTCTTCTTTTAACTTAAATTACCTGAAAAACATAATGTCGAAAAGTTCCCATCAAATTGATAGAAATCCATTCATCTAAATATTAATCTTGTGCTACGTAGCACCACTCGTTACTTCGTTTACGGATCTGAAATACTTTCAGTACCGACTTTAGGGTCTTGCATTGTGCATTTATTGAGTCCACCAGCATGTGGCGGTGCAGATCGCGTCCACTCGTGTTCAGGTGTTGTGGCACGGCCGCGGGAGCGCGCTCAGCAGGTAAAACCTGCCTCACTCGTTTTTGCTGGGTATCTGACGTCTGGCGACTCGCCGTAAAAAGAGCCACTGATATATCACCCAGAGGTTTACAGCCATATAACCCGCAACAGACCCTATCTCTGATTTAGGAAGCCAGTCAGACTGGCACATGAACGGAGCTCTGGCTTTTACAAGCTTGACTAGTTCTCTGTAGAAACTGCAGAGGGAGCTGCTGCTCTGTCAGTGCAGGCAGCTCTGCAACAACAACGCAACCATTTACGCATGAAATGTGCACTGAAAATAAATGGATCGCCCTTTTTTGGGGTACTGATCCTCCTTTGTGAGTGAACATATGATAAATTTACCTGATTTGGGTCGATAGTTAGATAGAAAACATCAGTGTTACTCTGATTTAGCTGCAGCTGATTTACAGACCTTTGGAGATGAAGGCAAATTCTTAGATGCATATATCAGCTATGAAGTATGAAAGTCAGAAAACTGGATCAGTGGCATCAGAACAGCTGGGCGCCCATATTGATTTTCACTGAAGATGCTCACCAGGCAAGCCTGTGGGGTCCACTCCAAAGCATCTGCCCTCAGGCTCAAAAACCTCCACTGTGCACCAACAAATTTGTGGTCCTGCTAACCGACTACCACCCATCCCCTCCGGAGTAAGAAGAAAGGAAAAGAAGGAAGATGATTGTCTGCCTTCTGCTGTTTTCACTGTTTCTAGCATCATTAGGCAAAGAAAAAAAGAAGCAGTTGGTAATAAAACGCTTTTTATTGATAAGTTACCACCAGACATCTGCTCAACTCACTCCATCATTATTTTCATCCCTCCCTTTCTCTCTCTCTCTCTAACATATCTGGCATCTCACAATAAATAATTATTTACATCCATTAGGAAGGCGCAAATAAAAAGCATAAAAAAGTATCATTAGACGTGGTGCCAATGGGGTAATATACGGCGAATGAGACAGCCTGGAATCAATACCGCTGTGTAAAAAGCTGACAGATAGATAGATGATGGTCACTAATTATAGTCATGGAAAGATGAAGGCCCGTGTTTGATGCAGCTCCTCTGTTTTCCGTCTCTCTGAATTGCATTACATATATTTGTATTTAATCTAGAACTCCCATGGCGTTTTGTGGAGCATCCTGAACACATTCAGTTATCTGACAATAAAACAGAAAAAAGATCAGCATTTTAGTTTATCATGAACACATTGCTCAGTATATTTAGTTCTGACACAGTAGTTTTCCTTTGATTGAATATTTCATTTTTACACTCCCTGTTACAGAGAAGACTGCACCTTTTATTTTTTATTTCACCACATGAATACTAAATATACATGAAAGTATACACATATGATATGTAGGTAGTAACTAGGCTTTTTAAATGTGTGGCATGAGTCCAAATTAGCCAGTCTAAGACATACTTGAAACTCCAACTATCTAAAAATGTTAAGCACTCACAACAATCAGTTTGTAGCTTGTAAGAACATTTTCTATGACTCATGAGCAGCAGAAGCAATGTTTTATGGGTCCCCTTACCTCTGCACTCATGTCTGACGTCCGAGAAGAGAACATGTTCCTGAGAGAACACAAATAGCCCAAGTCTTCCTCCAGCCAGAGTGTGATCATACACTGCTCCCGAGTCAGACAGAATCTCCCTACCTTCATACACCACCACCCTGCCATGGGAACACAAACAATACAGATGCTATGGGAGGGAAGTAACTCACACTGCGTTCAGACATAAATGCACATCAGACTCCATTCATGCTATTTTTCATGACGAAATCAGTTGTGGAAAGTACAAGGTGTCCTGGAGGAACAGTTTCCTACTTTACAGTACACAAGTCTAAGCCACCCTTCATATGTACTGCCAGGAAAACAAGAACTAGACACAGTGATTTATTGAGACATTTCTTGCAGCTTTAAAACTGATCCAGTGAAATGGGAGCTGCAGTAAACAGCACTCAACAATGGACAGAAATTTAGTTAAAAAAAGACACCATTCACATATTGTTGTCACATTTTTATGACAAAATCTGAATTCAGTGATTCGTCCCCTGCTTATGAGAGTAAAGAACATAGTTTTTGCCATTTATTCCTGACTGATAAGAATTAAATGGCAAGTAGGCTATGTGCTTAAAGAGAAAACTGAACCAACTATGAAAAAATATCAATGAATCTCTATTCTTCACAATCAAAGTGCAGGAGCCACATCCTCTAAGCGTGCACCCTCTGTGCAATCACTCAAAAATGCCAGTACCCAGAATGCATCAGGGTCATTGATTGGATTTTCAAAGAAATTTGAACATTTGGTCAAGGCAAAAAAAGGCTTTGTTCTCTGTATTTTTCAGGGTGAAAATCTAACTATGGCTATGGATGATGTCACTGTTTGGACATATTAGAGGAACTCTGCCTGGGAAAGTTATAGATTAGCTTTGTTTTCAAGGCTATTAGTGAAAGGAACAACTATGCAGAAGTAGCCATGTCAAGTTGAGGAAAATACAGTTCGACATAGAAGGTTAATTACACCAATATCATTAACTAACTTTTGAGGACAGATGATGATCCTATATCCAAATAAATCTAAAGGTTTAACACATTCTATTTGTAAATTTAGATAACTTTTACACAAGAAATTGTTTTTTTGATAAGCATCCAAAGAAAAGGAAAATATATTTCATTACCTGGATATCTAGAGTCAGTTTCATTCAAAAATCAATAATCCATAATAACATTAGATACTGCACCTGATGAACCCAGTTTTGGGTCGATGTATGAGGTGCATGCGATAGGCCGTAAAATCCTTCCAGCCAATTTTATTGGGGTCATGCCATAATGTTCTGACCTGAAAAAGACACACATTGTGAAACAAAAGCATTCTTAATCTTTTCTAGCAGTTAAACAACTACTCTGTCTGTTGTCAAATAATACATTTCATACAAAAAATGTGAAGTTTTAAAGAGGGATTTCTCCAGTTTCTCCCCTCTCACCTGGTGTCTGGTGTTTCCTGTGTGCCACAGAGCATTGCGGAGATACTCCCCTGGGCCTGAGTTAGAGTTAACCAGTTTGAGTGAGAGTCCTGCAGTGGCAAAGGCTTTGGTTGGCCTTTTTTCCCAGTAGGCTTGAGACACCTGCCATAAGAAGTAAAAGAGAATGAAATGGAAAGTGTATGATAAGTGGACTTACTGAATAAAAGAAGTAGCTGGTCGACAGTTGTCATCCTACTGAAGACAGAGTGCCTGAAAGGTCAAGTCTTTTTATGCAGTGTTCTTTTATATTTTGCTGTGATTTAAAACTGACAGGAGACAGAAGGATGAGGTCATAGTCTATATGTTACTTTATAGTATTGTCGTGGTTTAGGTTCAGATTCTTAAGGTGCAGTTAACATACGGTGTGTGCTTCTCAGTGATAAAATCTGCACTCACCTGTTTCCACATGACGACATAGAAGCGCCGACTGGACTGGTAGGCGAACACAATGCCAGCGTAATCATCATCTCGGTTGGTATTTACATAAAATGTGACACTGAAGTCAACAGCGCTGAATTTGTCATATCCTGTTAAAAAAATAATGTAAGTCAATTAAACAGATCCAGATTCATCCTTATCATGTATTTTTTCTTACCTAAAGCAATTCCGGGGTCCGAGTTTGCTTTCTGCAGCAGCTCCGTCCCCTGACTCCTGACCACCCACAGGGGGTCCGATTGCGTGGTGCCTTTAGGGTCCAACAGAACCCCCTGAAACTTCCTGAAGTCTGTGGCACCGATATCCTGGTTCATTGGACAAGGATCCAGTGCGTCTGGAATGCTGTCATTGTCAAAGTCATTAAAGCATGCGTCTCCACTGCCATCCCCTGAGAAACAGAACACTAGTCAGGGTCGGTATAAAAAGGGTAGAATAATAGAATAAATATTGTACTCTTTTCACAATAGAAACCCATTGAATATATATTGTGACATGCAGCTCTGATATCACCTGTAGTACTGAAAAATTAAAGGACTTCATGTAAAATTTTACATCATGTCAGCACAATACATTCAGAATAAATAGCAAAATAATGGCAGCAAACATTTTTGGTTTGTGTTAATTTGTGTATCATATGGTCACAAATACCCTAACATTTCATTTTAAATGGACATTATTTGTCTTAGCATGACACTCTTCAGAGTGCTTGTCTCTTAAAACAAAAACAACACTGACCATCCGAGTCCAGCTGGTCCCTGTTGGGCACCAGTCTGCAGTTGTCCCGGTCATCCGGGATACCGTCATTATCGTCGTCGTGGTCACAAGCATCTCCCTTTCCATCCTTGTCATGATCAGCCTGATTGCTATTGGCAATGTAGGGGCAGTTGTCTAGAGAGTTCTGGTGGCCGTCTTCATCTATGTCCTCGTTGCTGTCGCACATGTCCCCCACCAGGTCACTGTCAGTGTCGAGCTGCCAAGCGCACAAAGAAGTCCACATATGCAATCCACTCTATATTTGTACATTGGTTTTGTTTGTGTGTTTTATGTGTTTTCTTTAAGGAACCTGCAGTGGGTTGTGAAGAAGGGGACAGTTGTCACACTGGTCTCCAACACCGTCCAGGTCCGTATCCCTCTGGTCAGTGTTGTACACAAGAGGGCAGTTGTCTCGTTCATTCAGTTCCTCTGAAAGGAAAGGACTTCATTGATATGTCAAACATACTAAATGACCACAAGATATCCCCCAAACTTCACTCTATCTTGAGTTAGCTTCAGCCAAAAGTTGTCTCCAGATTCTCCAAATCTTTTAATGATAGGGAATTTCAAATTCTTTTTTGTTTAACACTAAAAATATTGTGTCATCCATTAACTATTTGGACACAGAGTCTTAACGACCAATCTTTTCCATGCCGCCATCAAAACATTGAAACCACTTGACTCGCCATCAGTTGACTGATTTTGAAATTTCATCCTGTGACAATACGAGGTAATCTGAAGCCACATTAGAAAGCAGATACTCCTACCATCTCCATCCATGTCGATGCTGCAGGCGTCACCCTCTCCATTGCCATCAGTGTCTGTCTGCAGCGTGTTGCTTTCAAATGGACAGTTGTCACAGCGGTCCCCGACCCCGTCCCCATCAGAGTCAAACTGCCGAGGGTTGTAGACTAGCGGACAGTTGTCCTGGGCAAGAAAAAGAAGCATTGAGATGTACTCACACACACACATAGCTATTCAAATGAATGCCGTCCCAAAAAGTGTAGCCTCGGTAACACGGTCTCACCCTGTCATCTATGATGTCGTCATTGTCATCATCAGGATCACAGGCATCTCCCTGCCCATCTTTATCTGTGTCTTCCTGTCCAGAGTTTGGCATCAAAGGGCAGTTGTCCTGCAGCGAAACACAACTCGGCTCAATTGAGTCACATCCACTCAGATCTAAGCTCAGGAAACTATTTTTTCTTTCTTTTTGTACCTTGTTTGTTTGTGTTTTTTTGTACCTTTTGGCAGTGATAGGTGGCATTCTGCTTGCAGGGTAATTCTTCATTGGGCCATCCATCCAGATCAGGGTCTTCACCACACAGGAAACCATCGCCAGCGAACCCAACAATACAAACACACTTGTACAAGACCTCAGACGCCAGACCGAGGTACACACACTCAGCATACCTGTGGCAGGTGTGGCTATTGTCTTTGCAAGGATTGTATGGGGCGCACACCTACAACCAGAAAAAAGAACTTTGTGGATCCAAATGACTGTGCTTTGTGAAGATTGTTTACAGCAAAGAAAGTTGGCTGATTCACACTGAAAACACCTACCTGCCTGGTTTGCAGGGCTTGCTGCAGGCCCAGCCCATATGGCTGGTTGCCTTTGTAGCGGGGAGGGCAAGGCAGACAGTAGAATCCGGGGTCCGTGTTTATGCACTTCAAAACGCAAACATCCTCCACTTCACACTGAAGATGGAGGTTCAAGACGTTTTTCATGCTCAGCATATAAAAAAATGAACTGTTTGATTAAAAGTTTGATTAAAAGCATAACATGTGTTGTCTAGAGAATTTGCTCCTTGTATGGATTGTATTTGTGATGTATGGGAGCGTGATGCCTTCGGTTGAAATTAAACGTGAAATTGACCAAATCATAGCTTTTAAACTAGCTTTAAGGGGATTAAGCAGTCTGGTCCACCGAGAAACTGAATATCAGCAATCTATATAAAGTGCCCAAGAATATGCCACATTTGGTTTGTTTGTTTGTGTTTTTTCTTTGATAATCCTTTATAACTCAATTTAAAGCAACATAATGTAAATTTGCTAATTTAGCTTACATCTTTGATTATTTGTTGTTTGGTAAAGTCAGTCACACAAAGGTAAATGGGGCATAAGTAATTAGTAATTCTTTGTGTTCTGATCTTTTAGCTGATTACCTCATTCTCATCTTCACAATGAGTGCCATTCCCATTCAAGCCCACTGGACAATTTCCGCATTCCCATGACCCATCGCTGTATGACGTGCATTCCACTCCAGGAAAACATGGATTTGAAATCACACACATATCTGAAACACAAACAAATGTGCATATAAAGTCTGTTACAGCTGAGCATAATAGAAATATCAAATATTAGATAACTGAAAACAGAAGTGTTTTTGGGTTGGAATAATGTTCCTATGATAATCTTCATTGATATTTTAATAAGGCAGAAACATTATTTTTTTAAAAGATGTTCTCTACCACAAAAAAGGATTAAAGTTTATCCTTGGATTTGAGGTTTACTCTTTGTCAGCTCAGTAAAGATGTTAACATACAGCCACATAATAACGTTACCTAAAGGACACTCCTGTTTGTTACATGATTCATAGTCCGTAGCATCCCCAGCACAAGGCTTTCCTCCATTCTGAGGGGCGGGGTTCACACATTCTCGCTCACGACTTATAAGGCCTCCGCCACACGTCGCAGAGCATTGTGACCATTCACTCCAGGATGTCCAACCACCTGCGACTGCACGTACACATCAATTATCAACAGATAAGTCAGAAAAATATCACATATAACATTTAGAATGTGCATTTTTACGCACTGGGACAGAGCGTGTTGTTGCAATCCTGTGTCTCTCTGCCGCTTCCTGTGCACCCCTTGCCCCCCTTCTGGGGTGGGGGGTTGTTGCACAGTCGCACCCGTGTGATGTTGCCAGCTCCACAAGTAGTTGTACACGCGGACCAAGGAGACCAAAGCCCCCAGTTCCCGTCAGCACGCGCTGGACAGAAGTGATGCACATGAAAATGGTAGAACATTCTTTTCACAGACGATTGCCATGGCGCCGCACTTGTGTGTACATTAAGCGAGCAAAACAATCTGTTTCCAGTTAAGACTGCGATATCCCAAAATGCTTTGAGAACAATTCACTTTGGTTCCTTTGGATGGACTTGGACATGTCTGTCCTTAAAAGTCTATTAAATCAAAACATTTGAGAGCAGATGTGCAGAGTGATGTCCTACCCTTGCGGTCACACTTCATCATGGAGCAGCTGCGGGTTTGGAGAGAGGGGCCGGTGCAGCCGGGCATGATGCCATTGCAGGATCTACCCCGCTGTTGCCCTCCACGCCCGCAGGTGACCGAGCAGTGTGTCCACTCAGACCATGGGGACCAGCCATCTTTGTTGTCTTTGTACACAGACACAATAAGATGGAGCTGTTGTGATGCATTTCGGAACCAAACAGATCTCGGTGCACATTTTTGACTGTAAATCACGCTCACTGAGGCAAACGGGACAGCATTTTCCATCGATAAAGGACGGATTGATGCAGGACACCGGGGGACATGACGCCTGCTGACACACAACCTTTCCATCCTGGATGAGACAAGCCAGAGTTGATAAATTTAGATATTGTGAAAATGTCATGTTATTCCATCCAGATGTGTTGTTTGATGCCAAAGGAATGAAATGCCGTCAGGAATAAGTCTGGCTACTCCCTTAACGCATTCTTGACAAAACTAATGATGTTTTATAAAGAAAAACAGACTCAGGAAGCAAGATCAAGCAGGAGTCAAATATAGATAGAGGCTCCGAAAACAAATGAAATGATATTGTGTTGATGTGAAACGTGACCCTAACTAATAAGAGCAATGTAAAGTAACAATTTTGAAGTAATAGAAAATGTGCTGGTTACTGTAGCTTTCTTTTTGAGATTCAGTTTAACTAGTAGCTAGTAAGGTGTGCTTCATAAACTTTTATTGGGTAAAATTAAGAAAAAAAATTAAGAACTTTGCCTATGTTTAAAATATTTCACCAGTTTTTTCAGGGTTAAAACTGGACTGGAGGTGAACAATCAAACAGCATGCTCATAGAGTACAATTATTTGGCCTATGTGTAGAAGATGTAATCTTTACTCAAAATGATACAGGTGATGGTAAAAAAAAAAGTCCACAGTGTTTGGGACAGATTCTCCATTCAATCAGAGGCTTTAATGACACCTTAATATCTTACCGCTGTGACATGAGCTTTGTTCATCACTGACCTGGCAAGCACAAGTGGTGCAGCTGTCAACCTCCCAGTCCTCCCCCTGCTCGTACACTCGTCCATCCTGCACACACCACACTTCCCCGTCTCTGTCTCTGTCAAGATCGTTTTCGCTGCCGTCCGAACTCCCTCTGCTGCTGCTGTTGCTCAGTTCGGCCAGAGATATCCTCATTTCCTCATTTTCCTTTGACTGACACATACACACAAGCATCAAATCTTTTCAAATACGTAAAGATTTACTATATCAAATATGCCCTAGTGAACCTCTGTAGGCCAGATCACGGTACAATGTTAAGTTGCCAGCACTCTAACATTGGTGGTATTCCCTGGGCTTATTTTTTCACCACAAAACCGCAACGTTTCCTTTTGTGAAGAGCTGCCCATGGCTGTTTGTCATATAAAATTCTCCCCGAATTAATCACGGTCATATTCAAAGCGATATTCAGTGACTATTTTGTGACTATTATTATTTACAATTATTATGATTGTAAAATTATTATTTCACATTAAAAGGCAAAATGATTTCTTCTAAAGGCACAAGTTTACCCATTTTCCTAAAAACTTGTGGTTAGTTGCTTTTATTTAAATTAGATAGCAGCGCACACAGCTGATTATTTTGTTTACCCAAGATGAATTTGTTTACTCTAGAAGTAACTAAGATTTTTTATTTGGTTATTTTCTTACTTGACTATACTTAACTAGTTTAATTTCTAATTATCTAAAGAATAGCTGTGCAAGAATCACAATAAATCTTACAAAACAGGATTTAATTATGCATTTAAACACACAGCAACGTACACAATGGTTGCCAATTAAGTATATTCATACACAAGTCCACACACAGAGGATTAATGTTTGGTTTGATCATCATTTTGTGATGGCATTTCCCTCTATTTTCTCACAGTCAATTGAGAAGTGGAGAAAATAATGAGTGGATTAAATCACAATTAAAATGTTCTGCACTTGATGCAAAATAGTTGGAAGCAGAGCTATGCCTCAACTCAAACTTTAAAATATCACTTTGACATAAGTTTAAATTTTTTAAGAATTTAATTATTCATTACAGGATTAAATCTCCAAGAGCACTGTTTCCTATTTAATTAATTTCTATTTTTTAAGGCTTCAAGATCATTATTCCAATAAGAGCTTTTCGGTAAAAAACTTGCTGAACTGTTTTGACTACAAAACATGTCGTTTCTGAATATGTGGGAAATATAATTTAGCATTTTGGGTTTATATTTGCTTTGTTATCTTGGCATAGTTTTATTCACAAGACTATTCTGTTTCCAATTTATGTACAAATAACACTTTTTTTAATGACTGTAACTCACATTCTTTGTTCTGAGGAAATAATTCTGCTATGTCCCAGCATTTATGTTTGTTGCTTTCCAAACAAAATTCATATAAATTCAAAACACATCCATAGCAGGTATGTCCGATTTTGAATAATGTGTTTGTCTTGTTTTAAATTGTGAAGTTATATAGCCCCTGTTTTACAATCTATACAAGTATTTAGTTTTATAGACTTCATGGAGGTCCATGTTTGTTTAAACACAAACATATATGTTGATAAAAAAGGAGTGAAGGAGCTGGATAAGTAGATACAAGTTTAGAATAAAAAAGTAATTGAATTATACATTGTGAATATGTTTATCTTTGCCCAAAATAAGTATCCCCCTATACTGCTCTTTAGTCTTTTAAATTAATTTTCTACAAACACTAACAACAGAATTAATATTTTTATCCTTTAGCTTCTCATATTGGACTCTTGATGTAGTTCTAAACAGGTACAGTGTAGAAAGTGTTCTCTAAAAATATTATGTTTGCCATTAAAAGTCTAGTTTATGTATCAGAAACCTGGCAATGTTAAAATTTATTAATAAAAAAATAGTTTTCACCACTACAGTTAACACTTGAAAATGTATTTTAAATTAAATCTCTCTTTACTTTCACTCATTCTTATTTTTCCTGAGGCTGGCTGTTAATTACAAAAACATCAGTGTCTTCTGGCTGAATGGTGTCAAATGAAAGGGGAAAGACCCACTACACAAATTAAATTAAATGAAAAATGACAAGAGTGTTTTCACTCAGTAAAAGAATGTTGGTAGTTACTGCTGTGTGCATGTGTTTGGGGTTCTTACTACTCTTTCCAGATCTTCAAGCAGGTTGCTAGTCACAATACGCAGACCATGGATCTCAGTGATCAAACCCACTAGCTCCTCGCATGGATGGCGACACATTTCTGACGTCACATTGTCGACCTTTGCACCTGTCACACCTGTAGAAAAGCGACATGTTTGTTTGCGCTGCATATATTTGATATTTAAGTCTCTCTAACGAGATAAGAAGCTTGAGACGTTCATGAATTTTCAAGGCAGCCATGAGCATTTATGCACATGAGCAAATACACATGTGGGGTACCTGCATACACAGCTGCTGCACAAAGGGAAATCAAAAGCCAGGGCAAATCTCTCGGAGGCCCCATCCCTGTTTACACACAAATCACACATGCAGCCGCCGTGAAATATTGCGAGTGTACATCACCGCAGTCAACAACCACGTCTGCTGCTCAGCAGACAAAACACAAATATGAGGATAAAGAGGATAAATAAACTTTGCATACCTACTTACTTTCTGCCTTTCTTCCCGATTAGAAATCACAGCTGGTGTGCTCGCCCCTGCTACAGCTCCACAGGGGCCGTGGTGGAATGTCTCCTTTTTCTCGTCCTTATATCCTTGTCTCCTTAGTTCCTTCTCACCTTGGCATCCAGACCAAAAATCACCAGCACGGCTTCCTCTGTAATTTGTCGTTAAAGCTTCCAAAATAAATTAGCAAAGTGCAACTGAAACCTGAGTGGAGAACATGAAGACAGCTCTGTTAGTTCTTTAGAAAGTTCTGTGGTTATGTATTTGTTGCTGTGTGCATGTGTGTGTGTGTGTGTGTGTGTGTGTGTGTGTGTGGTGGGAGAATGGGCTATATATTACCGGTCTGTCTGGCAATGAACCGGACTGCATATCTCCCAGAAATCTCAGAGAAACCCAGCTGGATGGATGGAGCTATGTCCGTGTGTGCGTGTTGATGTCTCGATGCAGGTTTCCCAGACACATCATTTACACTCCTCTCTCCCCAAACTGGGATAAACACACAAAAAGTCAAGTATGCTCTCAAACGCACACTCACACACACTCACTCTTATTGGCTGCACAAGTTTTCCAATATTTTGGTAGCAAGAAAATTGGCGTCACCATGAATATGTTGTAAAATAGATGGTGAGCTGCTGGTTTTTTAATTTAATTATTTTTATCTGTTTTTTGGGGGTTGGGGGGGGGGGGGGTTGTAGGTACATCTGTGTATTTCCTAAGTCTGTGTTCGCTACAAATGAGCAAACTGATGGAATTCAAAAACACTGGGATCTCGCTCACTCTGTCTGTTTGGTCTTCTCCCTGCTGAGTCAAAAAGGCATCATCATCCTGAATCATATTTTCCATCTGTAGACTCCACTTGCGGAATAATGAATCCCACAGATGTGTGCTCACACGCACGCACACACATGCCCATACGAACACACTCGTACAAAGATTTCTCACAAATTCTCGTCTTCCAGATACTTAGAAACATTGCAACAAAGAACAGAAAGGAACAATCAACATGTTTCTTCCTGGAGGTGATTCAACAGAGATTTTGAAAACAGGTGCTGTCTCTGCTCTAAGGCAGAAAAAGCCCAGAAGAAATATGATCCGGGGGGATAAAAAGTTAAAGACCTGGGCAAGATTAATTGGCCATGTCTAACATGACTCTCCTGGATTAATCTGCTGCATGGACACCACAGTCAATTCAGGTTCTCTCTATGACTGTGGTTTTGTTTAAGGTGCAGTTTATAGAGACTAAATACTTTCAAATGCCCACCGTTAGCTGTCGGAAAAGATGAAAGTTACTGAATAATCCAGAGCTATGCAGGATACAGAAGTTTGAGCTCTCATAGTGAAAAATGAATTTAATATTAAATAAGTAAAAAAACACCATTTGAGTGGCCAGTACTTAGAAACACTGCCCATTTGGCAAGCACATCATCCGGAGACTTTTTTTGTCCTGCCTAGAGCCAGTTTTGCAGACTTTTATTGATTTCTAGGTCGAGTATGTTAGGGGGCAATGGAAAATCCCCAACTTCTTACACTTGATGAGGTAGTCTTTTGTTGATTTTTAAGGTCATGCTTTCATCTGCTTCATTTCTTTGATATTTCCTCCATCAGTGAAAGGTTCCCTGTCTCCCTGCACAACACGAACAAAGCAAAGTTGCTACCTGATTCTGGCTTTCATGACTATAAGCAGCATTTTGAAACAAATCCCCAGATTGATTTTTTTCTTTTTTTCACTGTAAGCAACAGCACCTATTCTAATATGATCACACAGCATGGCTTCTTTTCAAAATACATTAAGCTTGCCGGGATGGTCATTAGCAGATTCCTTGGGGCATTTTCAATGTGGCATTGGAAGAAATGTTTTTTGTTTGCATGAGTTGTGTGAGAAAGTGAGGCTGCTCACAGCAAATTCCTGCTCTGTTAAATCTTCCAACAGGTTTTCCGGCAAGCTCCTGGTTTGCATTCGCAGCGATCCTAATTGCATTATGAACCATGGAAACAGCTGCCTGAACTATCTATTTGTACCTATCTTCTGCCCTGTAGGCTTTTTTTTTTCTACAGAAGTCCTGAAATGAGCAAAGCAACTCATTGAGTAAAGTTAAGCCAAAACTTTCAGAAAGATGAAGGAATTGTATTATACCTGGGCTTTTCAAACAATGGCTTTGATTACATCAGCTTTCTTACAATCTAACTCTAGGGCCACTGTAATAATGATCAAATTCTCATAAGGAACCTTTTCTCACTTTTCTCAAAAAAATAAAACTCCATTTTGTGTTAAATAGTTTAAACTGAACAGTTACTTTTTATTTTAGGCCTTTCAAATGTCACTTTCACAATTTTTTTTCCCTTTTTCTGCATCCTCTGAATGATTGTAAAAGTAATAAGAATGCCTCTCTGGAGCCTGAGAGAGCACGGAGAAACCAGGCACTCCATGCAATCAGCAGCTTAAGAAAAGTCAAATTGCAGCAATTGCCTAATTTGTCTAAAAATAACTGGAGAACTGGAAGGAGTTTTCCATTGTATTCCGATCCCTCTCTGTGAGCAGCAGCCTTTACCCAGCAGTTGCTGCAGCGCTCTGAGCGTTGTGGCCAGAGAATTACACAGGCTTAAAGGTAAAGGATTCAGAGGGAAGGGTGCACAATAAAACAAGCAAGGGAGAGTTTGCAATGAAGGAGCTGAAACCCGGAATGATAGATAGATAGATAGATAGATAGATAGATAGATAGATAGATAGAT
>CAJRST010010001.1:3973332-4008965 GCA_907169785.1 Menidia menidia | reverse complement strand
GATAGATAGATAGATAGATAGATAGATAGATAGATAGATAGATAGATAGATAGACAGACTTGAGTTTCAATAACAGTGGGTTACTGGGTCAGTAGAGCAGGAGAGTAGCCTTAATCCCTTTATCAGATCATCCTAATGTTCTTCAGATTAGCTTCCATCTGAACAAAGATAACACTGCTGGGATTTGTAGTCCAGAATGTTGCATTCTGGGATTTTTTCTGATTCACAAGAGTATCCATAAACGTATACTTTTTTTTATGATAAATCATTAGCTTTTTTTCTTCAAATGACGGTCTGTCTGTGTTCTGAATAGAAAGTTGTTTGGGCAAAACTGCTTTTATTCTAGTTTCACAGTGAATAATTCCAATAAGTGACACCATAAATAGGTGATCATCCCCAAAAGTACGCGCTGCGCAGTATTCTTTCACGTCGTGTTTTAGTACGTGTTTTCTTAATTCTTCCCAGAAGCAAAGGGGGGAAAAAAGGACGCAGAACCCCCTGCATTGTGCACCGTGCATGCCAAACGAACCCCCTGCGGTTCACCAGCGCGCAACCCTGCGACCTCCCTGTGATGTGGAGTGGGGTGAGACGTGACACAGCGTCTGACATTGCAGACAAGAGCGGAACGGAGCCCGTCTCCTGCGCTCGGGGCTTTGACCGGCTCAATTAGCGTGACATACTTTCCGGCCGGTTCCCGGACACAGCGGATTACGCACTTTAACTTGCGCGGCGCACTCTCCAGAAGGTGCAGCGTTCCACAGATCCCCGGCTTTCCCCCTCAAGCTTTCGTTTTTTTTTTTTTTTATATTTGCGCGCAGATTTGAGATACGACAGAGGAATAACCTGAGGAAAAAGGGCGGATATGACGGTCGATGGGGTCATCGCGGGGTTCGCCCCCCAGAAGGAGATAGTGTACAACGGCCTGCTGCCTTACTTTGAGCGGTTGGACAGGGAGGCCACGGAACTGCTGGCGGAGATCAAGGCAAATCTGTGTAGAGCTGTTCTCCTCAGGGAGCTGTGGCCTGGGGTGGCTTTCTGGTCCAGGAAACTCTTCTCGTAAGTGTTTATGTAAGGTTGAATTTGGGAAACTTAGAACTCACAGTCAGTCACTGACGATTCTCTGCAACATTAAGAGTAAATTGTATTCTTTGAAGTAAATGGATGTCTCATAGATGCATTTTAAGCCTCATCATATCTTGATACAGTTATCTACAGCAGCAGGTGTAAACAATCTAAACTAATTAAATGCTACACTTCAAATTTTAAGTTTTTGAATAGGAAAGTTTCTACTAAACCTGCATAAACGCCGAACGTATTAGCATATAGGAGCACGATTTAATCAGAATAACCTGGCGATATGGTCCTGGGTGTCTTAGGAAAACACCTAGATATTTCATCTTCTGCCATAAAGTCATTTCCAGTGAAAACAGTCGAGCTGTCATGCTCAGACAGCGTGTCCCAGATGCTGTGTGGGTCAGAATATGGGTCAGAGGAAGTGATCAGCTTCCCTCTAATTGCCCTCTCGCCCTCAGATTTCTGAAGCTGTATGGCCGGAGGTTCAGCAAAGAGGACCACATTCTCTTCATCAAGCTCCTGTACGAGTTGGTCACGCTGCCCAACCTAGAGCCGCACATGATGCAGTGCTACGCCAGGCTGCTCATTCAGCTTCTCAAGTAGGTTTGACAGCAACGCACACACACGCCACCCCTGAGAGACGCCTCCCTGTGGACCCTTGGTCAGAGCCAGATCATTGCTGGATGTATTAGATGTCTCATTTGGCCTGGCAGATGTCTGGGGGTCCCTTAGGAGGAGCTGTGGCCTGAAAGAGCAGGGTCTCTAGCTGGTGCTTATAGACTGTAGTTATATGAATGCATTGTGCAATAAATCTAAATCCAGTTGAAGAATTTGCAGAAGAATGAAGCTGAACTCACCGGGATAGGATTCCTTTGTCTTCATAATGAGATCAATGGCATCCCTGTTGGTAAACATGGCTGTGCTAATAGCGGCACACTGATTGTCATCACATGACGGTTAAAGTGGATTTCTTACCTCTGACATTTGGAAGATGCTTTCACAAACTCAAGTAACCCTAAAGGTACAAGAGACAGACAGAAACAAGAGCAATTTAGACTGAAATCAAACGGCCACTGGAGAATGTTGTTCCTTTTCAGATATGATTAAAAATGTAATTAAAAAAAAGATTCTGACCTCAGAAAAAAATAAAATAAATGCTATCGTGAAGTTTCCTCATTGCTATTGTCAGCCAAGCGTTCTGAATAGAAAAGACTATGTTCAAATTGCACATGATTATGTTTGAGGTAGAAGTGTCATCCACAACACCAGAGTCCTTGACAGCACGACCCGTGTTTTCGTTGCTGATGAAACTCACGCCATAGTTATAGAAAATAGTTTTCACGTACTTGTTTTGATCCCTACCTTACATGAGGGCGTACGTTGCTCATGGTCATGCGCGCCTCACAACTTCCTTCTCATAAGGATTCCAGAGCTATTGTTCAAACAGCAGTGGCTCTGATGAGCAGTGCTTCACTTGTCTGAAGGCCTGCTGTGACTCACGCTGAGAGCGATGTCGTTTGGAGGATGTGCGTAAAGATTGTTGCGTGGCCTTGAGTTGATATTGTGTGTAAACTTGAAAACTGATCTGTGTTCTTAGTAACGCAAGGCCGCAAGTTCTGTTGTTTGTTGTACCTTTTGTTTTGAATGAGCGCTCTACCAGAATGGCCATTGCGTCTTCTCCGTCTCACATCGGTATGATGATAATGATAACTTTGGGGGATGTGCATCATATTGTAATTTGTGAAATATCATTTTGGTTGTTTAGGTGCAGAGCTTCAAACATAAACAATATGCGCACACTGGCAAACATTGATTCTGTTCATTCATTCTGTTTGATGTCCTGAGACTTGCTAGCATCTGCTTTAACATAAATATCTGATTCCCATGAATTATTAACTTTGTCGCCTTGTGCAATGGAACTTTTTTCTAATAATGTCACAAGGGGGTTGTATTCATTTGGAAGATACAATTTGAATCTCACAACAAATCTGTATTTTTTGTGAATTTGTCATTTAATCTCTAAATTTCCAAGCATCAAACTTAAGTCTCTTGAATGCTCCATTAATTACACACAAACAGACATAATGGACCTATTCAGAGTGATTTACATAGAGAAAATATTATAATATACATACTGTTCTAACCCTGAAAATCTTGTTTTCTTTAACTAAGATTGAATATTAAAAGTTTTACCATAGCGAATATTGTTCCGCATTCATACGTAGAACAATTGTTTTAAACTTATCTGTTGTTGATCAGTATGAAATTTATAAAACACTAGAGAGCAGACAAAGGTCACCTGATTTGTGTTGACACATTAGTAGAATTTTAATGTTGTAGCTAATAAAAGGTGAGCTAGTTCTTGCTTCTTTATATGTGGTGAGATGAGTTAGTCAACTTCACAATCAGTACCTCTCCACTGGGTCACAAAATACATTCCGCAGCTCAGGAGATGATTAATGGCTAGGCTATGCTTTTTTTGGTTGAAACATGGGGAATTTTTTAGCTCATTTAGCCTCAAATGGGCATTTCAATGAAGTAACTGTTTGAAAGGAAATATTCTTCCTCACTAACTAAACTCAGCAGCTTTTTATATGTATATTATGTTGTGTCTGGTAGCATAAAATGTACAATATTTCTTTGTCTCTTAAAAAAGGAAACTTGAATAGAATGGAATTAGATATCCCTCCACGTTTGCACCCAGATTGATATGCTCACATCAGGAGAAAAAAAAAGGGAAAAATGTTGGCTGTACAGTACATTTATCACACTTTAAGCTCTGCCCTGCTCTGTAACTCTGCTTTTGTCTCTCAGATCTGATATGTCATTCCTGCAGTGATAGTCATCCCATTCATCACTTACCCATTTATCCTCAGTACTTTTCGTGATTTGCACATCCATCACAAAACAACATCTTTATGTCGATGTCATTCTGTCTGAGTGTTTTCCATTATTTGAAATACGATAGATCTGAGTTTATTGAGTGCCAGGTCTCATAGGTGAGTGCTGCATTTGATAGTTAACATCAAGCTTCAGGTCTCAATAGACCTCTTGTGCCATCTCTCACATTTCACAGCCATTTTTCTGATTGTCTCTTACTTTTCTTCTATTTTAGCTTTTTCCCCAATGACAGTTTTTTCCATCACGTTATATGAATAAGGAAAGAATTGACAAGAAGGATATGTGGTTGTGGAAATTGTGCATAGTCTTCAAACCAGGGATTCTCAATCTTTCTCTGAGCTTTAATCTCATCAAAAGAGTCATTTGACTAAGAATTCAGTAATGGAATACAAAGAAATCATGCACATTCTTTGGGGGATAAATTAACCGTTCAGTTCGAAAGCTTATGAGTTACTCACCATTACTCACACACATAAATGTGTTTAAAATCTGAAAGATGTTACCAGACTTGGAAAGGATAAGAACAAAAAAGATGAAACAAACAGCACACAAAAAGCACACTGCATCAATCATCTAGGTATCTTAAATGTGGTTCTCTTTTGTCAGAAGAGCAATTTAAAGGCGGGTTGTATTTCATACATTTGAAACCGGCTGAGCCGACTCATGCAAATTGCTAATGCCTGCAGCTGCCAGTCCAGCTATGCTTTACTGACGGTAAAGAATCAGCGTGCTGTTAGCAGACAGCACATTGTGTGTTAGCAGCCATATTTGCATTATGTTTATGAAAACCATATTTATCGGCCAGTAACTGACTTTTTTTTTCAAACAGGAAAAAGGAACTGCTGTCAAGGGATGACCTACAGTTGCCGTGGCGACCACTGTACGACTTATACGAGAGAGTCATCTACTCCAAAACTGAACACCTGGGGCTCATCTGGTTCCCCAAGTATGTAATTTTACCATTCCACGGAGAGTGCATATTTTGAGACCACACTTCTTGTCAGTCCTGACGGATTCTTGGATTGGAGATGGTTCTTGATCAGCACCATCCAACCTGCATGCATCGTAATTTTTAGTTATAAACCTCTTTATTGGACTGCACCTTTCTGGAGATCTGATAGCTTGCTAACCTCATCCCACATTAGCTCGATACTGGCATCCTCCTTTCATCTCAGTGGGTTTTCCCACATATAATAACAATACAGAGGAAAACACAGAGAAATTGATAAGATTTTGCCTTAGGACACACATAAAGTTTTCAGAGGTCTAATTATAATTTTAAGTTGAAATTCAACTGACTATTTTTTACAATGTGAGCGCCACACATTGGGACAAACTGGATTTCAGTTTTTCCCTGTTACTTCAAACATTTAGGGGACCTTTGGAAGATGACCTCAGATTTTTGGGACTAACGTCATCTTCCAAAGGAAGCACCCTATTGCTTTCCTGATTTATGAATGGCTGTAAATAAACAAGGGGTTGCAACTGTCTGTTTTCAGTGGATTTTTTTTTTCCTGATAACACACACACACATTTACTTCTCATGTCTTCTTGTTTGCAGCTCAGTGGACCACATTTTGAAGGCTTTGATCAAAAGTTGCAGACTGTAAGTGTTTTTCTTTGTTCTTCACTTGAGCTGTATAGTGTCCATAAGTGTATTTATTTGTATCTGTAGCTGTCCACATGTGTTTGTACTTGTGTCTTGGTTCATGTTTGTTTGTGTACGTTATTGTTTTTTCAGGTATTTCCCTGCATCTTCCACAAAGGAGATGCTGGATGAGTGGCGCCCCCTCCTGTGTGTGTTTGATGTGGTCATGCAGAAAGCCATCAGCAACATGGAGCTGTTCCTGCCCACCATCATGCCTCCACAGGAGCACAGCCAGGGCTTCCAGTGAGTGGGCCAACAGGAATGCCTCTGTTTAGACACAGTGTCACGTGCCAAGTGCTATATGTCCAGAGCCAGTGCTAACGAGAAGGATTTAGAGAGTTTACCAAAGGATGCTGCCCGTGGAATCAACAGAAATTGATTCATAGATAACCATGTGCTCAGGCACTGCAGGCACACCTCCACACCTGAGAAGAATCATGCCCTTCTTGCTCTGTCTTTGTTTTGCTTATATTTTGTTGTCTTGGAAAATCTTCACTTTCTCTCTGCTCTGGTCACGGTTGTGTTCCAGTGGCCAAGTCCCTTCACAGCTTTCAGTGCATTCTTCACTATATCCACTCTTTTGCAAGCTATTTGTCTGGATTTACTCTTGGATTCATAAGCAGTTTGTGCACAGTTTCCACAATACATCATCTTTAATAGTCTTTTTTTCCATTTCATTTTGTCGCTCTCTTCTCCAGAATATACAGGGGAGAGAATGAGTTCATGTTTTGAGGAACTGGAGATAAATGAGGGGAATTTAGCCTCAGGTGTGTGAGTTGATCTAATCTGTCTGTGTGTTCTCAGGTTGTGGTTTGATGAGTTAATGAATCTTTGGATGTCAGTGCAGAATCAGCCAACCTGGGAAGGGGTGAGACACACACACACACACACACACACGCACACACTGTGTTGTAAAAGGTGTATTGGTTTGGAATGGGAATTCTTAATGCCAAAACAAATTTACATTAAGCTGAAATTAACGAGCATTTCATTTCTCAAATTTCCTGTGGTGAGTTTTTAAAACCACGTCAATTCAATGAGCAATGGATCATGCTGCTTTCATTTGCCTCCCCCGAAAAATTGGACAGAATTACTCAGAATGACGGGCTTTCACCATTTCCTGATGGTGATGATTGAAATGCTCTCCAAGCTTTGTCAGTTTCCACTCAGTGTGCAGATAACATTTTCCACTTCTGCCTTTGCTTTGCTTTTAGCCTTCAGGCCCACAGCGGCCTGGCAGAATACACATCCTCCCTTGTTGAGCTTTTTTTTTTAAAGTGGTTATGTTTAATTCTTAGAATAGCGGACCTTCTTCTGCGAATGTTCTTGCAGTGATTGTTTGCTGGATGTTGTCTTGCAGCACCTAGTGAACCTGTTTGCTCGCCTTGCCAACGATAACATCGGCTACGTGGACTGGACGCCTTACATTCCCACAGTGAGTTGTTAGCAAAATTATGAGGCTACACAAGTGAACCTGTTTTTAGGGCTTTTATTTAGGACCACTGGGATAAATGTGTAATGTGAAAAGTATTTTTTTTTTGTGTTTGTCTAGATCTTCACCAGAATCCTCCGCAGCCTGAACCTCCCAGTGGGGGTCAGTCAGATGGTGGCACCAAGATATCTCACCAACTCCTATGACATTGGGTATCTGGTGTTATGGATCACTGCTCTTCTGGTACTCGCTCTTTGAAATTTTCAGAATAAGATATGATTCAAAACACACACACAAACGAAGTTTGTGTCACAATGAAGCTACTTGATTCCCTAATGATTTATATCCCTGAAGGGAGGACCAGGGAACCCAGCACAAAAAGAACTGACCTGTCTCTTCAGCAGCATTGCTTCCTTTTACCATCCCTCCAATCACGGTCGTTGGCAGGTAACGCTCTTCCTTCCATTCATTCAAACTAACTCAGTTTATAACCCCACTGTTCCAGACCTGGCTTGCGATATTACAGATCTGTCGATGGCAGACTGTGTCTCTGCGTGATAACATTAATATTTGCCTGCAGTCTCGACTGATGCGGCTGCTCCAGCGTCTCCCAGCAAGCGTTGTGCGTCGCGTGCACCGGGAGCGTCACGCTGCTCCCAGCTGGCTCACGCTGGTTCCTGAGAGTCAGAGGTTGACGGATGCAGACCTGCAGGAGTTCACCCGCAGCCTCACTGGAGCCGCGCTGCTGGCCATGTTTAGGTACAGTGATTATTCTAAAAAGTCAGGTATACCTGTCCTTCAGCTTGAGAAGTCTCTTTCTCTCTAACATTCACACATCATACCCAAAGCAAAGAAAGAACTATTTACTGAGCAGTTTTAAAGCAAAAAATATGCTTTAATAATATAAAAGCTGAAACTAATTGATGAAAAGTTATGCTCAAAATAGGGCACTGTTGTCAAGATTTTTTTACATAATTACATTTAGAAACTAAGTGGATATATGATGGGAATCAGCCTTATGTGGGGAAGTGTGCTGTAGGTGTGATCTTTTTTTTTTACACTCAAGGTTTAATGATCAGAATTTCCATCAGATTTGTTTTTCTTTCATCCCGGACTCAGATTCTGGAGTGCAAAGTCAGTTATTTTTACTCTCCTACAAAACCATCACAAAAATGTGAAGCTTGGTAGTATAAGCTTTCAAACTTCAGCTTCACAATTTAAAATATCAACACGGTATTTACGTTTAGTCATTTCCCTTGGCTGCCAACATGCTAACAGCCAATGAATACATGCAGTTGTGTAAGTGCTGTATCTCATTAGTGAGTCATCGCGCTCACTTGGCCTTAGCTTCATCAAGCCTAATCTGGACAAAGTCAGGTCATCTGTGATTATCTGTCTAAGTGATTGTGTTGTTGTCAACGTTGAAGTGTCTATTCTGTTGCTGTGCATTCATGTGCCCTCTCCTGGTGCTTTGCAGTAAAACTGGCAGTACAGACGCAGCTTATGCTCTTCAGAACCTGGCTCTCCTCACACCAGAACTTGCAATACCACCTGTACTCGAGAAGTAAGATTTACGGCTACTCTCTGTGATTTGTCTGAGGATTCATGGACTGTTTTTGTAAAGAATCTTGGCGTGCACACATATTTGACTCGCGCAACGCTCGAAGAATTTCTGACTTCTGATGCAGAAATGAGGCACTAAATTTCCCCTATCGCCTTATTCTGTGGTTTGCCTGCTCCTAATGCGTGTTCAACAGGACTTATGCGGCGTTGGAGACTCTCACAGAGCCACACACCCTCACTGCCACTTTGAGCTGCATGATCGGCATGGCTCGCAGCCTGGTTTCTCCTAACAACCATTACCCAGAGGGCCGTGCACATGTGCTCCCGCTGCTTATGGGCTCTCTCCCAGGAGTGGACCCCAATGACTTCAGCAAGTGCATGGTGAGAAAGGAATGTGCTGATTAGTAATGAATAAGAATTGTTAGACAAGTACACAATAGAGCTCTTGCTGATTGAATTCCCTTCCTGTACACCCAGGTCGGTCTTATTAATTATTCCTGAAAGTGGAATGAATATCTCAGTTTGAAGATCTGGCAATTAACGTGGCTCGGTTGCCTGCTTGAATAGCAAAATGGATCGCTTCCCTCTTCTGCTGTGCTCATTCTTTTCATGCTATATTAATCATTACACCAGAATAAATTAAGGTGTTTAAAAATGTTCACCTGGCGAGTTATCTATTGTTTGTCAGATTGTGTGAATTGATGTGCCGCGCTTCTTCGTCCAGATAACGTTCCAGTTTGTCACCACCTTCACGACTCTGGTGCCTTTAGTGGACTGTTCATCGGCTCCTTCTCAACACACTGATCTCTCAGAGGTACAAACAAAACATTCATCAGGCTATGATCATAAATGAAAGGAAAGAAATTTTGTGGATCGAGGATTATGTAACTCTGTAGGGTTTGATGTCAAAATTCATATCTCTATTGGGCATTACAGGAAATGCGTTCATTTTTTCTTTTTCTGAGCATGTGATAAAAAGGCTGACATCAGTTTCATATTTGTATGGTAAATGTGCAAAAGTTTGCTTTTCTTCGTTGCTCTGTGATACCAAAACATTTGCTTTTTTCAATGCGATGTCTGCAAATAGCTTTTTTATGTCCTCTTTTAATTATGCCAGATGTCTCCCCCTCTTTCAGCCTTTTTCGTTGCTAACTATCCTCCCCCATATTTAACAAACAGCCAATAGGTCTCCCATCCCTGGCCAGCCAGGAGATCTAATCCCTCCTTTTTGACCTGAGCTGGCTGGTCTCCTCTCAGATGGCTGTGCCTGTTAGACCTATAAAGAGGGACTGGTGGCTCCTTTTAAAGCGGTGGCATAGCATGTCTACTCTGAGCCTTTCCAAAACTCCAAACCTCACTGCCAATCTTTCAGGGTAACCCCAGCCAACCTGCAAAAGAGAGTAATCTCAGCCTTTTTTTATTCCTGGTCTGGTTCTTTCAGTCATTACCCATAATTCACAGCTGTAAATTAGTGCATAAGGACAAAAAATGAAGATTTTGCCTTTTGGCTCAGTTCTATTGCATATATTTCTCTAATATCAAAGCATCCGTTTAAAAAATAGTTTTTTTTTCCCTTCTGTGGATACGAGCACAAATAAACCAAAGCCCTGTGTTATTATACAATTATTTCATCTACACTTCTTCCTCACAGATTGAAAAAGATCTGTGCTCTGCCTCAGCTGGGTTTGAAGACTTCGTTCTGCAGTTCCTGGACAGGTAGAGATAAATTAATGAAACAGACTGTCACTCTGCCAAGCTTTGTTGTCAGGATCTGAATACCAGTGTGTCTTTCAGTTTGAAATGTACTAGACTCTTTGCCTCTCAAGTAAAACAGCCTTTTTGGTTATTTAATCATAGCGTCGTTGACATTTTCACCGCTGACAAGTGTTTTAAGTGTGGGTTCATGTATTTTTGTGTGTCGCTGTGTACCTGCGCAGGTGTTTCGCTCTGATAGACAGCAGTACGCTGGAACAGACGAGAGATGAGACGGAAACAGATACCCAGACTCATCTGGAGAGCCTGGTGGAGCTGGGGCTGTCCTCCACTGTTAGCACGATCTTAACACAGTGCTCCACAGAAATATACAAGGTAGTGCATGAATACACACTTTCACAGATACACACGCGTCTTGATAGATAACAGCACTCCACTGTACTGTGACCTTCAGTAAATACGTCTTTATCGGTGTTTAAATCAGGCTGCAAGCCTTTAAGGCCTTCAAAAGTAATTTTCTCAGTCATCTTCTTACGATAAGAAACTTAATCTTACACAGACACCCCATTTTGAGCCAAAGATGGATCAGTATGGTTGAAGAAAGACGGAACACAATACAGAATACAGAATACTTCTGTATTTTTTCCGCTAAGAATTGGCTGTGTTGGAATTGAAAACTGAATAAAAATTGTTATTGCTCTGTATTTATGTTCTGAGGACAACTGCACACCTCAAGTGTTAATATCTCTAGCATGCTACCTCAAGATAATCTGAAACTACTGATGTCTCACTGATAAATATGTGATTTCACTAACAGACCGGAGCCAATAGCTGCCACTGAAATCAGTGGCTTATGATTCCTCCAGTCACCACATATTTAGAGCTGAACAGCCCCAGAAGCAGCTCTCTCTCTTAAAAGTTAGGTTGCCCGTTTAATGTGGAAGAAGTCCCGGATAAGAAGGGAAATGAATATCACACTTTCTTCAAGCTAATGTAAAATAATTTTAGCATAGCAGTTCCATTTTTAATACTGACAAATACTGAGAAAAGAGAAAAAATGGAACGCTTTAAAAAGGATAAGGCGGACTTAACTGAAGTTTGATCTTCTATAAAACTCCTTATTTAGCGTACAAAAATAACTTTAGTCTAACATTATTGTCTTTAAAGTAGATATGCTTTGTGGTAACATTTTAAGATTGAGTTATCATACCACTATCATACACCCAAATATTTGAATGTGCATAGGTTTTTTGATTTTTCATTATGTGAAACAACAGGGATTCCACAGAGTCCAGCAATTACCAAATACACTTTGTTTCATTTTAGTTAATCTCAAGAGTGTTATAAACAACCAAGTCAGCTACTTTATTCAAGCCGTGCTGCTCGCTGCTGTGTTACTTAAGTCACTTCAGCCTAAATTAAATTTGTCAATGAGATATTTCTTGGTGCTTAGTTTTCAGATATATAGCCGTTTGTGACAAAGATGTTCAATGCACATCCTCATTAAGTGTCACTTTGGGGTTGAAAATCTGACCTTTCTTTCATAATGCCTTTTCATCAGGTCGCTCTGCAGAAGCTTTTCCACTTTGCCACCTCAAGCATCTTCGAGACATGCGTATCTGGCAGAATGGTTGCCGACATGTGCAGAGCTGCAGCAAAGGTACACGTGTTTTTAATTTGTATTCATCTCATTTTCTTTTTTAACAACCATGGAGTTTGGTTTTCTGTTTCTAGGGCTTTAAAACTTGTTGTAAATTTACGTCATGAAAAAATGACCTAAAAACCTCGTATCATTATGCATAATACAAGATCTTTTTGGCATGCTCATTTCCAGTATCATCTTTTTTCTAATCAAATGCCTCCTTTCTGCATGCGTTTGTTTCTGCCTGAGCGTTAATGTGTTTGCTTTGTGCATTTGCATGCCTCCTGCATGTGTGTGTTTGCAGTGTCATCCTGCTGAGTTTCTCCGTCTGTTCGTCCCTCATTGCTGCAGAGTCATCTCACACATCACTGACAGTCAGTACCACACTGTGTGTCTGTAGAACAGTCGAGAGTGTGCCACAGATGTGATTACGCTTGTATAATTTTTCAAAGTTTCTTTTGAGCAATGATCAAGTTCATTGTTCACAGAAACCTGCAGATCTCAATTTAGCAGTATTATCTTCTCAGTGCTAAGTGTCTTTAAACTGATTTCTTCAGAAAATGCAGTATCAATGAGCCATTTACATCTTTTAGTTGAGTTCTTTACCCCTTTTCTTCTTTTATTTCTAAATTACTGATGGCTCTTCTGATTAGCTGTGCTCCTCTAATTCACCTCACGTTTAATCTGTTTTAGCCCCACCGCACATGCTCAGTTTTCTGTTGATTTCATCTCACAGTCCACTCTCAAGACAGTAATATTATGTTCTTTCATGATGACCTCGCCATGAGTGTTGACTTTAAATCTGTAAATTGCAGGTGTTTTGTATTAACCAGTAAATTACACAAAAAAAAAAACTAAACTGTTATACTCAATATAAGAATAATATCGGTCAGTTTAAAGCATGAAATCATTGTTGAAGTTAACGTTCTTTGCATGGTCTTGTCATTGAAGCAATGATAGTTTGAAATCATTCCTCTTCATTCTGATTTTTATAGTTTCTGGGTGCCAATACCAAGTCTTAATTGTATGCAGTTTTAAATATAATTATAATATGAAGACTAGTACTGTTCTTGAGTTTTTCAAAATATCATAATGTACAAGTGGTAGGGATCAAGAGACTTATTATAATTCAAAACTCTGTGTGTTGTCTTTGGAGTCTAATGTTGGCTTTTTATTTATTTATTATTCATTTATATGTTTTTTGCTGACTGTGTTTATGATTTATATTTTAAATAATATCTCAGGACTTATGATTTTATGGCTTTCTAAGGCTCACAACTACCACTGGAAGAGTGCCTGAACAGTTGAGCTTGACACAATAATTGCTTTATTTTTCAAGCTCCTAAAATGAAAAGAAGCATTTTATTCACATTTTTCTACAGTAAATGTTCTTTTTTTCACCCATTCGTAACAAATACATAAAACTTTATACTGTCGTTTGAAATAAATTCATATGAATTCATCAGATTTGCAACATTGCCACAGAAGGCTTAACAAGAGTGCCTTGACTTTTTTCGACGTTGATATGCTTTCTAGCAAGGAGACGCTTTTAACAGACAGAACACATGATAACTTATTTTGTTCGCAAATTATTGATTTGATTGAAATTTGAGTATAAACAAGGATGCCTGTTTTCAGATAATACCTCTGAATACATCCAGTAAATGTATTCAAATCTTTCCTGGAGGAACTGGGAATGTTTAAACTCCAAATCTGGTCTTCCTCCAACAGTCTACTGATACTGAAACTGAAATACACCAAAACTCAACTAAATGAACTCAGTCTCTCAGGAGAGTAATGCAGGACATAACTCAGCCTCATTATGTGTGTGTATATATGTGTGTGTGTACGTGTGTGTGCGTGTGCGTGTCTAGATGAGGAGTTGCAGAATGAAGATGAACTGGACAAGGAGTTGTTGTGGAATCTCCAGCTGCTCTCTGAGGTAAGAGAACACTGTCAAACCCCACAGGCTTCAGTGCTCTAAAAATCCTCTAACCAACTTGTATCTGTATCTTAAAGTTGTGTTTATTTTCATAGGGACTGAAAATGTAGAACATATAGATGTTTCTAAAGTGGCAAATTTAGATAACATTATATTCATAACACTAAAAAAGAAAAAGAGCAATGACTAAAATACATTTTTTGCAGTGTGCACACCGCATGGTCATAAAAATCAGAGAGCTTTGTCATTAACCAGAACTTATTGACACTGTTCCAATTTTGTTTTACAACTCCTGAGAGCTTAAATCGAGTGAGTGTGAGCCAGACTCTGTGATTTACTGAAGAACCTCAATATTTAATGTTCAAGTCTCCAGGGAACTGTGTCTGTGTGCATTTCCTCACATGTGTGTGTGTGTGTGTGTGTGTGTGATGTTTTTAGGTAACCCGTGTGGATGGTGAACAGCTGTTAAAGTACCAAGGGGACCTGGAACAGATCCTGTGTGTGTGTGTACATCTACGCTGTAAGCCGGCGTACACACTTGCCTGCAGTCTTCTGGAGCACACACTCCGGTCACTGTCGCTCATTTATCCCACCGAGTACCGCAGCACTTCAGGAGGCTTCAACTCTGACCTCCCCATTAGGGTAAAAATGCACCCTCACACTGACTCTGCTGCAACATGCACATGGAAGACAAAATGATGCAGAGCTATTCATTTAAGTGCTTGCTATCTAGCACTAAAATTAAACCCAAGTTAATCGGATTTGTTAACATACTCACTTGTTAAGTTGCTGCCATGTTTCCTTCCCAGTGTTATTATATTAGGAGGATGGTTGTTTAAAAAAACATTTCAAACTGATAAGTGTTGTCTCAAACAGTTAATTCAATAGGTTTGGCTATTCAGAATATTCCTTTATGTCTAATAAGTCAATTGGAAACCATACAGCAAATTCAAAAAGCGTGTTATAGTATACAACGAAAGGAAAAATGGATTGGAAGAAAGAAAATCCCTTAGAATACATTTATTTGCTTTTAGTCTTCATTCTACATGGGATTGTGGCTCCGTTAGTAATGCTGTAAAAAAAAAGTAATATTTCATGGTGATACACAATCTCTCTTGCAGACTTGGAGGTAATTACCCTCTATGCCCTTCCAACATAGAGGCAGAATAACTGCTACTCCAATGTCAATTCCCGTAGATAAAACTATTTATTGTTATTGCAAGTATTTAGGCCTAACATATCAACTGTTACAAAAAAAAACTAATCTTGTTCAATGAATTCTCTCCGGGTGCCCCAGCTTCCTTCCATCGTCCAGTTTAATTGACGGCTAGTTGACTGTAGAAGCAAGAGTCAACATGCATCACTGTCTTTGCATGCTTTACCTCACCTTTTCCACAATGACAGCTGGGATAGGCTCCAGCCCCCTTTGGAATCCTGCTTTAGAAAAAGCCTGTACAAAAAATGGATGGCCAGATTTTGTCAAAGACGCAGTAGGGATAGGTCTTTGACCCTGTCCCCTGCAGCCGCCCCATAATGCACCGCTTAGCAGTGATCATTATGTCCACACGGGTCAGAAATACTGCCCTGCTACTCTGAGATATTTCAGATCGTTTAGGAACCTTCAGGAAGACTTTCACTACACGTACCTGCTTCCATTCTGCATAGCTCTTTCTTAACTTTAAACACATGTCCAAACTTTGTCTACTTGTGTAGAGAAACTAACAGGGAATTTTCTTGCTGACAAGACGTATGAGTTGGCAAACGAACACTCATGCAGGCTGAAAAAGAACCCGCAAGAGATGCATTGGTGTAGCTGTCCTGTCAGACCACTTGGATTACAAATTGCTATTGGGCAATTATTGATTTTTCTCCCCAATTTAAACATTTTCATCTCCTGGAGCTATGAATTGAAAATGTAAGAAAATAAACATTTACTTACTAGGGTAACAAAAAAATAGAGAAAAAACCATGATCCCCATAGACCAATTAAACAAAGAGGAACCAAGTGAAAACTAAACAGATTCCAAGCGCTAATAAACAAAAAAAGCTTTTTTGAAAATGACCTTTCCCACAGGAGACATCTGACTTGTGACAGCATGTTTTTATTTTTCCCCAGAACGTTTTTACCAAGTATCTTATATTTGCTTTGGACTGGGGCTTTTAATTAGTGGTGGCAGTAATTGTTGAAAGTTGAACGTTTTCCCAGTCAACCGGTCAGAGTCATGATTTATTGTTGTTTCACATTCCATTTGAATCTATATTCTTCCATTTCTTTCGGATGTTTGGCCTGCTGTGTCCATTTCATGGTCTGTCATCCAATAGAAGATCAGTCTGCACAATAGCAGCATGTTCTCGTTGCCACCGAGTTGCATGCTTATCCCCTTCGAGTGTTTTGAATGTTCAAACACTGGTAGATGATACATCCGTGGTTTTGACACTAACCGGTTGTGTCTGCCAGTTGTTCCAATGGAAAAAGCGGCCACGGCACAATGACTTTCTGTGCCTCCCTCTCCAGGACTGGGGCAGAGCTGGAGATGTGGCAGACCTGGGCGTGTGCTGGCACGTGCCGAACCAAGAAGAGGAGAACTTCGTCTTCCATCTGCTGTCCCGCCTCCTGCACCCTGAACTGCAGCGAATCAAAGGCCACGTCTCTGGAGATCAGCCAATGACCAGGTTAGCTTTCGTTTATCTCAGTTTTGCATGTTAGCCTAGCCCTAGAAAAAGTATCCAGCACACACCCATGCAAAACAAACTGAAATGTAGTCCTCTGTTACTGTTCAAAAGAATGTTTCTGCATCCAAAAAAAACCCTGAAACATCTGTTTTACTAAGTCCTCTGTCCTTTTTTGACAAATCCAAATCAAGAATTCAGAGGAGGGAAGCTGCTTGGGCAAATTGATGACCCAAATGCATACACACACTTCGCTATGGGAGGATTTTAATGTGCCGTTTCATTCACAGGGAGGAGCTGTTGCAGAGTCTCGCTATTGTGCAGCACTGCCTTCTTGGAGCCGGCAGCTTGCTGCCCCCTTTGGATGGGCCGCACGTACTTGACCTGTGAGGCTGCAGCTGTGCACACTAATACGGGAACACACATTTTCATGCGGGCTTGTCACATTTTGCCTCTGTTTTTTTTTCCGCTGCTTTCTCAGGGTGCCCTCCATGGTGAATCTGGGGGAGATCAAGCTGCATGTCGGCGTGGAGTACGGTAAGTAAAAACAGCCACACACGGCACACGTGCACGTGCACAGTCGCCATCTCGTCAATCTCAGCGGGCGACGGGGGTCGCTCATCCTGCGTTCTGTGTTCTGTGTGTGTCCCCCTCCCTTCCAGATGAATCACAGGAGAACTACAGAGAGTCCATCTGCCAAACCATGAGGCTGCTGCTTCGTGAGTGAAAACTCTAACTTCAGCACGCTGAATTTCTCACTCCGTTTGAAATGTGACCGCAATGCACGCTTCATCTGTGTCCACTTTTTCCTAACCAGATCACATCTTGGAGCACTCGGAGGACGACACTAAGTCGCTTTTTGTCATCATTAAGGTGCCCAGTCCTTGTAATGTTTCTGTCTCCCCTATAGAAAATGCTCTCATAGTATCCCGCAGCAGGCCTGCAAAAGTCACACATTGCCCTGCTTGTCTGACCACAGATCATCAGTGACCTCATGTTTTTCCGCGGCACGCACAAGAAGGAGTTTGACTCACGCTGGAAAAGCTTCACCCTCGTGAAAAAGTCCATGGAAAACAGGGTGAGCTGAGGGGGGGGGGGGAAGCACAATGCCACAGATTGTTGTTAGATTCAATAAGTCCTCCAGAGGGTGATTTAAACCTTTCATCCTTATTTCTGCAGCTTCATGGGAAAAAGCAGCACATTAGAGCACTGCTCATTGACCGAGTTTTGCTCCAGCATGAGGTGCGTTTGATGACACAGAAACAAAGTAATACAGCCATTACATAAAGTAGACCCTCTGAATGCATGTGTGTTGACAATTGTATTTTCTTGTGCGCAGATGAGAAAGCTGGTGGTCGAAGGCAGCGAATACAAAGTGGTTCATCAGGAGCTGCTCTGTGATCTGCTGCTGCTTTCTACCAGCACTTACAGCCAGGTAAAAAGAGAGAGACAAATCACCAGCTAATCAAAGCGTCTTCTGTTTTTTTCCCCCCATCGTAACAACTCCAGTTCACGTAGATAAAGAGACAAAATGGAAGCTCTAATGAGATGAGCACATGTCCCCGTGTGTCTGTGCCCTCGCAGGTCCGCAGCAGGGCACAGAATGTGCTGATGACAGCAATGGGGACCTTTAGCTTCTCTTACAGAGACATGATTCCCCGCATCTTACAAATGCTGTCACCACAGAACACCAGCGTCTCAGAGCAGCAGTTCAAGGTATCACACACACACTACTGCACACACACACCAGTGGTGTGCTAATGGTGTTCACTCTCCGTGGTGCTGAACACAAAGGCTCAAAACGACATTTTTTGTATGTTTTTCTTTATTCTTTTTTGGCTTTATTAGCCTAGCCTTCTGCATTGATTTGAAAGTTTCACTGCTGGGTTTTTAGGTAGGTTTGCCTTATCGTACATGGTTGCCCTTCTCTTCTTTCACACTTTGCTGACCGGTTTTTGCTGACTGTCCCCAGGGCCAGGCTGCAGATGGAGGGTTAGGGGTCAGGATCTGCCAGGGAACTAATACTCTTATAAGAGGCCTTCTCTGGAAAGTGGAAAAACAAGCTCAGTGTTATACGTTATTACTCTGTCACTTTCTTATTTCCTCAATCTGGATTTTTTTTTTACTTTACCATACCAAGCTGAAGCTTACAAATTCAGAGAAAATTGTTAAAGGACCACTCTTTTATTGGCCTAAAGTGTCTGAATTCTGAGTTATTGTGTTTGGTCTTATGCGGTCCTGAAGTATCTCATTGGTAATAATGACTGCATTTGTGAAAAAAATCACCTCTTCAAAAATTATCATTATGTTAACTTATTTTCCTTTTCCTGGTGGGGAGAAAATTTGGATTCAACAACTTCTCCTCTCTGTACGATGTGCTAATGTGACATTTCCTGGCTTAGTGGTTTAATGAAAATCCTTTGAATGTCACAATAGCTGACCATCATCTCGGGATTATTTCAGGTGCCTGATGCAATTTAAATGAGACAAAAGCCTGCGTGTCCACGATGAGCCTTTGAAATGTGCCTTGTCATATCGGATTCATGTGACCCATTTGATATGACATTTCAATGAACTGATATGAGATTATTTCAAATGAGGCATCACTGGCTTACCTGCTTATTTGTTGTTTTCATCAGGGTGCTCTGTACTGCCTTCTGGGTGCACACAGTGGTTTATGTCTGGCCAGCACCAGAGACTGGGACTGCGTGGGGGAGGTGTGGCCGGCTCTGGTCCGCTGTGGCTTGTCTCCATCGATGACCCTGGAGAAGCCGTCCATCGGGCGTTTACTTGATGACATCACTGACAGGATCCACCGCCAGCACGACACCATCGGGATCCTCTTCACTGTGAGCAATGAGCGCCATAAACATGCTACGCTCACCGGAATTTTTTTGCTGACTGTAGCATTTCTCCACTTTGGCTGTTTAGGTGTCTGAGAAATGTGTTGAGATAGCCTATGAAGTCGCACAATCTAAAAATCCCAGGCCTTGTTTAGAGGGACCTTCCAAAGAGGAGATGAAGGAGGGGATTCAGCGCCAGCGAATCAGAAATGTGGTGGCTGCACGGTAGGAATATAAACAGCAGGATTTGTTATTTTTGTGGGTTTTTTTATTGGGGTTAGACGGGAGCTACGAAAACTTCATAACATGCATTATTATGTTTCCTTTTGTACAGAAAATATGAGAAGTTAGTCAATGACCTCTTGGACTGCCTTGAAGACAGAGACTTGTATGTTTTCCCCTATCTGTAAACTTTTTATGTTTAGTTCATAACTAGAATGTATCCGAATTCCTTATTAAAGATAAATATATATATATTTGCAATGTACCACTTTGATAGCTTCAACTGAGAGATTTACAGATGTAGATACAAAAAAAATCATCAATTTTTTAAATTACACTGCATAGTCAAGTGTTTGCACTCCCACTGGTTATGTTTCAGACCCTGGAAGTTTGAACACATGGCAACAGACTTATTGGCTCTCATGCTGCGGGATGACCACCCGCTCCCCCCCGATGCTGTTCTCTACTTCACACAGAGCCTCGTACACGACTCCATCAGCATACGCAAGGTCTGGGTCTGCCTCTGTGTGTGTGTGCATATAGGAGTGTCGTTATGTTGTTATATCCAAACATTGTATGACAGGTGATTCTTTCCCTTTGGTTATATAAATGGAAATTAAATGGCCCCTAACTTTATCCTTATAGTTCTTCTAGGTATAAAATTGTTGCTCTGAATGAAAACATTTGCATACCTTTGGATATGGATAAATAGAAAGCTGAAAGGACACCTTTCTCAGCAGTGATATACACTTTGATAAAAGCACAGCTTCAGATTAAGTTACTTGCTCTGTCTCCTCAAGACAAAAAATACAATTAGTGTTGGCATCTCTTGTTTCATAATGCCATATACCAACAGGTGCTGATCATACTTCTTTCGAGCCAATCAAATCTTGCACAAAACACCAACATCAGCATTCTATCAGACACAACAGATGGTATAAACAAGCCAGACAGCAGCTGCTGCACAACACAAGAGCCTCACACTTTGAACATCGACTCATATTAGCTCCATTGCTTAATTTACCAAACACGAACGTACATCCTGTCATGCACTTTAGCTTGTTAAGCAAACAAAGAAACAGATATACACTTCAGGAAATGAGCTCCACAAACAAGACTGTGCACAGAAGATAGCAAATTAATTGCCTGCTGCAGCACATTAAAGAACTAAGTACAAATGTCAGATCAGTCCAGTCGGGTTTACCTCTTACTTTTCACATTCTTTGCTAACAACATGCTGTCTGCCCATGAGTTGTGCTTACCACACACATTTCTCCCTTGTTGCCTCCAGCATAACCCAGCTGCTGCCCATCAAAGAAGATCCAAACAACAGTACTTTCTATGCTGTTCTTTTTAATAAGATATTTAACCATTTATCATTAGTCTAATTCTAGAACAATCACTGCAACTATGAACTGAGGAAAAAATGACTTAATACAGTTTTAACTTTATTGGATAATAGAACAATAAAGAAAAAAGCAAACAAATTATTTTCGGCTGCCAAATTGCAGTCAACAAAATAGTTGTTACATATAAGAATTTACAGTTATGTTACAATAATTGTGGGTTACGAGTATAGAGTAGATCTATGTCAAGGCAATATCTGTTGATTAAATAAACAATGGCCCTGCATCAATGATCTTTCTATCTTGTTGAAGAGATAGGCTTAAGGAGGAGTGTTTTCCTAAATCAGAAACCTATAAAAAAAATTGTGCCTAAGAAAAAACAGCTTTTGTTATAACTCTAGTCAGTTGAAATAACTGGTTGCAGATTTAATTAGTTCACTTATTTGTTTGCAGCATCATCCTTACTTCAGCCAGCTTCTTGATTGATCGTTTTGTGCCAGTTTCTCCCTTTGTCTGAATTTGTTCATATCCAAAATAAGAAATCATCAATGAATTACCAAGTTTAGAATCTTTATTTTCATGTGAACTCCGTTCTAACTATATTCTTGGTTTAGTCAAGTCAGATTGAAAGGAAATTTTTATGTTCAATTTAACACTGAAATTATTGCAGTCCACACATAGGTACAACAAGTAATGGGAATTCAGACCTTTTTACCTAATGACTATGCCTATTAAAGCTTTTAAATGTATTTTTCAAAAAGAACATGTTAATATTTTAATTAGTCAGACAAGCAGAATTAAAGATATAAAGCAGAAAAACCCACTACCACCCCAAAACAGACGGAGTTAATATCACATACTCGTGACACTTTTATCTGTGATTTATGGATATTGTCTTTCCCTGTTTTAGGTTGCAATCTCAGCAATGGCTGGTATCCTAAAACAGCTGAAACGACCAAGAAAGAAAGTGGCCATGAAGCCGTCAGATATCAGTAAGTCAACACACTCATATTAAATATACAACACTTACATTTAGTTCTTGTTTATAAAAGGTGGGCTTTCTGGTTTATTAGTTGACTTAAGTAATAAATTATGATGTGCAGACTAATTCTGTGGTAATTTACCTCTGAGTAAACAGATTAAACACAATATACGTCTTCATTTGCTTTTTATTAGAGGATAAATTGCTTGAAATTAGAAAGGTGTTCATGTTCCGAGTCAAGAAAAGGTGCAAACATCCGAAAGTAAGACAAGTTTTGCCCTCATCTGTGCGTTGGGGTTTCGATACAGCTGCATTTCCTTCATAGGTGATATCCAAGATCCAGAGGGGGTGTGTGTTGGGGATCGGGAGGGGAATCGCTGGCTGCAGTACGACAGCAACAACCTACCTCTGGGTCAGGAACAGTGGGAGTCTCTGCAGTATGTGGAGAAAACCCACTGGGGCTACTACTCATGGCCGAGGTAAAGACAGAGAGTCTGAGACTGATTAACTGCTTTGTGGGAAGGAACTGAATAGCAGATCGACCAAATTGCCCGTTTGATTTGATGTTTGCCTTGGTGGCTTTGTGGCTGTGTTTATTTCCGACTACCTGCTGGATGACTGATCTGGGTGGCTGGATAACTAGCTGGGGAGTGAACTGACTTCCTGTCATGACCTATCCCAGATAAGGCTGAACGAACGACTTACTGCCTGCCCTAAATAGGAGAATTGATGTATAGGCAGAGCGTTGTCTGCCTTGGTATTCGGATGGGTTGCTGACTAACTGACTTTATAATCATCCATTTATCTTTGCTGCTTATTTGAAGACAGTGTGTGTCTCTCCAGATTTTTCCTTTGTGCTGTTATCTATAAATCACAGCAGCCTTTTCTTTGTCTCCTCCTTAATTCAGAGAAATGATGATCTATGCAGCTTCTGAAAAGTCACAAGATGACCTGCCATATGAGGAGATGAGTGAGGTGCATGCTCGTGCTGCACAACACTGCAACATTTTTTTGAAAGATGACTCACTACGGCCGTGACAACATTTTACTGTGTGCTCGTGTGTCACTCAGGGGGAAAAGATCATCTTTGAATATTTCTCGGACCCTGACTTTATCGACCAGCTGATAGAGTTTCTGTCTCTGGAGGAACGGAAAGGAAAGGACAGCTTCAACCCGAGACGCTTCTGTCTCTTCAAGGTGCAGTTTTAACGCTCATTCACAGACAATATCAGAAGCCTTTTTTAAAAAGAAGTGACTGCAGAGCTGCAATTTCTGTCTTCTGTTTCCCTGCTTTATTGTTTTTCGACAGACACACACTTACTTATGTCAAACAGATTACTGTAATTTGTCTTTTCCTAAAAAGAAAACAATTTATATTTGTTACTTCCTTGCCAAACAAACTTGCATGCTTACGCTTGATTGACAGGGGCTGTTTCGTAACTATGGCGACGTGTTCCTGCCATTGCTATGGCCCCACCTGGAACAGCTTGCCAGTGACCCCCATGAGAGCTCCCAGCGTTGCGTGTGTGAGATTACAGCAGGACTAATCAGAGGCAGCAAACACTGGAGTTTCAGCAAGGTGCACACACCTCCAAACGCACACACTGCTCAGCTTTTTGATAAGAAAAGTCAATATCAATAACGTTTTCCTTCTGGTGTGCGCGTGCTTAGGTGGACAGGTTATGGCAGCTTTTGTGCCCTCTGATCAGAACAGCACTGACCAACATCACGGTGGAGACCTACACAGACTGGGGCACGTGCATTGCTACAGCTTGCGTGAGTTACTGTCACACAAACAGACACACGACATGAAGCATAGCTTCACTATCTGAAAAAAGTGGTTACTGATCCATTTGTTTTACATCTAAAAATGCTGAGGATCATATAGTTATTTTTTAACAGTATGTACAGCGATATCTTGGTATGTATATATGTATATCTTCTTTGACACCATTTACAAACCTTTAAACCATTTATGTTTACTGATTTTTGTGCCATGACTGTATGGATTACGCTGGTGATGTATCTGATACAGACAATACTACTGGCTTCCATCGGTCTTGATAAATTATGAAAACACACTTTTACTTTTCATTCTCCTGCCGTTATCAAGTCAACTGTTTGTTTACTCCCGTGTTATTACCCATATATAAAAAAAAAATCCCCTCATCTTCTGCTTCGCGTTTACTTTGTATTATCATATATAAACAGCAAAACTCAGGTGGTAATGAGTCTACATCTAATCAATGTTAGATATAACAATGTTGATTTCTCCTATAACCTTTTGCACATAGATCAGTTATGGCTTTTTTTTCATCGGCAACAAAGGCACTTGACTATCTTGTAATTATATTTTTTTCCAGTACTGTGTGTACTATGAAGCTTGTATCTTTATGTAATAGGACACATAATTTGGTTAGAAAAGTATCTGAAAATGAGTCCAGATAGGTCCATTCTTTTTTAGACATGAAAAAATCTGCCTTAAATTAGCGTATATACATTTAACCATACTGTGCATTCCTCTTCCAGTGGTGACATGCGTAAAAAGTGAAAATAATATGACGCCGTCCGCTCCCTACTTAAGCACAAAAAAGCGTTAAAGTTTCACACATTTCTGGTGCAGAACTACTGCCTTGTGTGAAACTATTCTAAAAATAACATTATTTTACACTGATCCTGTCCAACAGGAGGGCAGGGACCCCAGGAAACTCCACTGGCTTTTCGAGCTGCTGATGGAAAGCCCCCTCAGCGGGGAGGGCGGTTCGTTCAGGGATGCCAGGTATGACTAACTAGTGTGTTTATGTGTTCTGCGTTATGGTTTCAGACAGGTTATTATTCTGAAAATGATAAATGCTGCTGCAGCATCACACAATAAGTTACCCACCCTTCTTTTTTCCTCCCTCTTCTTGTCAGTTTGCTGTACGTGCTGCAAGGAGGTCTGGCCCAGCAACAGTGGAGAGTTTCTGAATTACTGCACAGGCTGCTAGCTTACCTGGAGCCTAAACTCACCCAGGTGTATAAGAACGTCAGGGAGCGCATTGGCAGGTAGAAACTGAACTTGGTGCTAGCCATTCATGGATTGCCCAGATAATATGATTCTACGTCCGGTTTTAAAGCTCCATGGGTCTCTCAGCTGGCTCCATTCTGCATTTGTGAATATTTTTTATCTCTCCCCTCCACCCACGATGCTTCTCCTGCTTTACCCCCTCTCTCCAGTGTGCTGACCTATATCTTCATGATAGACGTGGCCCTGCCCCACACAGGGCCCACCTTCTCCCCCCACGTGGCAGAATTTGTCACTCGGGTCCTGGAGCGACTGAAGCCCCTTACATCCGAGCCAGAGATCCACAACCACGTCCACGAGGAGAACACCCAGGAGACGGACGAGCGCACCCAGGCTGTCAAACTGCTGAAGACGGGTCAGAATATGGATATGAGTGTAAACTGTGTGTTGGTAGACATGGAGACTGAGGCCCCATGGGGGGCAAAAAAGTGCAATGACAGCTTTTACTTTTGATGAAATAGACGAGTACCTTAAATGACACAAGACAATGATCATTTATTTGATTTATTATAAACCTAGTTGGAGAAGAAACTTGGGCAGTAGAAGATAGAAGACATTCTGTTTCCCTCCAACGTAGCTTTATTTTTGTTTTGTTTTTTTACTTTATATGGTATATAATGAACTTGGTGTGGTTTAAATTAAGTCTATTTTGATTATTGGTTTGGTGATTAAATACATGGTGTATGATATGTAATATTAAGAAGCGGACATTAGATTTTCCAAACTGATTCAACCACAGAGCATGCGTGTTGTCTTTCTCTCCATTTTAGATGTTTAGAGAACACTACAGTGTTTCAACCCAGAGTCTCAGGTCTCAGGTTACATATCTGTAATGTGACTGAGATGAATGGAAATGGTTTTATACGGATGTGTCTGGATTGATTGTGGTAGACTGATGGTCATGCAGTTCTGTCTGAGTGCTTGAAAGGGCATGCACCTTTTGCATCGTGCCTAATTCAAAAATAATTTAGTGGAATTATTTTTATACATTTTAAAAACACAAATCGACACTGAATATTTTTATGAGACTCTTATTCTGTTGATTGATATATACCATAATAGTAAAAGTGAATCTCAGCCAGTGATTCTCAGCTTCCTCTATCTTTTTTTTCTCCTAGATAACTGTGTTGTTTTTCAGCCAACACATTTCATAAGACTAGGCAGCTTTTTATTGTCACTATTAATTTGTTACCAATGATTTCACATTTAGAAAAAAAAAACCTTTGTGAAATGAAGCCTGCAACCAAAAAAGAACTAGCAACTTGTGTTACTGCACGGAAGACGGAACTATAACCAAAGCACATCCAAAACAACAAAACCAATTATTTGACTGCAAATAAAAAGGTTTTTAGTTTTTATTTGGTTCTTTTTATTATGTTATTGGATTTTTTTGTCCTTGTTCAATCTTTCTGGGTTTGTGGAATTCTTTTTTACGCAAATTAGATTCCACAGATGTAATCTTTTTCAAACACTCATTTTACATCAAATTTTTCATCCTAATTCTGTCCAGTGTTGTTTCTTTCAATTTCTGTAATTACTCCAATCGCTGCGGTATAGACAAATATCTGGTTATGGAATTATGCAAGTCATTAGACACCAAATTGTGATTAATTGTGTGTTTAGCAGCAGAACAGTGCAGCAGGGTCAGAGCTCCAAGCCTGTAGGTCTTATCATTTGGCGGCCACCCAACATCTGCTGTGTGTGTGCGTGTATGCACATTTACTGCACGCAGAGTGAAAATGTGTACGTTTTTTGCAGTGTTAAAATGGTTGATGGCCAGTGCCGGGCGAACTTACACCACTCCCGTTCAGCAGCAGCTGCAGCTGCTGCCTCTGCTTTTCAAGGTAAGAACACTCACACACACAAATTCCCAGGTCCCAGCCCAGCATTATTACCCACTCAATCTTACTTGCCCATTAAACTCAATTTCTCTCTTCATTTACTCAAAATGGTGCGTCGCTGTGTCTTCCTACCTCTCCGTCTCACTCTGTGTTTGTCGCTCCCTGCAGATTGCCCCGGTGGAGATTGATGAGAGCTATGATGAGATGAAGCAGGATGCACGCACGTGTCTCTCTCTCATGTCTCAGGGCCTGCTGTATCCCGAGCACATCCCCATGGTTCTCGCAGCACTGGAGGAGGTATGCGCCCATGCACATGTCAGATGGACCTGCTGCCGCTGTTACAAAACGGATTCTGCCCTCCATGTTGTGTTAGACTCAAAACCAATTTGGTCCCTGTTGTAAAATGCCAACAGATTTTGTTCTCAAAGGCTTTTCGGGAAATTTAGAAACTGGAATCTGCAGTTTCTTATTTAATCATGGACGTGAAAAAACAGTGCAGCAGTATTTCTCAGTGTCGCATGTGGACCTGCTTTGGGACCTGTTTTGCTTCCCATATGGATCTGAGTGGCTGGAAATTAACCATGCAAAACAATGTGTAAAATATTTGATTCTATTTTTGATTTTAAGAAATGGATGTACTCCGTAAAAAAGAATAGTTTCCTGAAACTGAAGCTTGTATCTGAGGCGAAATCCTATTATCATTTAATGATTTTGAAGCGATGATCCATACCAGCTCTCCCTTACAGCTGCAGATGGTCCAGAATGCTGCAGCACAGCTTGTATAACAAACACACATTTATTGCACTTCTTACATCTCTCTTGCTTCCTTTACTTTTTGGATTCAGAGACATTTTATGGATTGGTTCAATTTTAACATTTATTAGGCTTGCTATTTGTTCTGCCCTATTCTCTTTAAACAAGACCATTTGATTTAATAATGAGCTTTATAAATCAACTTTATCCAGTCTAGCTCACACTCTCAGGGGAAAGTATGATGTCACACGCTAATGGGACCTAAGGATGATGTCATCAGTTAAGGTCACCAGGGCAGGTGAAACCAAGCTCATTCCCTGTTTTGCTAAAAGAATTGACATCAAAAGTAAAGCCTCAGACTTAATTGACTTAATTTAAATGCAAAGGAATATTTTATTTGCCACATTTGTTCTCACCAAGGCATGAAATCATAACATGTAGAAGAGCTCAAGAAGTAACGTTTTGTTTCTCCACAACTGCTTATTGTTTGTACTTTTAGGAGAAAAATATCTCCCTGTGCCTCATTGCCACGTTCCTTTTCTCTTCCCTGTTGTCTTACTAGATGGTGGGCAACAGATCGTGGCATGCTCGGTACTCCGTACTGACCTACCTCCAGATCATGGTTTTCTACAACTTGTTTACGCTGCTCAGTTTGCCCGCTGAGGTTCTCAGCATCCGAAAGCTGGTGATGCAGCTGCTGCTCGACGAACAGCTTGAGGTAATATATTTACCAGAGGACAGCAAGAACCCATTTGATGCCAGGCAGTGCGCTTCTGCTTTAATTCTGAGAGGATTATGAAGAGCGACTTATTGTTGCCTGCCTCTATCAGTCTTTTCTGTTCACGGTTAATGCTTGAAAGTAGCAGTCCACCAGATTTCTTGGGGTTTTAACTGATATGTTGATAGAGCAGTCTTGATGTCTCTTGAGGTTGGCATTTAAGAAATCTAAATATGACATAATAACATTGTATGTCATATTCAACCCCATTTTCAATCCTCATTTATCTACTTGCACAGGACAGGTGGGAAGTCAGCAATGACCGTGTTAACAAAAAATATTCACTTTTAACAAACTAATTTGATCTAAATGAGCTATTGCTCCTAATATAATAATATGCTGCATTCCTGGTCAATGCCTTGGCTAGATATCAGTGTCAGTGTTAATGCATCAATTATCACTCGCTGCTTATTCATGATTTATGTACAGAGATGCAGGAGGGCTTTGATGATCTGCGGGTGGATTTTGCCACAGCTCTGCTCTGCATCTGTCCCTCCTCCTCCTCCTCCTCAGCTCATATCTAGACTCTGCATGTGTATTTTGCCCTTAAACTGCCTTGCAGTCTCCACTGAATCGTTTATGTCAGTTCCGATTTTCACAGCTGTTTTTTTTTTTTTTTCCACTTCTGACGTTTTCCGTCCCTTTGCTCCGCTCCCCTCTTCATCTCTCTCCCTGAAGGTGAGGGACATGGCATGCACCACCCTCAGTGGTTTACTGCAGTGCCAGTTCTTCCCCCTGGACGCCAGTCTGCAGACACAGCTCCAGACGCTGAGTCAGACTTGCCTCCCCAAGGCTAGAGGAGAGCTGGCCTCCACAGGTACACACGCACACACACATTTCAGTGCACGTCACAATCACATAATGAGACAATCACATTAAAACCTGCCCTATTACCCTTTCTTGTCCCCGAGGAAATTTGAGCCTTGAAATTTGAAAGCCCATTTTAACACTCCGTTTTTTGTGTGCGCGCGCGCACTTGTTTGTGTGCAGACTTAGTGCGGCGCCATGCTGGAGTGCTCGGCCTCAGTGCGTGCATCCTGTCGAGCCCCTACGACGTTCCACACTGGATGCCTCAGATACTGATGGACCTGAGCGACCATCTCAACGACCCGCAGCCTATAGAGGTGCGCACACACACACACACCCTCACACTCAAACATCCTACACAACAACAGTGTGAGCTAAAAAAAAAAAAAATACAATTTCATTGTCCAATTGAGGAGAAAATTATGTCTTTGGCTTTATGTCAGGCATGAAGAGAACATACAAGGTAATCCATAATGCAGCCTTTGAATGATAGATTACAAATACTGATGATAATGAAGTGCTTCTCCTTTCCCAGAGTAAAGAGATGGGAAAGAAATTGCAGCTTAGAATATATATGCGTAGTAAAACGAAAGGATCGGTCTATTGTAGGGGAAAGAAGAACGTACCTGTAATTTGAAGTTAAATTATAATGACTTGAATTCTCTTTTTCTCAAGCATAATAACTTTTTGCAAAAGTTTTTTGCAAACAAATTCCATATTTAGGTAATGATTAAATCTTTCAGTTGCAGTCACCCAGTTTAATTCTTTGTTTCACTCTCCTATCGAATTGAGTAAAGATGTTTCGCTCTAAACAGTTCCTACATTTCATTTTCAAATAGTTATTTCAGGCATTTTAACATAAATAAATGATCATTCTCTCATCAGTTTTTTAGCAGTGTAGACATGTAAGACCATTACTGAAGAGATTGTCAGCTGCTGTTGGATCCTGTTCTGCATTTTACATTTTGTTTCTCTACATCCCAGAGAGGGAACAACTTCATTTTAGCACTCTAAACAGGAGACCTAAAAGTGCAAGTCATCGTTGTCCTTGTTTGACTTCTGCAATTACGTTTAATTCAGATTTTACTTAATTTTTTTAAAGGCTGTTATCAACAATGTGTTTCTAACCTTTCACAAATTAAATAAGAAAAAGCTTCCATCAACATCTTGTTGCAGGACGATAGAAACGTTCTTATATTGATTCAAGCATTCCTCATCCATTCATAAAGGCAAATGAGGCTCATTAGTGTGCATTTTTTTCCGTCTTTAGCCAAATTAGTCTGGTAATAAAGTTTAGGTCTGGGGATGGCTGGAGCGTATACCAGCCAATAACTCTAATTTCCAACTTTGAATAATGAACTTTGTGAGCAGGGGGCCTGTCAGCCTCACACCTCTGTAAAAGCATCTTTCAGCAACACATGCTGCCCTCCAGACGTTTTACAGGGAAAGCCTTGCTTATTTTCAGCAGAACATTGCCAAACCACGATCTCCATTCTCCAACAGCTTCGCTGCAGTAAACGAATCCGCCTGCTTTCACGTCCTGTCTGAAATCCAAACTTGTCATCACAAGATCAGCTTGCCATGATGTGATGTTTGTACGTCTGTGCGGGACATGCATGAAAGTATGTTGATTTTTGATTTCCGCCTCAAGATGACGGTGAAGAAGACGCTGTCGGAGTTCAGGCGCACGCACCATGACAACTGGCAGGAGCACCGGCAGTGCTTCACTGACGACCAGCTGCTCGTGCTCACCAACCTGCTGGTGTCGCCCTGTTACTACGCCTAGATGGGCCATCTGCCTTCCCATGTCCATTACAGACTGACTGTCAGCTACCACGGGAAAGTGATTACACCTCTGCGCGCCTGATGAGAACGCCAGTCCTCCGCTCAGCCGGGTACAATAATGTCTAATAATGGCAGCCAGGACATCTCCCTCAGGGACCTCACGTGTCAGTGTAGGAAAGCAGCTCAGAGCGAAAGGGTTCAAAATTTCCAACGGCTTGGTGTGTTCATTTTGTTTACCAAGCAGCACAGCAGCCCCAAAGGTGGCCAATTTATACAAAAGGTGTGCAATAAATCTTTTCCTGTGTTTCCTCTGTCCATACACCAATTGGCCCAGATTTATTTTTATTCCTCATCAGTATTTAAGTCTATTGTGTATTTTAAATGGATCTTGCAAATATGTACAGAGATGGAATAGCCCATATTTAATTCATAATTGTATAGAATATATGCTAAAATCAATATCTTATTTCTAAATATAACAGTTTCACACCTGTTGCGTTATCCAACGGTTGATAATACTTTTAATATTGATACACACTATATTATCTCTGGCCCTGCGATGGACTGGCGGACTGTCCAGGGTGTACCCCGCCTCTCGTCCATTGACCACCGGGATAGGCTCCAGTTTTCCCCGCGACCCCATTAGGGAATAAGCGGTAACGATAATGGATGGATGAATGGATATATTATCTCTAAAAATGAGAATAACACATGTGTGGGTGATAAATCGATATGCTATAATATTACATATTCCTATAAGAAAGTATGCTGCGCTGCATAATAGTTGGGCACAGAGAATTTATTGTTTCCTGCATCACTTTTACAGCGAGATCAATTTTAGAGAAGACGGCAACCCATATCGCATTCAGCAGCTGTGCATCTGCGCAGCACTCATACAAAAAGGCTTCTTCTTGCACGGATAGTTTTTAGTTTTGTGCCAAAAAAGTGTAATGTTGCACAGATGCCGCTACCGCCAATAAACACTGGTAACAAGTTTCAAAACTCTCTGTGTTTGCATAAAAAAAAAATAAACTACAGCTGAATCACAAATAGAGTTGTCACTCGTTTATTCTGCATATTTGATGCGGTTTGACGTGTTCACCGTTGCTGAGACGTACACCGGCAGAGGGAGAAGAAGCTGATCGCTGATTCTGGAGCTCCGATTCTAAATTCAGGTCAAATTTATTTATAAAGCACATTTAAGCAGGGCTGCCTATTTACAAAAAGCTGTGCTGAAAATAAGCTGAGGACAGAACTTTTACAGGGAACTGAAAGTCCAGACATGCATTATGTTTTAAGATGAGATTTTTTTTTCAAAAAGAATTTTTTCTGTTATTTAAGGGCAACAGCAGCAAAACCCCCCTCTCCCAGATCCCAGGGCGGCTTAGAACAACGTAAGCAACCTAAAAAGCATGTGTGGTTACAGGGGTTTAGGGGGATACAGTGTTTAGCCCATAAAGTGAAGACAACAGTAAAATCTTATTACCAAATCATTTGGTTTAGCATAATGTTCAAAGCCTCAAAATGAGAAACAATCTGCCAACCACCAGACATAAATAACAACAGTGATTTCAATTTTGCCCTCATTGAAATACAGAAATTTTCATTAGACCAATGGGGAGTGGTAGAGCGTAAAAAAATAATGGGTTACATTCAGAGCCCTGTGGCACTCCACAAGACCTGGGCTGATAGAAAAGTTAGATTAAACGGTTGGAACGGTTACTAGCAAGAGACATGAGCAAGACTGATAAACGTTTTACACACTATTGTTTAAATTTATTGAAAAAATCTAACTTTCTGGTACAGCTTCTCATTTTGTCAAATCAATTGCATATTGTCACAACAAACAAACTGTTTATTTTAAAGGAGAACAAAAAATTAGGCAAACCGAAGAAGGAAAGAGTGCTGCCTCTATCCCAGCTGCGAGCTCTGAGAGCTGCAGTTTGTCATGGGGAGGGGGATCTTAAGCCGAATGCTGAAATTACCGTGCTGGTGTAGGCATTTTAACATAAAATGTTGAAAACATTCATCATCATAATGTGTTACAATAGTAATGTGCACTTACTGTAACACAACCCACAGGCTAGTGTGGCCTTCTGCAGGTGTGGGACCATATAGGAACATATATTTGACTCGTAGTCCAGTTGATGTTTTGAAATTTTAAGCATTTCAAATAAGTATTACATAAATATTCAAACTATAACCAGCCAATTCATTTCCCTTTGAGTGTTTAATTTGGAACATAGTATGTGATTCCTGCCAATAAAATTACATAAGTTTCCATTTTTATTTTTTGTGAGGCAGCTTTTAGATCACACTGATTTACACTGTTTACACTCACTAAAGTGCATTTTATACCCTGAGATTATCTGGCAAATCCAACCTAGTCAGCAAATTAATGACTGTTCTTATTCTATATTAACTGCCCACCATCTATGATAGGTTTTTCTGTGCGTTTTGCAGCCGTTCTCTTACTAGGCATTCAAGAGAAAACAGATGTTTGTCTGAGTCCTCTGGCAGGATAGTCCTCACAGCATCAGCGAGCTGAAACAGGTACTCGGTATTCTTCCCGCTTGGTCCAGAAGAGTCGATGATTTGATTAGCTATCTCCTCAAGAGGTGCAGGGCCAAGGTAGTCGGGATTGTCATCAGAGCCGATGTAGAGCAGAGTCTGGCTGGGTGAGGGAGTGAGCGATGGGCGGGGGTGGAAGGTCACCATGATGGCCTCGTAACCTCCCTTTTCGCGGTAGTCCAGGTAGCTCTTGACCTCCTGCTCACGGCCGGTTGGCAACTTGTATGCAACGCCCCAAACACATCCCTAATGGAGGAGCAGGTGATGAGACAGAGCAAGTTTAATTGTCTGTCTCATATTCACACATCTTCTGAAGGAACAAAAGTTTCTTCCTTTTCCTTGTTCCGCAGGAAAAACAGGATGTGACGCAACGCAACATCTGAAGCCTTAATTACCGTTAGTTAAATCCCATTTCATTATGTCTGTTTACTTTGTGATATCATCATATTATAATTCTGCTCATATAGCCACTTACAGCTAAATGATTATGAACACGTGTAAATTATAGCCCTCAAAATGAAATCACTATGTAAATAAAATGCTATCTTGTTTGTGTCCTGCTACAAAACATATAGATCGTTACACAAATGATTAACTACTAACAAACATAACATTCTATTTTTGGCACTGAAATAAAATGGTGAATGAGTTGTGTCCCTTATGAAAACACTTCAGGATAGACGTACTAGCTTAAGTTTCCTAGAAGGAGCCTCCCTGAGGCGTTTTTATGACGTTGTATTTAATTTATTCTTTATTTGTACTCATATGTGATTGGTTTCAGTGATAAATATTAAGTGAAACTATAGGTGGATAAAGTGTAACTATTAAAATGAGAACCATTGTTTTTTTTATTCTAATTTACAAAGTAACTTATCAAGAAAAAAACAGGCAATGAAATAACTTCTGTGGCCCTTGCTACAAATGGAGGAAAGATAAAACACACCTCAGGATCCTCCACCAGAGTGACGACTCGACCAGGCTGTGAAGAAGAGAAGACAGGATCAAACATTTTGAGTAAACAAACCACCTCAGAAGCTGAAGAGGAATTCAAATGAATCTTCTGAGGATTAATTAAAACAGATCATGGGATTTATCTCAAAGGTCACAGCCATGATTTGACTTGTGTGCTGACACAAGTTGTACGGGACAGGATTAGTTTTACTGATGAGCTTATTACCTGAACAGAAGAAAAGTGCATTTTGCTTTTCAGAGGGAGAATTTAGAGGTAAATTTAAAATCATTTTCTTAAAAGTCACTGGTTTATCCACATTTTTTAACAGAAATAAAAAGAAACAAATATCAATTAAAGAAAAATTCTCAGTAAAACAGTAACTATTCCCTTTGCCTCAGAAAACCTTCCATCTGCTGTTCAACAAAGAAATGTTTTCTATTCTCATTTCAAATCTGAGGTCTGCAAAGGGCTTATATTGGAAAAAAACGTGTTCTCTGGGAAGTGACTGGATTCGGGAGTTGATTTCCTGTCCATCTTCAAGTGAAAAAGGTTTAACTCGCTCAATCTTAACAGCAGCCCTTACCACCATCGGACTTGAGTCTGTAAATAATGGAACAACCATCCACTGTGTCAGCCTCCCTGATTTAATGTGGACAAACTTGTTTTCAGATTTTTCTTGGCTTGAACGTGCTGAAAGCATCTGTAGTCTCGGAATAACTGTAACTAAAAGCATCAAGGCAATCCAGAAACCAGGGGACAACATCTTCCTGTTGGCTTCAGATTTCTTTTCTTTACGTTCTTGATCCTTTAGTTTTGTTCAAGATATTTTTTTCTCCTTGAAACTGTGCCTAACCTTTGTAACAACTTACTGACTCTTGAATTCCCCTTCTGGGGTCGTTTACATTTTCTGGCTCATTTTACCTTGAGAAATCAACACTGTAAATCTGGAAATAAGTTAATTATTGTTGCCCAAACATTCAAATAATCTAATTTCAATGAATGATGGAATTGCCATGGTTTTGAATTGTAGAATGTGCAGATAGATAGATAGATAGATAGATAGATAGATAGATAGATAGATAGATAGATAGATAGATAGATAGA
>CAJRST010010001.1:3953109-3973322 GCA_907169785.1 Menidia menidia | reverse complement strand
AGATAGATAGATAGATAGATAGATAGATAGATAGATAGATAGATAGAAATGTAGCATAAACACGTTTAACTTTATTAACTTTGTAATGAAGTACTGAACCGGTTCTCTTCTATAGAAAATAAAGTACACTCACCTTACCCGGTACTCCTCGGTGGTCGGTACTTCCCTGCCAAAACCGACGGCTAAAACCCTTAATGTAACCAATTCTCTTCTCCTCGTAAGGGAAATCGACTTTCCATATCAAGGAGCCGTAACCGAAAACCCACATGCTCACACGTTGAGCTGCCGTTACCTTGATGGCAACAAGGACGGTTGAGGCTAAATGGAACAATAACTTCTCCCACGGACAGCTAAGAGCTTAAACTAACAGACATATTCACCTGTATGAGTGTACGTGATATTTTACGACCAAAAACACACCAATAGCTTCGCTATCCCGGCAAAAAAACTGTCAAATCATCTGGATTACGTAAGGACTTCGACTTCCGGATCAGAACTTTCATAATAAATCACAGACACTGAGTGTGTTGCAAATGTCAGATACAGCTTAAACGCCGAATGAGATATGAGCTATTGTTTAAGATTAACTAAATATTATCTTATTATCTTAAACATATTGTATGTACAGTAGCACCATAGCCTATCATTTACATACGTATAGTTTTTATTTTTAAGAAAAAGTAGTTTTTCCGGTTGTTCTCAGTTTTGTGAGTATGACGGCTATTTTTGTCTAAGATACGACAAATACGTGAAGTATGGAACTGAGTCAAACGTGCATTGAAATACACGAGGAGGAACCCAAGCATCTATTATACCTAGAAATCTTCGGCGTCCTCATTTAGAATCACAGATATACAATAAATAATCGCTTTTCCCCCCACTTCACCTGATTTTTGTAACCTAAAACAACGCTTTTGGAGCTATGTTTTCAGAATTTGTCAGATGCAAGAAAAAATGACAATACATCAACTACATCAATTAAGTAAAGCATGATATTTGAATGTAATAATCTGGCAGCTCAGGATATTGCTTTAATCATAGCAATTCTCTATTTTTTCAAACATCACATTAACCGACTGAATCCTTGGCTCCAAGATGGCCTAGCAGGCTACCCCTCAAATATATCCATTAATTTGCTTCCAGCAAATATCTGTGACAGCAAGTGTCTTTCTCTTTTTTTTTAAGCATGAACAAAGAACATGGGGCTGCAGTAGCGACAGCAGGGGGTGCTGAGTTTCTATTTGCATGTTCGAAATAAAGTCTCCACATCTATTCGTGTGAGCACTGATTCAGAACCAAATAAAGTGGACGGCAACAGTCTGGACTGTAATGTCAGCGCCATGAACCACAACCGTGTTCATTATGCTGCTTCTGAAAGAGGCCAGTCAGCAAACCTGTTTATGTAATGTGCCAGGCTCCAGTTTGGACAGACAGATTTGTGGTTGAAATGCCCAGCTGGGCTGGAACACGTTGCAGAAGAAACATCTGCCACATAGAAAGAGTTGTTCAGGACTCTGGAGCAAAACCCACAGAAGACCAAAGGTCAGTTTTACAGAAAGATTGTGTCTGATGGTATGCAACGTACTGTATAAGGAAGTACTAACAATTACAATATTGCTCTTGTGGTTGCACACACTTTCTCTTGCTTTTCCTCCTCTTAATTATGTCCTCTAAACTGCATAAAAAAAAAAATCTATAATACAAATCAGAACTACCATCCAGGGTGTACCACGCCTCTCGCCCATTGACTACTGGGTTAGGCTTCAGTCCCCCAGCGACACCATTAGGGAATAAGCGGTCACAAAAATGATCAGAACTGTCTCCAAAATAAGATATATCAAGCTGTTATATTAATTCATGTGAATATGATTGAATATCAATGTATTAATAATATGAAATATAAATTAATTATCATTCTTTATGACAGATTAAGAAGGCCTTCTCCAATGAATAATGTCTTTATTAGAGGTTTTGATTCAGCCTATAGCAATTCAGATTTTTTCAGATTTTATGAATCTTTACGTATAACAGACTGTCAAATTCAGAATTCTTTTGTGAACTAATTTTGAGAAATGTTAAGTCTTAACTATTTGAAGTTGAGCTGAATTTATATCTTCACAAAAAACATTGCTTTGATATTTCAAGTTATGTCTCTGCTCTTTTTTGTTAATGACAAAGTCTACATGTGTATCAGCAAATCATTTCATTCTGTTCTCATTTACATTTTACAGAGCGACACAATTTTTGGAAGGTGTTTTGCAACCTAAATCAAACTTAAATATCCTAAATTCAATATACACATAAGTATGTTTTCGCTCATCTGTGAGTAAACATCTTAAAATTTTACAACAAAAGAATCTGTTATTACACAATTTATGGCAATTTATGACTGCAGTATAATTATCATTAATTCATTTACATCATCACCACCAGTGTTTTAGCATTTTTCAGTTAAAAAAAAAATCTAATAACAATTTTCTTCATTTCTCCATTCACATTTGGTTAACTCCATTAGAATCTAACAGTTCTTCCTCCTCTTTGATGATTATATCCTCTTCTATATTAATTTTTCCCAGTGCTCCTCCTCTCTTTGTTTTACTCCTCCAGAGCTGCTCCTACACCTTCCTGTTCTGCTTCTTCAAACATAATTTGCTCATTTGTTCAAGCTCACTTTCGATTACAAGATCTGCATTTTTCTTAGCATTTTAATGGTCGCCTGTTTTTCAAAGCTTACTTTACAATCCCTGTAAGAAGAGTACGACCATGTCACATGTCGCACCCTCTCGACCCAAAGGAGTAGGTCGGTTGGTGTCAGAGATGTCTGCTGATGGCAAATTAGCATGGATGAACTACGAAACAGCTCACTATTTATTGTCAAAGCAGGATTATTTTACCATGTCACTAGCTGTCCCTTGATCACGGCTACATGCTTGTTTTTGTGTCCATGACAACAAGCATCCTCTAAACCCCACAAAGCAGTAATTTTGATTTTGTGATGTAACTCTTTCAAGAGAGACATCAGATCACAAAATGCTTCTTTGTTCTGGAGGGCATGAACTGATGGCGCACAGCATTTTGTCATTTGATTTGAAGGACTCATTGAATAGCAAACCCGTGTTACAAAGTGCAAACATATTATTTGGGCTTTTAGAAGGCATGGCATGAGTAACAAAGGGTGCTCATAAATTAACTGATGTTAAATATGTTATATTTCTATGTGACTCATAGTAAAATGTGAAAATAAGACCCTGTTTAATTCATTATCATAATTCTATTTCAAGTATGCAACATTTTAGTCCCTCTGTATTATAGAAGTACAAGAGGACACTCAAGGCTATCTTCCACATGATTTGAAAATCTTTTGATTGATTTTTTTTTTTTCATTGGGGCAAAATAAATTGTTAACAATTCTTTCTCTCTTGTATTATCTGCCGAGGCCATAATGCCTTTAACCCAATTACATTATGATAGGAGAAGTTTTCAGTATCGACAACTTGATTTTCAATGACAGGTAAATAGCCATGTTCTGTTCCATGCTGGCAAACCTAGTGTACAATCAATATTTCTTGTTACTATTTTTTCTTTCTTTCGTCCATTCACACATCTCCTCACCGATTTAGCTCAGAAAAGAGATGCCTTCATGAAAACAGCCTTTTTCTTTACAGGATTCACTTTTAGGATCCTCGGTCTGACCTCCACTATCTAACTGTCCACTTGTAGCAATTGAGATCTATGAATCTGATCCATAGGTCTCCTCTATATTGACACACTCTGTGGTTTCACACAAAGAAAGCTGTTGAACCTCTGACTCCATCTTAGCAGCCACAGTGAAGAATTGGCCAACTGAGCCTCAAAAGTCTTCAGTAAGTACAGAGCGTAGTTGAGTGGGCCATTTTGAGCTCTGAGGCCACAGACTGTTTGTTCATGAGCTGCTGGTATGACTCCTGAAATCACTCTCACAGACTCATATGCAGGCTTGGTGAATTCAGCCACATCAATCCGTGGTGCTGTACTTGCCAAAGGATGTGAATTCTATTATGGGTATAGCAACTAGAAATAATGATATGAAGGACTGGAAGATAAGAAAGTCATTATTACCAAGTCAATATTATCTATTTTGACTCAGTTTTTTCACTGAATCTGCAAAACCTACCCGGCAAAAACTGTTGGTCCAGCATGAGCCTTGACTATTTTGTATAACAGAATGAGGGTACCCATGCTCACATTTACATGACTGATATTCCTCTTCAGTTCTAGTACAGTGAAAACATAATTACAGAATTGATTGATAAAGAGAAATGTTTCTTAGATTATAGCTGCAGTGTTATCCTCTGTCTTCTAGATACAAAAGACAAAACATTTGGACTCAGCTTCTAGCTTTTGGAGTTTATTACGTGTTAAAGGTTTTTCTCAACTGTAGATTATATTCATTTAGATAAATATGTGGACAGGAGGATCTGTGTCAGCATCCTAAGACAGGATCATCTATCACTTTTGTGCCCTTTTCTTTCCGTTGGTAAGGTTATATTGCACATGATAGGCAATCTTATAATCAAAACAGACTTTTATGAAATTGTTTCTGTGTAAAACACAATAAGGCTGCATGAATTGAATAAAAATTCAAGAGCGCTTCTTGATTGTCCATTTAGTGTCTATAGTTTCAGCACTAAAGACCCAGTCACAGCTTAGTGTGAGTGTGCTCTTAAAGTGCATTCAGAGCAGTCACCCTCTCTTTCTGTAGGAGAAATTCCTCTGATTTTCTTCAACTACCTTATTTGCTCTCCTCCAACGTTAAAAAGAGATCAATGCAAAGGTCAGTAGTAGTAAGGCAAAGGAAATGTTAATAGATGTTGTCGTATAGAAAAAGTAAGCACACTTAAGGTCTTCGGCTATTGTATTTTTTTTTAAAGAAAACTATTTGGCACTTGGTCTTGGGCTGGATTATATTGGCTAGATCAAAAGGTTTTCAAAGTTGGTTTTAAGTTGGAATATGTTTGATGGTACTGGGGTACATTTTGCCCATTTGAAATCCCACCGTGACAATTTCATCGTGTTAAAATGCCATAACAAAGTGATTCCATAACCCCCAATTTTTCCATACAAGTAATTTCTTGGTGGAGTAACTTTGTGGCATATATCAATATTTTCATAAAAGGTCTACCTCCTATTCAACCTTCTGTTAAGCAACACTTTCAGGCATATAGCTCCGCATTACATGCCTGAACTGTCACTCTTTGATATGACGCAGGTATCACAATTTAAGGGTTGTTGGATCCATTCAAAGTGAGAGTGTTGCAGGGTTGCTGCTTGTTTCATCCGCAAGCCTCAGGGAAAGGAGGGTCAAAGCTGAAATGCCTCTTAAGACAGCAGCAGAGCTAACCACACAGCCAGTTTCATAAATATGTTGGGGAGATCCGACATGGCATGACACTGCTACAGCATCATCACTCAGCTGGTTCTGCAACCACAGCATATTGTTTTGAAGTAATACCGCACTATACCACCTCTGTTTTATTGGTATGAGCAATTCAAAGATAGATACAGTGGTATATAAAAATGTGTCTTTTTTTCCCCCCGAGACATAGTTCAAATTCTGAAAGATAGAAGAGAAGGTCAAAGCAAACTACCCAGTATCTATAGTTACAAAAAATAAATAAATAAACTTAACTTCTTACATATTCACCATCATGCTTCAGAGTTGGAAGGAGATGTGTTTGATCTGAACCAAACATCTCGGGTTATCTGGGATTCATCTTTCCAGAGCACGTATCTTCAAAAGACGTGGTCCTTTACAACATGATCATTGGTTCTATATATAAAGACACTAAAATCTAAATTGTTCATTCAATTAAATTGAAAATTTCATAAATGGCTCTATGCTAGACTGGCAACCATTCCAGGGACAAACCTGCCTCTCAACCATTGAGAACCGTGATAGGTTCCAGCCCTCTGTAACCCTGTGATAAAAAAGGGGGTATAAAAAATGGATGAACCTTCATTAGGGAATTCTATGTGCATTGTACATCTTACATATTTTCCTGTAATTCTTTTTCTAAAACCCCTGTTTCCTTTTTTGACAAAAGGGAGGAAAAAAATCCCTGCAGGCAGCCATAACCATACTTCCCCTGCTAAACTGCTGACACCACTGCATGCCACTGCTATCTTTGAGCCTCTCCTTGAAAACAGCAAAGCTACATGCTTAGGAAATCATTTCTTAATTGCCAATAAATACATGGCCATTCAGCTCAAACCGTCATTGTAGCTGTCTTGGAAACTAAAAGTCTTTCAGGGTTACCACCAAATTTACTTGCTTGTCACGTGTGCACGCATTGTTGAGTGTTGGATTGGAAAATGGGCAGTCTCAGGTTGAGGTTTAAGTGATGAAATGAGTCAGAGCTGGTGCACGGCTGGCACCAAGACAGGGCCAAAGTGGAGGCTCTGATGCTGGTGTCAATCTGGCGGAGGAGCCACGGAGGAGATGAAAACAAGATTTTTGAAAGAGACATTTTTTGTGCAAATATAGAGATGATGCCCATTCTGGGGATGAGTGGGAGTTGATGTCAGAGAGGGAGACTTGCTTTTACTGAGGGAGCAGAAGCTGATGACGAAGAAGAATATGACTGGAGTCTGAGTTGCGTCAGAGTGGAACCAACCAGATAATTGCTGGAGAGGAGCCAGCATAAAGCTACCAGAGTCTGAAGTGAAGTCAGAGAAAGAGTGGGAGTGGGGGAGGAGAGGCGGGATGAATAGATGTAAGAGACTGGAGATTTAGGGATCTTTTTCTCTCTTCATGTTATTCCTTTCCTCATCTTGACTGTTTGTTGAAATTGGAACAATTTCAAAGCGTGACGCTAAAAAGGAAGAATTGCACTATCAATGGATATGTTGAACTTGGCAGGTGAAGAGAACAGAAATTAAATTAAAAAAAGAAGTTTGTCACTGTGGAAATAGCCATTTTATCTTGGACACTTGACAGACGTACAGCTGCTAGACTCAGGGAAAAAAGAGGGAGTAGCATCCTGTCATTTCTTTGTATGGTATTGCCATCTGTTCTTCTTATGCTGACCAGAAGTAATGAAACTCTTATAGATCTCACAATTAAACCAGTCAAATTTTTAACAGTTTTTTCTTTATTTCCATGAAATACAGGTTACATGTTTAATGTCCAAGAAAAAAGTTTTTCTCCTCTGATTCACAATTCTGCTCGCTTTAATCTCTCCTTACTCAGATTTGCATTTGATTTTGATTGAAGGGATAAGTTAAATCTTTTATTTGATACATCCTTTGATAGTTGTTCTTCGTTTTGTAAAAAAAAAAAAAAAAATTTGGTTTTTACCCATTCCATCCTGTTTAACTGAAATCAAGAATTTAGAATGGATGATCGTGAGATTTGCTGTCCTCATATCTTGGATCCCGTGAGACTTTTATTCGTGTCACATGCACCCACAGCCCCATCTTGCGACTTTACATTGTTGAGCTGAAAGAGTTCAAGCTTTTCAGTGACTCACAGTACGTCTTAATTGATTACATGTCATAGCAATGAAGTCTTTTCAGCCTTAGTTGGCTTTTTGTGTCTTTACTGATGCATCTCAAGGTCTTCATCTCAGAGAAACATTCTCCTCTCTCTGCCTCAGCCATGCTTCATTCAGAGCTTCTGCTTTGTGTTCACTCTGGAGGGTTGATTGATGAGGATGCAGCATTCAGGGGTTCAGTATTTTCTGATTTTATCAGTTAAAAATCCAAAAAATGATTTCCCGTATGGCATGCTGCTTTGGCAGTATTTACTTCATACGGGGAAAAACAGCTCTCTGCTAAAGTTAGAATGTGTTTGCACACAGTACATGTAAAATGGTTGATGCTATGTTTATAAGGTGTTTGTTAAAAAATAACTTGAAGGTCTGGCTCTTCCTCCATCCGTGTCTCCTTCCTTTTTCCTGTTGTCTCCTGTTTGTTTTCCTATTGTCTCCGAGGCGTGACTGGCTGCTGTGCCATGATTGCTTACTCGATGCACCTGTGGCTCATTATGTCCCAAATGTTTATGAGGCCTGGGCTCCTCCTCAATTGCTCTGTATTTTTCAGTTTTCTGTCTCATCACGCTTTACTGTGCTCTCAAGCTCCAATAAGATTCTTGCCTAATTTCAGTGGTTTTGTTCCTCTGGCCCTTTCAAGAATAGAGCTTAGGGAATTTGACCATTTTATTGTTTTTGCGGTTATGCTTACCTGGGTTTTTGTTCTAGAGGTTGTTCACATCTTAACTGAGAAGTCTGGACATATTACAGCTCATAATGATTAGACTTTTTTCCTCTCATACATTAAGAATAATTTTTTATATTTTGAAGATAGTTTCCCATCAAATAACAGTGTTCCAATTTGGATTGTCTTGTTTAAATGTGCATTTTAGCATTTCTGGATCATGTTCAAGTGTGTCTGCTTCTTTTGTTGATAGAATAATTTGCTGATAATCCCCCTTTTTTTTTTCTTTCAAGATTCAACATCTTGTCTGTGACCACTTATACTTTCCACTGTACATTTCATCACATGGCAACATACAAATTCAACACTGTTGATGAATAAAACAGGAATGTTTTACTGACCTTGGTGAAAGAAACCACAGGTTAAATACTTATTCCTCAGATTTTTCAAAGTCCTTTTACTATTACATTTACACTTACTAAATACTACTAAATACAAACTATTACACTTTTCACTATTACATTTTTATGTGATTGGTTAAGGTTAAGACTATAAGACAGACGATTATGCATGGGTCAGTCACTTTACAGGGGATCTTGTGGTGCTATCCCATGTAAACTTACCCTTCACAACACATTAATGTCACATTAATACATTCTGGAAATTTCATCAAGTTTATTGGTGAAACTGAGCTTGTCAAGACCAAATTTGGGAAGAAAGCACAAACATTTCTGTGACAAAAAAGTACCCAATAGCGTACTTTTAAGAAGAAGAAGATGCTGGCAAGTGCCAATACACTCAGCCATACTAGGTAAACAAGAGCCTTGGTCAGACAGGTTGCTGTGAATGAGATTAATATAATCCTGGATTAGATGAAAGAACCTTTCATAGGGAAAACTATCAAAAGAACATCCCATTCATCAGATGTATTTCATAAGTACAAGCCAGACAATTTGGAAAGAAGCCAAATAGCACCTGAAGGACTATTAAACTATGAGAAGCTAGATCCTCTAATCTAAGGACCACTTAACAACAGTTTACATATTTGAAACCAGGCTCTAATAGTTACTTCATTCATGTCATTGCTTAACCTGTGGAGAGATTGATGGATGCAGCAAAATATAGTGCAATTCTTTTGAGTCACCCAGCCAAAGTTTAGCCCAGAACCCACTAGAGCTATTCTGTTTGAAAACGGCCTTTAAAATAGCTATGCATGCTCCAAGAGTACGAGAAACTTGCAAAAGAAAAAACGTTTTATTTCAAAAGTCTTTACACAAACATCTGGAAACCTGTGTTTGCTTCTGAAATCTGTAGAACTGGCAAAATGTCTAAACCCTTGAGGGACCTGAAAACATTATGCTGGCACTGTAGCCACAAGTCTTCATTTTACACAGAGCGTGACAGCAATATTTGTTTTTCAAAGACACAAACTAGCACAATAAAATGGCTTCTTTGCACATCTGCGCCCCAAATATTCATGATAAAGTGTGTTGACAATACTTTGTGTAATGTTCTGCTGTTTCTCATCTTTTTTACATCTTCCCAAGACGGGTGTAATTTACTTTGAGGAACATCTTAGAATTGTATGAGAGCAGGTTTTGACTACAACAGACCACTTGATGACAAGAATAACTTAAAAATGTAAGGCATCTGGAAAAAACAGGTGTCACACCCTGTTTAAAAGAGCATATGCATTCCCCACATCTCTCACACAATACATTTTGCTTTGGAAGTGTATTACAACTCAACAGACTCTTTTTTTGTGCATTACTTTAAAATAGTGATAAAAAAACACATTCTCTGATAAAACTCACTTAACCATGTGTTCCACATTTAAAATTCTCACCTGTCAAGGACGGCTTATTGAATGTCAGGACAATATAAGTATCTGTGAAATTGCTTAGAAAATATTAAAAATTCTAAGTTTTGTGAGTTAGACTTGTGAGATATGGAAGATTAGCCTTAGATGAGTAGATGAGTTTAGTTTATTCTGTAGAGCACTATGCGGTTGTTTAATATAACATATGCCTAACCTTTCATTTCAAGGAAATCAAGATCAGTCTTTAGCAATCTTTCCTTTTGATGTGCCTTGAAGCTGCTGCCATCTAAAGTGTACAGACACAAATTGATATTTCATTATGTTTTCATGGCATTCGTCCATTTTAAACCTGATCATTGGATTTTTACTACTTTCAGAAACCACCTCTCTTTCTAATACCACTTTCTTTGTTTCATTTTTATTGTGACAGCGTGAGTAATAAATGCTGAAGCAGAGGCAGAAATGGAATGGAGCCAGTTGGTGGCTTGAGATGATGAGGTGGCCATGACTGTGTGATGGGTCAGATTGGAAATTTAGCCAGGCCACCCGGGAAAGTAATTGTTTTCCAGGGATGGCAAGGGTTACAGAGGAAAGGCTGAAGGAAGAAATAGGGAATGATAATGGAAACCTTAAAGGGCGGGTGTGAGAAAGTGAGCAACACAGAGCGCCATTCTCTCCTCCTCTTCTTCTGTCATTTGTATCCTTCTGTCCCTCCTCCCGCTCTCCTCCAATTCCTTGTCCTTATCAGATAAGCAGACCCTTTCATTTTAAAGGTGCCACCAGACATTTTCAGTAACTATACGGGAATTTGTGTCCATGCCTGCGTGTGCGTGTGTTTTCATGACAGTTATGGGAGCATGTCATCATGCTCCCCCAGATCAATGGAGCACAGTTGCCTAGCAACCTGCTGATAGAGAGGAAGGAGGCGGGGGGAGAAGAAAAGGAGCGCCTTAAGATTAGAAATGAGAGGGGACTGGAAAAGGAAGGAGAGAGAGAAAAGAAGTGGGTGAGATCAGCAGTAAAGAATGCTGTGGTTGGATGACAAGAAAAGGGACCCGAGGAAAGTAGAGCTTAGCACGTCAAATGTATCTTTGTGTGTACAGTAAGAGTAGGAGGAGGGGATAGGAGATTGTGAGTGTAATGTGAGGTGTGAACGCAGGAATAGTGCATATGTGTGCAATTGTGTGCGAGTGTGTGCAACAGCAGTTTGGAACTGATGACACGATGTTGATACTATCATGCAGAAATAGAACATCAAAGTGCTACCATGGTGACGCCAGCAGCACAGTTTCTCTCATTTAGTTGCTGATTTAATTATCTTTATCTTAAAGGGGAACAAAGTGGTTAAACGCAGTGCGTTGGGAGAGAGCAGTGGTGGAGATAAACAGCGGGAGGGGTTGGGGGCAGGGGGTGGTGAGGGGAACTGAGAGAGAGATGAATTTTGGCAAGAAGAAATGAGGAGAGGGAGATTGAACAGGCTAATGAAATGAGAGCAAAAGAGAGATGGATGGAGGAGACCAGGTGATGGTCTGTCTCCTGAGAGATGCACACTTGTTCCCCAGATCGTCTGCGATATTTGCGTAGTCTGATCTTTTCTGCCTGTGATGACATCGGGAACAAGAAGAAGGAGACAAAGAGGTGTGGAGGGAGGACAGGGATGTCATTATGAATAAAGAAGGAGGGGGGAGGGAGGGAGGGACGGAGGGAGAATAGCTGTGCATCCCAGAGGTATCCTCTGTGACTGAGTTAGAATAACATGTGGAGGCAGAGTGGCTGTTAAACTTTATGGAGGATTGAAAATGGACAATTAGCATCCCAACGATCTCACTGTCACCTGGACTATTCTCCCCTGTTGTCATAGTAACCCTCTTCTCCCTGCTCACACTTCCTAATTCATGCTTCTTTTCTACCCCACGGCCTGACTGTTCACAATTGTGCCCCGCTCCTCCGGCTCTTACAGACACTCAGATGGGGCACTTCATGAGCTCAATCAATACAAAACAAATTTAGTATGCATCATGTTGACGGCGTTTTTTCAAGTTTAATGCAGGAGCATACAGTGAGCTTCAATGATGAGAGAGGATTCCATTTTCTGGAAAGTCGATAAAGGATTTTCTTCTCAGTTCGGTGAAGAAGAGTCTGAATTTCATGGTGAGAGAATCCTTAACTTCAACGAAGGAATGAACTGGAGTGCCAGCTGGAATTCCCCCACCATCCCCACCCACCCAAGTCTCTTAGTCTGGTTAGTGCAGGAGTATAAGATGAATATATGCTTCAACATGAGGTTGATGCAGAGCCTGCAGTGAAGAATTAGAATAAAATTACATGAATTATGACTGTATGAGTGTTTAAACTTGTTTCATTTAAATTTCACAGATTAGATCTTTAAAGCCCCAGCTGTCTTCTGGAAACTGACTCTCCTGTTCGCTTATATGTTGCGTGGGGAGCTGGAAAAGTGTTGAACAACATTCACTGTTACAAAAACTTTTACTGAAATTGTTTAAAAGAGACAATGCATATGGTTGTTGAACCTCGTCTGAATGTCTGTGGGCGGGATAGTGTCAGTGTTATGAGCAAACCTGACTGAATTACAAACTTACATCTTTCACGTTGCGATCTAGACTATATTTGGGAAAAATATGTGGCATGCTGACAAATCAAAACTGCATTAATATGCTATATGGTCACATTTCTGTGAAGGTGCATGTCTGGAAATGTTTTTTCCACAAATGAAAAAGGCATCCTAACCTTTTCAAATCACATTCATAACGGGTCCACTTCATATATTATTTGTGTTTCAGTTTATCATGAGGAAAGCTTACAGCCTGTTGACACAGCAAAGCTGAATGTCATTCAATATTTTTTGGCAAGAGTCAGTGCTACATCCACAAACCGTGTTGTTTTCTCTTTTTCCGTCACTGTTTGAACCAGTTTTAGGTACCAGTTTTGGAGTCTAAGTAGTAGAAGTTCATCTTTTTATTTTCATAGGACAATTCCAGGTTCACTGTAGGCTATTTTGAGTCATAAATGTGACTGTAACCTTTTCCAAACAATAGCCAGAGTTTCAAAGATGTTAGTTTAGTCAGTATGTACCCAGATAAAAACTAACTTGGCTAAGACTTTTTGTCTTAAAGAGTAGGATAGGAGTGTGAACATTGTTTTTTAATGCAAATGTATTTTTAAAAGTTTAAAGCTGGTGGGTTACAGACTGTACTAAATTACTGCAAATGCATTGTGCCCTCATATCTTGGACCTGATTGTGACAAGTGCCTGTTCAAACATGATTGATCAATGTTACACAGCCTACAAATCACAACTGTGCAAAAAAAAAATGCTTTTAGTTTTAGAAATATGAATCTGCCAATGTATTGTAAGTGAAAAAAAATCATTATGTGGCATTTAGGGATTTACACCGTAGATTTTTACAGGTGGTAACACTCCCAAAATAAAAAATCACATTGTGAGTGTGACACTGGGGTGTGTGCATTCTTCAGTTATGTTGTGCATAAAATCCAATCGGATTTATCCAATACTTGTTTTTTGCATGAGCTAAACAGATGTAACACTTTTCATACTTGATTGTAGATACAGTGTGAACCCAACTCTGAGGTTCTGGAGGTCCCTGCAGATATTAAAAGATTCTGTAGGTCACAAGGTCAAAGGCCAGATTCCAGTTATAGATAACAATGTGTTCCTTGTTAGTGGTTTCCCTGTTCATTATTCTCCATGTGCGTGTGGTCCACTGCTAAAAACTGCCCAGACCCTTGGCCCCTTACTGTAGGGCATGGAGTGCTCCAGGCTGAGGGGGCTCCATTGCCATGACAACCAGTAGCTGCTCATAGGTCAAGATTTGTGGTCATTGGGATGCTCACAGACCCACACCAAGCTCCGCACATCACTACACACAATAGCGTAAATCAGTAGGATGAGAGCTAATCAAGTATGGATCCTTTTTTTTTTTTATTCTCTTTGTTCCATTTTGACCTCAAAGGCATACCTGTGAAATGTCCCCTCCTCTCATTCAGCCTCATCACCATGTCTGTGCATACACTCACACACTTACGTACAATCAGACTGGCTTTGTGTGCTCATTGTCGGTCACTCTCCATCTGCTGGTCAGATGATCAATGCTAATGCCCGCTGAGACTCCTAATGACACTCAGATCCATACGCAGATGGACTGCACGTTTGCTCGCACGCCCGCGTGTCTGTGCACAATCATGGGTGTCCTTTTGTGTATGTTTGTGCACATGAGCTAATGTGTTTTGTTTAGAAATTGCAGTCCTTTGATGCGGACAGCTCGGCAGTATTGTTATAAATGAGAGTAAGATTGCAAGGAGGTGACCTCTCCCACCTCAAACCCATACACACACACATGCCCACGTGCACACACGTGGCTGTTTGCACTATTGGCAAGTGGAATTAGTAAATGTATGAGCTACACAGAAACTCATTACAACACGATTAGAGACAAACCTCCCATTTAATCTCATTTAGAAAAGGGTGGGTGCCTGTCAAACACACTCCGGCATACACACACTAACTCACTTACACGCATGGAGACATACACACTCTTTCTTACACAAAGACCACCCTCTTCGCATGACAGCAGGGGTGTCTGAGTGACTCACAGAATGATGCTCTTACCATTTTGTTGTCTCACTACTATAAATGGCCAAGACTTCCACCTAAACACAATCCCACCTTTTACATCATGTCTCTCTACATGTTTTCACACCTTCGACTAGGTAAACTTCACTATCTCGAGCTCAGCTCCAAACACTGTGGCACGAACTGACACACTCAAGCACAAAATACGGCTGCACAACACACACACTTACTGAGCGGATGCTGACAGATGAGTTTTTATTTTTGGCTGTATATTCTCTCTGCTGGCAGTTCAGACACATATTACCAGTGCGCAAGCGCTCTCGCACGCATGCACACATATAGTATATACAGAAAACATCTATACACACCCAGACACACACACACACACACATACAGTGACCTTCTCTCTGCTGAGTAGGCAAAGAGTCAGGGGTCACTGCTCGCTGTCAGGCTGTCAGAAGGGGGGAGAAGAGGAGGGGAAGCAAGAGGAAGGAGGCCGAGGAAGAAAAAGCATGGTTGGAGGAATGTACAGAACAGAACTTCTCTGCCTCATCATTCAATAAAGACAAATGCAATCAGTAGCAGCCCATTTCTTTCTCAGGCAATATTTGCTGATGAAGTTGCAGCAGTTCAAAATGGTCATGCCATAACGCATTTCGCCGTGCTTCTTACAGACTGATGATGCATCTCGTCACACCTTGATACCCCTTGCAGGAACAGATTTCCTGCTCTGGAGCATTCTTTATCAAGGAACTATTATGTGTGCCCTTCTTTTCCATTTTATCTTAATCTTACAAAGTGTGTGATTCCACATCAACAAAACAAAGATTACCTGAAGTTCATAGTTGACACTTTCAAAAGTATTTCAGTTAACCATGTCTTCTGCTGTGACAACGATGATCCCACAATGGCCAGAAAGATCACTGTGCTTTCATTTTGTAATTGCTTTGGTTGAATACATTTTTAATTAGCATAAGCACTATCTTAGGGCTCTAACTAGAAATAATCACATAATCAACAATACAATCAAACTTCAAATAAAACAAATCTGTTCATTGGATTGTCAAGGGTGAAGAGAGAAAAAAAGAATCTTTGTCGGTAGGTGAAAAGCTGCTGTTCTGAACCCAGTTAGACAACATGAAGAGGTAAAGCAGTACCAAAGGAAGAACAAGTCCATTTTTATATGGATCACCAGTTCTGCCCTTCTGGGTTGACTATCCTCTCAGAACAATACTTATTGCTTTTTTCTGTTCTTTAAAAAATCCACAAGACAAAATACAAGACTAAAGCAGCAAGTTAAAATTTTAGTTGAACTGGCTCAATATATGAGACGGGTATCAACAACTACATAACATTTTTACCTTCTCTTTGTGCATGTTAGTATTTCATGTGTTCAGAGTCACCATCAAAGAAATGTATAATTCGATAATGCCATTTGGTCCGAAAGGTCAGCCAAGCATGAGGGGGGTGGACAAACCAAGAGAAAGAGTAGAATATAAGAGACTTCGAGGATAGTGGTGGTCAACCCACCAGGTGCATATCTTAAGATAGTTTCCATGGTAACGCCTCCTCCGCCCAGTTGCCCCTTCTCTGTCTTTACTACTCTCCTTGCAGACACAAAACCATGTGCACAACTTCACTTTCCGACCTCCCACCTTCATTTCAGAAAAGATATCTGTGGTCAACCTCTTTTGTTGTGATATCCCTTGCTCAGATCAATTTGAGTCTTTATGTTCCAGCTGTGTGTTCATACTGATATACTGTGGTTCAACCATAAAGCTGCCATCTAACACTTGCTGGAGAAAATACTCTGTACATATAATCTCCCATTATCAAGGAGTCATTAGATTGCACTATATAATCCTCTTCAAGCAGACTCAGCTGAAGACGACAACTGCTATTGAAAAGAGCGTGTAAAAAATCTTGAACTGGCATATTCAGTGACTTCAGGGCAGTTTCTTTTATTATTTTCATAAGACACCCATCCATCATTTGCCAGTTTTCCATATCCTCATTTTAATGTGTGAGTAGGAAAGAGCCTTTCAATTTAAAAAGAGTAAAAGGAATGAGGCGAGTGCTGGCTTGTCAGAGATGCATAGATCCAGTAAGGGCAGAGAGGAGAGCAGCAGCTGGCCCAGGGAGCTCAGGGAGAGCACTCCTGAGCTGGGCTCAACACAGCTGGAGTTCCTCCCTGGTAGGGACAACAAAACTGTGTGTGGAGCTGCATGTCTGCTTGCCAATGAGCTTGCATTGGGTTGAGTGGATATTTTCAAAGCTATATGCATTTTGCATGAGGTGAATGTACAGTATACAACTAACAAATCATAGCTAACCCTTATTTACCTTTTCTATCAATACACTGAGTGACCGTTGACTATGTCATTCAGAAGTGGAACTTAACAACCAAAGCACCCAATAACAAGTAAAGCATTCAATCTTTTATGTAGTCAATCCCATACAGAAGCTCTGTCTTTCCCTCACATAAAAGTAGTTACATTACCCCCCGAACCACAGGACAAGGTACTAATTGTATGGAATAGACAGAGGCAAATTATATCTATCTAGCCATAGCCTAATTAAAAAATTCTTTCCATAAGTACTCTCACTGGCCGATTAATAAGACAAATGGTCCCTTCCTTGTCCATAAAAGTTCTTACTGCTGTTGGAATTAATCAACTATTAGATTTCCTTACATAGTTAAGGAAGTCTTCATTTTAGAGTCTAGACCAGCCATCAAGAGATTTCATTTATGAAATGGATGTAGTTTTGCAAAGCTGTAATTTAACATGAATCGGGGTAGCTACTGGCACTATGAAAGAAACATAAGCTTGACACGGTAAGAAAAACTAATCGAAATGGTTCATTCCTGAAACAATTTGTCCTTGATGTTCTACCCACAACCTCCTTGGATTCAAAGAGATGAAGAAGGAGAGCAGAAACCTTTTTTTCTCAATTCTGATCCGAAACCTCTTGGTTTTCAAAGGCTTTTATGGATCAGATTTCAACGTCACTGTTCAATGGGTACACGAGCTAGAATTGATTAATGTTAACGGTGGTGCAGTATCCTGTATGGTGCAGCTGAAGAACCCTTCATTCAAAATCTAACGTTAATACCCAGAAATGACATCATTTGTATTTCTCATCACTGCACTGGGTGGAGATAGAGGTGCTGTAATCAGGCCACCGTGAATTCACAGCTGGCCACTTTGATTGAATCTGACCAACTTTGGCAGGTTATGGGTGTGAATATTTGCCATGTGAGGCTGTGAACTAGCATGCTTTGCCTTCTGTCAAACAGGCACTGATTTAGATTTTTCTGAGTTTTGAATAATCTCCTTCTGCTGCACCCCTCTGGTGCTTTCAGGACCATCGTTGTCAGATATAAGATTAATTACATACCATCAAGTATTAAATAACAACAGCTCTTACTATTAAATTTTATTTCAACCCCATAAATTCCATTAATTTAATTATTTCATTATTGATATTCTCAAAAGACTAATTTCTCACGGGTTACTGACTTTAGTTCCGGTAAAAAAAAAAAACACTGTATAGATTGTGCTGTTGTTGTTTTGCTTTTCAATTGGGTTAGTGTTTTTTTGGTCCAGCCTTCTGCAGACATATATGCTACCGGGCTTTTTCACATAATGAACAAAGCGATTTCGGGCATGTAAAGTGTGTGTACAGATTATGTATGTGCTCTCTGTTGGAGATAAGAAACAGACCCAGATTGGAAGAGATTAGTAAAGGAAGCAGAGTGTTTCTGTTTCATGTTAGTTTTCCCCCTCAGTGCTCCTTATTGCACAATGGACATCTTCATAAAAAATGACAGGATTTCAGATAACCCTGAAAAGAAACATACAAACTGTTTGAATGTGCCCTTGTGTTCTCTGCTATGTGGTTCGGATGCTTTACATTTTGCAAAATCTTTTTTTTGCAAATGCATGCAGCCGGTATGATCAAGATGGTTTTCGCTGGCACCATTCGACCAAAGTGGGGCATCTGACATATGAGTCACTTGATATACTGTCTAAAAGGCGTAGACACCCCACCGGCTCCCTGCACCAGTCTTGGCATTGGCATATAAATGGCACAGACTGTTTTTGCTGAATTGTTATGCTTCGTATTATATATAGGAGACATATAAAGTTCCAAACTTAATTGAACAACAGGTTGCAACACAATTGGTGAGTGTTTTTTTCTATCTGTTCAGATTTCCTAAAATATTATGGATCCTATTTTGAACTCTGACCCTTTAGAGCTACTCTCTAGCGATGCAAGATATATACAGCCAGCTTTCAATGGCATCACTTCTGGTATTGTCTTGTTTTATTCTTTGTTTTATCCTCTGCTTGCTTTAGTTTGTTAAAAAGCATTTATATCTGTACAAAGAACCCTGAATAAAAATAGTTCACAAATTGGTTAAAAAAAAATCACATATGCTGTTGAAAAACTAATTTTATTATCAAAGGAAGCATGACATCTGTAGAAGGTTGTTCACATAAATTGTGGAGTATGTAAAGCCTGACACCTTGAAAAGAAAGTCCAGGTTTTTGTTGGCCAATCTCTCAAACTGTTACTTCAGCAGAAGACCAGGGATGCCCTGTCCACTGTACTGTCAGACATAAAGCCATAAAGAGGAAGCAAAAATGGGATCTTACAGGTTTCAGACTAGGTGCCATGAAATGATTTTTTGTGTTTTCTGAAATGTTGTGTGTGTTTTGTTACAGTGTTTCCTAAAATGATTGGTTTTGTTCTCGTGACATTGTTTTTTTTTAAGTTTGCTGTTAATTTTACCATTCTCTCCCGGTATTGCCGTTACTGAGGTTGGGCTGTTCGCTGCTTTTTTCAGCCCAGGACCTCCTAAATCCCCCCCCCCCCCCCCCCCCCCCCCCACACCCCCCCCCCCCAGCCCCCCGGGCCCAGAAAACGTTTACCCCCCCTCTGATCAATCTGATTTTTGCCGGTCTCCCCTTTCATTTCTGCCCACAAAAAAAAAAAATTCCCCGTTTCCGATAAATGTTCCCATTTCCTGCGTGCCGTGGGGGGCGCGCTGTCCAAGTTGCGGCAGCAGCATCAGCATCAGCAGCGCGCGCGGCCCCGCCCATCCTCTCCTCTCCGGTTAACTCTCATCGCTCTGACACAAACATTCACACTTTCTCTCTCTTTTTACCACGTGACTCTCCCCCTTTTACAGAGTCTGCCGCGAGAGCATCAGACTGCACCTTTTCCTCCTTAGGAAAAGGGAGAGAGAAAGAGAGGAAGAGAGAGAGACAGAGAGAAAGAGAGAGAGAGAGTGTGTGCGCGCAAGAGGGGGGGATCAGAGATGGAGAGAGAGTGCGCGCGGGCGGAAAGCAGTAGCACCTTGTCGCCTTGAGGCGAGCCTGTGATCGTTGTGTCCCAGTCCGGAGGAACCGGCTCTGTCTGCTCCACCAGGCGCCCGGTTGCTCCACCAGTATCGCGGATTCCATGTTTTTCCTCAGATGGATGGGAAAATCAGTGAGTCGCGCGCGGCACTGTTGCAACGGAACCACCGAACGTGCGTGAGGTAGGTCGGTTTATTCCAGCCTGACATGTGCCTGCTACGAAG
>CAJRST010010001.1:3904936-3945650 GCA_907169785.1 Menidia menidia | reverse complement strand
TCTATCTATCTATCTATCTATCTATCTATCTATCTATCTATCTATCCGTCTCTGTACTTAAGATTTTTAACATCTCTCTTCTTTCTTTCTGTTATTCTTCAATGCATTGAAGAAATACCTTCTTTTTTTTTTCCTTTTCTATCGTTTTCATGTCAGTCATGTCCTTTTCATTTTCCTCTCTGATCTTTATTGCTCATTACATCCTCCACTATACAGTAGTACCAGATAGCCAGGGTCCAAGTTAGCCAGGCTAAGTATGTGTTGGTCTGTGTGGGTATTTAAAGGTTGGTTGCTGACATCTGGTAAGTACTACACCCTTTGTGCAATGATCTGAAGTGGCTCTCGCCTCAAGGTTACATAGACACAGACACATAAATACTACACTGTATACGACCTGCTTCATGGCTGTGTGCAAAGGTCTGTGTGCGTACCTGTTTGTGCGTAGGATCGAGCCTAGGAGAAGTAAGTGCACTCAAAGCGAGTTTTATATAATTTAGATGACTCACATACACACACAGCATCACTCATCAACACAGAGGATCTTAGCTTTCACCAGCATGTCACTGACAAACTCCCGCGCCACAAAAACACACCTATGCACAAGCACACACACTTCACACCCCATGATCCTTTGCTGTGCTGACTGTGCTCTTGTCTTCCTTTAAGGTCTGGCACACCTGATGATTGGCGACCAAGGTATGGCCTCCTCTTACCTCACTTCCTGTTGTCCTCTGCTATATCATCATCCCTTACCACCTCCCCACACCCCCACACTCAAAACTCCTTGTATACCCCCCCCCCCCCCCACCTCATCAACACCTGGTGCAGAAGGAAGTTGTCTCTCTAGGCACAAAACTAAGGTCAGTTAATTTTTTTCAAATTAAAGGTCTCAAGAAGTCTATGGTCTGCAGATAAAAAAAACACCTTTATTTTCTTAAAAATTTAAGTTATTACATGTGAATTTAACATGAAATTTGGCTTTATAGATAATTTTTGAGCTGTGTAATGAACATGAGAGCAACTTCTGCTTGGGTATACATCATGGCTGCTGATGTGGGTGGTGCTAAAAAGAGGGGTTGATGGCTTCTGCTTGTCGCCACTTGGCTGGAATGGACTTGGCAGCTCCGGGTCATGGTAAAAGGAGCTGAGCGCCATGTGACCGACTGACACCATGAATGGTTTGATTTGGTCTTTTTTCTCTTTCATCTCAAACCATTTTTCCGCATCTGTATGGCAGAGTGTCACTGTGGGAATGCGAGGGTTTGGGGGTAGGAGGGGTGTTTGGAGGGGCATGGCGCGTAGGCATCTCTGTGCTTTGACGTCGGGATGGAGTCGGTGACAGCGGTACTCCTCCCTGCAAAGCTCATCCCCACTCCTCCATGGCTGCTCATCAGCTTCCAGCATGTCTGCCGTCGCTGGTGCTCATGTGGGTTGCTGGTCATACGTTTGCGTGCACACGGGATTCTAAACAGATGTTCCTGCAGCGTATGAAAGCAATGTCGCTATACCTCAATCCCCAAGTAGTCCATTGTTTTTTAAGAAAAAAAAAAGCCCCAAAATAAGCGGTGTCACCAGTCTGCTTTTGGGAAAAAAAAAATGTTAATTGAAAACCAAGCCTCACAGTGCCACTTCTCTCCTCTGAACCCTCTTCTCCCCGGTCCTTCTCTGTCCCTGCCTTCTTTCTTTGTGTTTGGGACACCACCCTCTGTGAATTTAGGAAAGCTCAGAGGTACCCCTCCGACTTATTTACTGTGTTTGGCTACTGGGCTGTTCTGGATGGAGTTGAATGAGTTGGCTAGCTAGAGTTTTTTTTACAGTAATATTAAAGCTGGTCGGCGTCAAACTCTTGAACGCAATAGAATTGGAATGTGTCATTTTTGTTAAGGTAAGGTGCTGCATGTGTATATGTGTGTGTGTGTGTGCGCGTGTGTGTGTGCGGGCCCGCATGCGTCCAGATGAATAGAAGCTCCGGCCAACCATGCTTGTGAAAATCTGAAGGTAGGTGCTGCCCAGTCAGTCGGCTCTGCATGACGCTGATGAATACACTGATTGGCACACATGAGGACAGGCCTGAGCGTGACAGACTATTGTGCGCTTTGATTATGTGATCGGAGACATGATGCCGGCTGTCTCCCATTGTGACGGGGCAGCCATTCATTCGCTAAAATATTCTCTCTAATTGAATTTTCACATAAGCTGGCGAGTGGTCATATGTTGCGGTGAGCCCAAATGATGCCTTCAAATGTCAGCTATGAATTATTTCCGCAAGTTTCTTTCTGTGGGTTTGACTGTTTAATAAGTTCCTATTTCTGGTTTCTGCCGGAAAACGTCTGCCATGATTCATTCAGGTGGCAGAGAAAATTCAATTGCTTCACTGGGCTTATACTCAGAATTTTAAATCACCCACTTAAAATCAGACATGTATTAACGTATGTTTCTGGAAATATTACAGAATGTGTTCAGTGTATTTGTGTTTAATGGCTACCCTCGCCGTAACAGATGTTTGGATAGTGATATGCCGAAAGTATAGCTTTTTTTTTTCAGCCTTTGAAGTCTCTTTCAGTGACTATACACATGAAAAAGCTGTGTTTTTGTGAGTGTGTTTTTGCCCTGCATACTGAGATGTAAAAGCTGTCAAATGGTGCAGACGAAGCCTAGCTTAGGTTAGCTCAGCGTAAAGAGGCTTTTTGAGGATCCTGCAAAGCTGAAATGAGTTTCTTTGAGGGGGCGGATTGGGTGCGGGGAGGGGTGTCGTGGAAAGATATATACCGTGTGTGTATGTGTGTGTGCTTGAGAATTTCAGAAAAGGAGAGAGAATAGCTAAAGAAATGAACGATAGAAGGAGGAGAGGAGGAAAGGGGGAGCTCGAAAGGGATAAAAATGAGTCGTCTTCTCTCCTGTGATGTGGAGCAACTGCCTGTATCTGCAAAGCGACAGTGGTGCTCCCGTCTGCCCCCCCAGCCCAGGCGTTCTCCAGGGGACATCAGCCCTGATGGGGCTCCGTGGACCTTTCCCCTCCTCCATAAATCACGGATATCATTCTCCCTGGAAATGATGCCCACAGATCACTAATCACTTTGAGTGGGTGAAAAAGTAAGAATTGTGGAAGGAAAAAAGAAAAGAGGGAGCCAAATTGGATTTTCATAAGTATTGAGCAACCAAAGGAAGAGGAGGAAATGGATTTTTCAAAGTATTGAGCAGCAATAATCTGGATGAAAAATGTGCTCAAAGCCAAGTAGCAGATTTTGCTCTTTTCTTTTCTCCCTGCTCGGCGGAGAAAAGGACCATGAAGGGTTCTAAGTGACTGAGCAATTGCAGAATTTGAATTGGATTGAGGAGGGCTTGTTGGAGGTACTTGGTTTCCGTGCTTGTTTCTGATGTGTATTCTTTCTGCTCTGAGGCAGGATGTCCACTTAATAATGGTTGTTTGTCTGCATCTCCGAGTGTTCTCGATATCAATCCCACTATCTATGCAGCATTCGGACAAGTGGTCAGCCTCACTTGAAGTGACCTTTAAAGATGGTGTACGTGAATGGACGGACAAACAGACAAACGCTCGCACACAATAACCTTTAGATGGAGAGTGCCCGCTGAGTAGGGGAGTTAGTGTGTTCAGTGTAAATATGCATGAGTAAGACACCCTGCACATATTCTTCACGGTCAGTGGATGACGGCAAGAGAGGCAGCGAGGTGTGTGTGTGTCTTGTGTGAGTGCAGGAGTGCGTATTCAGGGGAGGTGGATTGTGAGTCATCATTTGTGACTCATAAAGCGTCGGCAATCAAAGTGGTTCATTTTAACACATTATCTTATGGCAAAAACACAAGGATGGGCACGCACACCACGCATAAACACACACATGTTCGGTGTCACAGCTTTCATATTTCTCTTAGAATGTTTTTTTTAAAACATTTTTTTGTCCGTCCAACACCCATCGCGCTCTCTTGCACATAGGCAGGATGGAAGTTTTCCCATGAATACACAAAACAGCGCACAGAAACACAGCAGACGAGCTCCATGCTGACTCCACCATATGTGTGGTTGGGAGTGGTAGCAGACGCCAAGACAAAAGGAACCAGTCAGTACCAACAAAGTACAGCGTGTCTCCTACCTCTTACTCATCAGCATGTAACGGTCCAAATAATAAATCACAGAGCGCTGATTTTGAAAGAAATATTCCGGTTTTTATATCAGCCATGCTTTTAGTTTTATTTTATGTTTTGATTCCATGTCGCTGCATTATTTAAAGTGATACTCATTAGAAAATTAATCAGAAAGAATTCTTTTAATACACTCCTCAAAATGGACAGCTTTGGGTAATTGTAATTTCAACATGCAGCGATTGGCCCCACAGCTGTGTCATATATGGCAAAGCAGGAAGTTCTCACATTTCAAAGCCTCCTCATCTTTTAAAAATATTGATTAAATTCTGTTTTAGCCTTCATTCAGCAGTAAACAGCCGTATGACTATGGGTTTGTCTCTCTTCTCTCTCCATGGGCTCATGCTAACATTTTAGTACATGTGAAAGCATCCCACAGAGAGAAATTTCAGAATATACAAGTTGCTCCTTATTAGATCTCAGTTTTGTGCTGAGCATTTTGAACCTTTCAAGTAGAGGAAAGCTAATTAAACACATCCTATATTAAGAAAAAAATCACTCCTTTGCCAAAAGCTCGGCTCTAACTGGTCAGCTTCAAAGGCCCGATCAGGACTTGTCCACCGCTGCAAAATCAGCTCGGAGCAAATTAGAAAATTAATTGTAAATATGTAAATTAACAAATTATTCTTTAATATTTGTGAACAATATTAGTGTTCAGGTAGCACATTGTGCAAAAGTGATCATCTAAAATGATCAGATTAAGGGGAATCTGAACACAAAATATTTTGGTTTGGATTTTTTCTGTCTATTGTTGAAAATGTTATTAAGGTTACTTCACTGGAAAATGGAATTTAATTTTTCTTGGCATGATTTTTATGCTTATGCGGAACATGTCTGTATTTTTCACACTTTCCTTATTAGAGAAAAGTTAAAAAAATGAATCATCCTAAAATATTTAAATATTATTCAAATTTACAATGTGTATTTGGTAGTATAAGCTGTAAGTAAAACTTGCGAATAGCTGTGACAGTTTGTTGTCTGACCCACAGTGAAAGATGTCTTTCGAACATTAGCCGCTGTTGTGTTAATACTTGCATAATTTCACAAGACAAGCAAATGAGCAGCATCCACTTTGAGAGAGAGTCGTTTGGTGTTAAGAGGAAAGTGTTGCTGATTGGCAGCCTGCCTTACTGACTGGCGTGATTTTCTGCTCCTGATGGCCACATCTTGAGCTTTTGAAAAAAACTGTGCCCCCTCTAGCTGTCAGCAGTTTAAAAGCAATTTGCAGCAAAGTTTTGCTGCAAAATGTACAATTTGCAAAGATATAACCCCCTCATCTAATGGGACCAATTCCGCTTCCTATCTCCGCTGCTCATACCCATTACAGCACAACACTCATTAATGACTAACACACATGCAGTTTGTGTAATCAAAGTCAGGACGCCACATACAGAACTCTGCTCCCAGAATCTAGTTGCTATGCACGGTTACAGAATTCAGCCTGGGCGATGTGGTTCAATCCCGCTGGTAAATGTATACTTTTACTGGTAATTGTATGCAATTACCATCCTGTTAGCAAGTGTACACATTAATTCTTTTAATGTTCACTATAATGCTAATAGGGAACACGCAAGGCTGATGCACCCAGTAATCGCCCTAAAAATAAAGACATCAAACATATTCCCCATTTTCAGAGGATTAAGGGGAAAGATAGAGATGGCGAAGGAGGGAGGGAGGAAGAGGAGAGGGGGGGGGGCAAGTGTAGGAAAATGATGGTGAGAAAAGATAGGGGCGCATGGAGGGAGTGGGAAAAGAAGGGCGGAAAGAGAAGGTCGGAGACGCGCGGGGAGACGGGGAGGCAGATAAGACTGCAGTGTTTCTCAGCAGGGGCAGTGCATCTCTACCTTGGGCTCCTCCACCCGAGACGGTTTCGCATCAGCCCGAGCGCTACTCATCAGAGATGCAGATGCCTTTTCCGACACCAGCGCGCACGCACGCACGCACTCTCACGCTCGTGCGGTGCCTTGTTGAATTGAAAGAGGAAGTCTGTTTGGTCCCTCCAATTGTCTCTTACCTGCTCGAGCAGTTTCCATTGTGTCTGAGAGTAGCGGCCCAATTGGCGATTCACTCCAGTGCCCCATCTGGCATTTGAGATTCATTTCTTTGCCATTCGCCAAAAACAAGAACAAATGCACAAGCAGGGAGAAACACACTCACTGGAATTGTGCTCACGCACTCATCTACTTGGGATACTTGTCTGGCATTTCAAACTGAAATAGCTACAGCACTCATTATAGGCCTATTATGCCGTCTTTATGAAAACAGATCTTTATGCCCTTGTTATTTGTTAACAGGCTACTGTTGGAGGGTTGGAGGGATTTCATTAGTTTTTTTCTGCGAAATGGCAGTAGGTTTGGGGGTCTGCATTGATTTGACCGTGTGTGTGTAGGTGTAACAGTTTGCATACTTTCCCTCTTCCTGATCTCGGCTGTGCGTTTGTGACATGATTTATTCACATTTGCTCGTGTGTTCATCCGTGTGTCTAAAAGGGCTGAAACTGACTCTGATCTTATCCAGCTTAAGACAAATACACTGTTCCGCCCGAAGACATCGTCATGGAAACAAGCTGGTTTCCCTGGGTACCAGACACAAGTCCAAATTCAAGCTATCAGCCAAAGACAGAAGGCAAAAGAAAGAGATGAGCACAGATAAAAAAGACAATAAGGGACACGAGTGAAAAGATCAAACATGGTGACAAGAAGCGGGTTTCTCTTTTTTTTTTTCCTAAATTGAGATATTATTTGATTGTGCTCTGCTTGTGTCTCAAGAAAACTAACTTAAAGGACCATGTCTGTTTTAAACTAATTTAATTATTTATCAACAGAAATCTTGCTTTGTTGTCATTGTTGTCAGCTTAATGTACATTTCAGTTTTAAAGACAATTCACTTAATATCAGCAAAAGCGATATATCACTTTTTCTCTTCACCCTAAAGATTGTACTGATTCTTCATAATGATTATTTTTGAGTGATAACCGCACTGTTTTTTTCAACTATTAGATTAGATGTAATTATTGCAGTGGTTTATCAAGAGAAAAAAATCACCTATGCTGAAAAATAGATGAAAATAACAAAGTTTTAACTTCTATTTTCTCAAAGGTAGAAAATGGTGTTTATGCACCATTGTATTTTAAAGAATCCCTAATGAAAAACATTTCTATTGGCAGACAATTAGTGGCATGCCCAATGATCTGAGGCATAAAATGACATGAAATGTCGTTGTAGCCTTCACCGTGACACCTTTAAAGCTGATAATCGTTTTACAGCTACAAAAGGCAAAGACAGCGAGAACTGCTTTGATTAACAAAAACAACAACCAAAAAGCCGAAATAAGATATCAACATTTCAGGCGGCCTATCTGTCACTTTGGTCCTGACAGTAATATCCTCCTCCACAGTATTGCTCCCTTGGCTGCGATGTGATAACCCAATCAGGTTCAAAGCCAGACGCTGTATATCTCTGAATAGAGATGGAAACGGCAGTCGTTTAGTGAACTTGACTTTTAGTGAATGAATTTTCTCTCTGGAACATAATATAGGAGATATGCATATGTTGGAATATATTTACATACATTTCCAACTCTAGTCATCTACGTCAGTATACTGAATGAGTGTTTAGTTAATCCACCTGTCTGTTATTAAGGAAGGAAGCCTTCGTACTAAATGTTTGCCCTGTGTGTGTGCATGTGTGTGTGAGTGAATGGTCTGAGAGGAGCTGATAGCAGAACTGCATGGTGGGCTAAAAACGAGGTGCAGTGGAATTGCAGTGTGCTATCTCAAGAATGACAGGGCTGCCATGATTGAGGCTTGCTACACTAGGATTTAGATACACCAGCATTTTTCTCTTTTTCATTCTCTCTAGCCATCCATCCCAGCTTCTCTGCAACTCCATTTCCTTGTCTCATCTTTCCCTCCCTCTATTTTGCTCATTCCTCTCTTCCATTTTGTGTCCCCCCTTCCCAATCAGTGTCACCGTCCCCTCTTTTTTTTCTTTTATAAAATTCCTTCTCTGTTCAGATTCCCCCTGTCTGCATTTCCAATTTTCTTCACCCTCCTTCTTTCTACCCTGCTCCCTCTATCAGGTGCTGTATAATGAAGGCTCCCCTGATGTGCTCCCAGCTTCCATCCGCCATTTTGATTCAGTACAGCTGTCCATGATAATGTACTGTTCACTCAATCACTCTTTCTCTCCCTTGCCCTCCTTCTCCATCTCTCTTCCTGTCTCCCTGAAAGACACATGCACACATTCGTATTTGCTGGAGCCCCTGTAACACAGTGTTGCCATGGCGATGACAAATTAATATGTGAAATGTTGAGGAGGAGACCCAAGAGATTGGGATGAAGCCACAAATGACACAAAAACTCACCACGCGCACGCAAGCACGCAGAAAAATCCATGTGATGTGTGTTTGATCGTTGGAGGGACGCTACAGTTGCAGCTGGTCCCTGAAGCAGCAACCATCAGCTGAGATCTCCTTCCTGCCCCCTCACAGTTTGCTTTGCTCATTAGAGCAGTGGTTTAATGGCAGGCTTTAAGGTCTAATGCCAATCATCTGCACTTCCATGTTTTTTCCCACTTTTCTTTTATCCATCGTTGTTCCTTTTTGTGTGCAATTTCCTTGTATAATTGCATAACCCCTCCTCTCATTCTCATCTGAGTTTTTTTCCATATTCTCATTCTCTATTATAACAATGACACCGTAGTTCTCAGCTCTAGTTGCGACCTGTACTTGTGATTCGAAGATAAGTGATCTCTCGCTGCTTTGTGAGGCAACATCACAGCTGGACTCAGTCACCCTGGAAAATTGAGCTTTTACAGTTCTATGAGAGCCGTCTCGTCGTGTCAGTCCCCGCTATGATCTTTACGTAATGATAACCTGTCGTTCCTTTTTGAAGTTGACCGAAATGTGTTTGTGCGTGCTGTCAAATAGAACAGCATTACAAAATGAGCTATGAGAATTTGGGCTTCCCACCGGCCGCTGTTGCTCACAGAGAGGTGTCAATTCAACTCAAGAAGATTTCCAATGTGGCTCAGAGGCATTTCAACTTAGACCCACCCCACCCTCCTGCTCTCGCTTTTACTGCTGTGAACAGAACAGCGAGACGCAACAAAGGGACATCAATCTAGCCCTGAACAGGCAGTGTGCTTTTGTTACCTGAACCAAACTAAAAAAAACAAATGAAAATTAAAGAGGAAAAAAAAGAGCAAAGTCACCAAAGGCCCCAAAGTGTTCTTGAACTTAAATTCTCCTGTTAGTCAGACTGAGGATTTATGGTTGTGTTTTTAAGCGTAAATACTCCCCAGTGCCATTTCAGAAATGCTGGAATGGGTTGCTTAAAGTTGGGGGAGTTGCTGTATGTAATAACATGGCAAACACACGGTCTCAACAACAGAAAGCTGTTTGAGGAGAATTGTCTCTTCAGAGCGACAACTTAATATTCAATACTTAATACAGTTCGCTGTCTCATTCAGTACTAGAATCACCTTATGTAGATTATCCGTCTAGAAAAATGAAAACTTGTACCACATGAAAGTTGCACCAGAGAGGCTCTGGACAGAGGAAAGTATTTGCTTGAACGCGGCAGAAAAAAGATTAGTTTTTCTTTTAATGTCGCTCAAGCAGGTAATTTTTCACTTAGTTTGCACACTCTTACAGAGAAGACAAAACATCTTTAAATAGCTTGTTTTGTTATTAGGATATTTAACTCTATTTGGCATAAAAAAGAAAAGAAGCGTACCCTGATGGCAGCAAGTCTGAGACTACAAATGTTGAAGAGATCGATAATTCAAGCAAAATGATTATTTAGGTTGGCTTTCATTTGACAGCCCGTTGATTCAGTAATGTCAAACAACCTAAAAGAAGGAACACGCTTCATTTAATAAAGCTTTACAGTAAAACCTTCCAGAGAAACATTAATCCACTTTAAAGGCACTGCTTTCTCCTCTCTGTAATTCATTTAACTTAATCTAATCGAGTTGTATTGTTAAGATCAAGGTTTGTTTTGTAAGAGGCAAAGAAAAGCTATTGCTCTCATTCTGTAAATCCAACCACACACCACTGGAGAGCATTGATACAGATTCATTTACGAACGATTAATTATCACAAGAAACACGGGGTCAGAAAAGCCTTATTTTATTCATCTGCCCTGTTTACTTCGACTGTATTTCTTCGCTCTCTGCCTCCCTGGCTTTGATTGACAGTGCTTTCCGCGGGATGAAGTGTGACATGTGGTGTGTATGTCAGTGTCTGCCTCAGTGTTTACTCTGAGCTAATACTGACTCACTCCATTAATCTGAGCTACAACGGATCCACTCGAACCTGCACACACTTGAGGGCGGGCATATTTCTGTGTGTTTTAGGCGTGTACATGCTCTGCCAGCACGCGCGCTCCACACACGACCTTCCTTGTGTGCATTTGTTACCCCGCGTGCAATCCCGCGTCTTATTTGTGCGTCTAATTGCCTGTGTGTCTGTTGTGTGTGTGTGATGTAATAGAACAAGGAGCAAGTGTTTGCAGGCTAGAGCTTCCAGATCGATGCAGAGATGGTTTATGTGCTCCTGTCTGGTCTAATGACGTGTCTGTAAATTAGCTACAGAATGGTGGAGCACCACACTGAAACCTAATGGCACCTCTGTAAATTACCGCTTGAATGCTGCTGGACGGCTGCGCGTGTTCTCATTGTGAACAGCTTGCCCTCCCGTCTCTTCTCTCTGGCACCTTATCTACATTTGTCTGCGTGCGTGTCAGTGGATATGTGTGATTGGGTTAACATTTGTGGCTGTTCTTTCCATTTATGTGTGTGTTTTGGTGTGTGCTTCCCCCTTTCCTCACTCCCGCTCCTCTCAGTAAAGACTAGCCCGAGGCCCTGAGTTGGTAATAGCTTTTCTGACAGCAATACACCAATATTTACAGAGACCAGCACCCACCCACACCCACACACATAAAAAGCATAAAGTCGTCCATACACACAAACACTTTTAAATGCTTGAATGCGGAGCTGCACACGGTTTTCATTTCGAGGCACACACACACTCTTAATTAACATGCTGGGAGGGAAGGAATCACACACTAGGGGGAACTCGCACACATGCTGGCAAACAACGTGTTGTTTCTCACTCGAATATTGGCATTCACACTTTTGTTTTTTGTTTTTTTTCAATATTAGAGAAGCAAAGAAAGACTATTTGCCACAATTGGCCTTTGAATTGTGATATATTCTCACTTTTGTCCTTCTCATTATTCCCCCTGTGTTATATTCACTGAAGTGCGGCCAATACCATTTCAACACTCCTGTCTCTGCCTCTCACTACCTTAATAACCTATTTCACTTCAGTGTATTCATTATGTGGCAATCTTTTCTCCCCTCTACTCTCTAGTACTTCCTCAGCAAGTGTCTTACTGCAGCTTCACCTATAGTGTGTCTTAAATTCTCTTCTATTCTTTTCATTATTGCGAGATACAAGATGGTGGTTATGCCAGAGGCTCCACAGAGCAAAAAAAAAGAGGCCAGCACGAAGTGCAGAAAGAAATGGTGGTGCGAGGCCAGGAGGATGATGTTTGGGATCTGGGGATCGCTGTGAGAAGCGATTGGAAAGGAAGGGGGATGCTTTAGTTGGTAGGGTGGGCGTGGGCGGGATGGATAATGTCGCATCTGCTTGCTCAGGCCAGTGAAACGGTATGATCGTTTTTTCACGCAGATGTGTGTGTAGGTGTGCATTCCTCTGCCCGTTTGCATATACTTTGCTGCACTGATGTGTGAGTAAGTGTTAGAGAGCAGATAGCAAATGTGAGCTTAAGGATGATGGATTACAAAAACCTTGGTCTAGTGTCCTTGGGGGTCACAAAGGGTGTACAAGGTAAGTTGCTATTGGCTGTTTGCCTTTTATCCTGAATTCTAATTGGCTACTGCTGCCTGCTTTGGCTGCCATGGTGCTTTCGGGCTGCTGCTTTCCATCTTCATCGTCAGTTTTTTGCCATCCTTCTCAAATTTCCTCTAACCCCCGGTGCTTCTGCACATACTTACATTCTGGTTTTTAGCAAACATTGTGAAATGAGCCATGTTGTCAAACAAGACCACATCACTTTAGGCTGCCAGCACAGCTGTTCTCTCAAAAGAGAAGATGCTAGGTTTCATAACAAGTTTGGGATGTTACACGCTCACGACTGTCTCTCTCACACACACACACAGTTTAATCTCTAACCCAAGTGACTGATCAAAGCTTGTTTACCCACCACACTATGGTACGATTAGAGGTATGGAGGGAAGTGTTTCTTCCAAGTGCTGGCATCGGTGAGGCTTTGCTTGACAATAACAACATTTTTCAGATATGCTTTTGTACTGCACATCAAAATCAAATTTAACCAGGACCGGATGAGATTTGTTTTACTCGGCTGGCTCTGATAAACACCCACCGTTTTCATCTCTGAGCATTTTGTGAAAAGCAGTGTGGGAAGAAATATTGCAGCATGTACATTGTGCTAATCACTAGATTATGCTCATCAACAGTGTATCTGTTTGACACTTCTTTCTTCTTTGTCCCTGTGTCTTTCCTCTCCCTTTCCATCTCAGCTCGCGAGGAGTACGTTGCCACCTTCAAGGGTTCTGAGTACTTCTGCTATGACTTATCGCCCAACCCCATCCAATCTAGCAGTGATGAAATCACACTCTCCTTCAAGACGCTGCAGCGTAATGGCCTGATGCTGCACACTGGCAAGTCAGCTGACTATGTGAACCTGGCACTAAAGAACGGTGCCGTGTCGCTTGTCATTAACCTTGGCTCTGGGGCTTTCGAGGCCTTGGTGGAGCCCGTCAACGGCAAGTTCAACGACAACGCCTGGCATGACGTCAAGGTCACCCGCAACCTGAGACAGGTAACCAGACAACAGGAGGTAGAAGAGTGAGCAGCTGAGCAGAGAAAAGATGATAGACCTTTAAAAAGAAAGAATCGAAGTGACAGGGACAAGGGAAATAATACAACAAGCAGCAGATGAATGAATGGATGGAAAGTTCAGTAACTGACATGCTTTCAGTACTGTTTCAAGTCATTTTAACTGAGCTGTCAGGCAAAGAGTAAAAAGCCAACCAGTGATTGCTTTGTTCTGCTCTTCGGAATGTTTTTTTATGCTTTCTCTGTTTTATGTAATCTTTTTAATGACTGAGGTAAGAATATGATAATATCACTGAAGACTTGTATATTCTGTTACCTTCCAATTTTTTTTTTCCACCCCAGTGATGTTAGTTTCTTTTTAAATTCAATGCTCTCTAGTCGAGTACAAAATGAAGGAGTAAACAGATCTGACAAAACAAATCTGATGAGAAAGGGGTAGACTCCATGTTCACTAAGCGATTATTAATCAAATAAGTGAATAAGTGAGGAATTTGCCAGAGTGATATGTTTTTATATCAAGGTCCTATTTTGTTTGTTAGTTGTAGCATGTGTTCGACTTTGATGAACCACAGATACTGCTACAGATGTTCCAGATGCAGTGGACAGTTGAAAAGACTGTAGTCCGCAGCAAGAGATTAATCAATGTTGAAACTACGGTCAGTGGGCTGTTGTTCAACTGCGATCATGCTGTGGGAGTAAGAAAATATCTGAGGTTTTGGTCTTAGTTTACAGTGGGTTAACCACCAGACCAGCTCTGCTTTCAGCTCTCGGTGAGTGCTTTTCAGTCAAGTGTGTGTACTTACGCTGGAGTGTGTGAATGAATCAAAGTGAGTGTGAATTAGAAATCATTGAGGATCACTAGCACTCAGGTGCTTTCTAACCTACCTGTGCCCTGCCTCTACCGTTTGCCTTTCTTTACTAACTTGACTACTAACTTTACTAACCTGCTAGTGAAACTAACCACCATCCATGGAATGATTCATTCTACTAACCTAACCTGTGCCCTTCTCCTAGCGAATCCACTCCAACCAACCTACTAACCTCACCAGAGGCCTTCTAGCTTTCCTTTTTTTGTTCCCAAAGTTGTTCTGTTCACAGTTTTTTGCTTTCCTTTCTCCCCCTCTCCTACAAAGCACTCAGGCATTGGACACGCTATGGTAAACAAACTCCATTGTTCGGTAGATATCATTCTAATTGTTTCTTAGTTTGGGTTTTCCCCGTGTCTATTTCCTTTTGAATCATAGACATCAAAACTAAACCAATAAAAGGATAAATGCGGTTGGTAATCTTTTACGCTTATAGAGCCCCTGTCCCCCCTCGTTGCCAACCACTTTTTTCTGTAAAACCCCTCACCCCTCCCTACTCTACCGTATTTTTTTTCACCCCATCACCTAGTGACTTACATGTAGGCGTGCACAGATCGGCTCATCCCTCACCTGCACGCAAGTGACAAGCCCCACCCTCCCTGCATGGCAGACTCAAAAACCCTTACCCACTCTGATTGGTCCATAAAGTGGATTAAGTGGATAAAGTGGATTCTTTTAATCTTCTTTTGATTTTTCGTCCTACACTCTGCCACTGCATGTTCTCCATGGTGCCCTGAGTCATCCTGTCCTTTTGTCATCTGTTTTTTTTTCTTTTTTTTGCCAGCGGTTGCATGCAGAGAGAGGAACAGGGTGCATGTTTATATATTTATGTGTGTGTGTTTATGTGGAATGAACTGTAGCCCATCTAACATCTGTGCGTGTGTGCACATTAAAACCCGTGTGCTCGTCTGTGTGTCATCCCATTCAGACTCGCTGATCCAACAAACCCCCCCAGACCACAAACTAACTAACACCATCATCACAACTCACCCTAACAACACAGTAACATAACATCATCACACCTACTAACAGCATCCAAATCATTAACCCCAATCTCAGTAACCCTACACAGCTCTGCCTGCCACAAGTTACACTACTTTGACTCCAACTAACAACTACTAACAAGTAAATAGTACTAACACCTGTTAAGCACGAAGATGCCTGCGGAGAATTACTAACACTTGACTGGCTGAGCAATATTGCCTGGCGATGCTAAGCACTGTCAATGATAGGGAACTGTGTTGTAGCTGGCAAGCAATGTGCTTACAACTTTTATGGGCAGCTCAACATGGTCAGTAATGTACTGGAGAATGTCTTAGTGACAATGTTCTTCTAATTGCAAATAACATGAGAGAGCACGGGATTCCATTGACAGTTAAAAGCCCATGCACAGGCCATTACACAGCAAAATGGGCTGATTAAATTATAAGAATACCGTGTCACTGAAAGTAAAGCATTTAGGAGCAATGTTATTTGGTTATTAGGAAGTTAATCAAATTGCATTTACTACCTCAGCTATAAAGGAACGTAGCGTCTGAGGCATAAAAATAGTCATGGCTCAGTCATGGTTCTTTCAACAAACAAGGCTATCTCTTTACTGCAACACTGCACAAGCCACGATGCTTTAGGATTGTTATTATAGTTAGTGTTATACAATCACTGTACGGCAAACTCGCTCTGAAGACTTAGAAGAAACTTTTGGTGGCCCTGAAGCTCTGGGTCTCAGCAAATCCAAATGAGTCACACACAAGGATTAGTCACCGTCCTGCACTCTAGGACAACTGCTTTTTATTGACTAAAGATGTTAGTCAGGTGGTAGACTGTGTCTCACAAACAGCAGGGAGGATGATTGAAAGCAGGTGCCATTTTCCATGTGTAGCAACATATTTTTAATGACAGTAATATCAGCAGTTACACTTCACAGCAAGCACTGATCCAACTGCATCAAATCAAACTCCCAACAGCTGCACTTCTCTCCAATTCCCAACCAATCCGGCCTTCTCCCAACAGAACGCACATACACTGGTTACCAGAGTAACGGGGGCTAATTTGGCTGGTCAGCGCCTAGCTAGCGCTTAGCGCTGCCTTTGGTGTGAGTATATAGCGTGTCCTTTCCCTGTGCTTTGTTGTGTAGGTGACGATTTCTGTGGACGGGATCCTGACCACAACGGGTTACACACAGGAGGACTACACCATGCTGGGCTCTGATGACTTCTTCTATGTGGGAGGGAGTCCCAGCACTGCTGATCTGCCTGGTTCTCCTGTCAGCAATAACTTCATGGGCTGCCTCAAAGAGGTGAGAACCGTGCTCAGTATTCTGAATGCAAGTCAGGTAATTCATATTGTCTTTAGGGAAGAACCATTTTTGAAAGTTAACCATTGATACCACATAATCATTTGTTTCCCTAAAAGTACGCCATTCAACATATTTAATTATCACCCCCTATGAAGTTCATACTCTTTCTTGATGTTTCTTTCTTTCAGTATCATCCCTTCCATTTCTTTCAGGCATCATTTTACATCGTTTTCTTTTAAAGGACGCACATACAGAGAAATGTTTTGGCAGACTCACAAAAACAGTCCCAGACACACACACATCCTCCCTAGCATCAGACAGAATCAGTGATGAGTGTCGTTGAGGGAGTAGATACAGCACTAAGCACTAACATGCTAATTAGCTACGCCACAGAGATGCTCCATCTATCCGCTCTGCTTGAAATGGGCCACAACACAGCAGCAACAGAAACTCACACAACGCTCTGATGAGAACACACTCACACGCATACTTGTACATTTTAACGCCATCATATGTGTGCATATGCATATATGAGCAAATCTGCACAAATATTCTCACTAAAAGACAAATAAGCATACATGAATGAGTACACAGCTCTTCAATGCACCCAAAAAAAAACTTCTTCCGTGTACTCATCAAATACACACCCCATCTAAGTTTCAGTTTCACTCACACCAATTCACACAGGCGTAAACAGCCAAGCAAGCCGACAGATGATGTGCCAAACAGAGAGCTATCTGTATCAGCGGTGAATGCCCTCTGTGTTGCTTCATTAAGACTGATGGCGTTTAAACAAGGCCGCCACAGTCAAAGTGAACCTTCCACTGGCACATTTACATATTTAATACGATGATATGATAATCCGTGTGAGCAAATTAGGATGTATGCAGCGAATCACACGCATGAACAATCACAGCTTCAACAATTTGTGCATTTGATATAGCGGAGGCACATTCCTCCACACACGTTGTACCCACATAGTGAATCCACTTTGCAGGAGTTATCTTCAACAGTCCCCTTCCTGGCTGTGCATATCAGCACAAATGCCCATGACTAACAAAGATTTGAAAAAAGGGGTGAAAAAGGGAATGTGGAGAACCACTGTTGTTGCCCATAGGTCATATGACGAGGTCTGGAATAATAAAGCGGTGCCTGTGCATGCTTGAAAGGAAAGAGAGAAACATTAAAGCTAAAAAGTATTAAAGCAATCATGCGAGAGGCAGGGAGGCATCTTGGATATTTCACAAATTGAGGATGTCACTTAAGGTTGCAGTTTTAGCATCAAAAAGTTAGTTCTTTATGTTAGAAGACTGTCACTTGTATCGAACAGAAAGTCTGGTTTCCACATATGCACGGTTTTCCTGTATTTTTCCATTTGTGAAGTGCCTTATTTTTCTTATGGCTTTCTATAATGTAGCACTGAGTAACCTATTGTTTGCGGCCGGAAAAGCAAATTAAAGAAACACAAGAAATGGCAGAATATAAGACTTTCTTTCATTCAAAACTGAACTCTCCCCCCTTCATCTCCTCCCCTGAAGGTGGTGTACAAGAACAATGATGTACGGTTGGAGCTGTCTAGACTGGCAAAACAAGGAGACCCGAAAATGAAGGTAGACACTTTTAGCAGCATTTACAACTTTATTAGACAACGTATTATCTTCTTACACGCAGACACTTTTTATGTATAACAAGCCCTTTTTAGGTCTGGTTGGACTTAAACTGTAAGGATTTTTTGACTAAATGGGATTACATTTTTAAGAGGCAGCAGCACTCTTTTTTCCTTTCATTCCATTTACTTTTGGAAGCTGACTATTATTTCAGTCTCAGACTACAAAGGAATTGTTTTGGCTTTGATTTGATCTTCTTTGATTTACCAACCCAAAAAGTGATTATACCCCTTCACATTTAGTTTTCTTTCATCTGTCCAAGGTGAGTGGTGTGGTCTCCTTTAAATGTGAGAGTGTTGCGACCCTGGACCCAGTGACCTTTGACACCCCAGAGTCTTTCGTGGCACTGAGCAAGTGGACAGCGAAGAAGGCAGGATCAATATCATTTGACTTCAGGACCACTGAGCCGAATGGGCTGATGCTTTTCAGCCATGGCAAACCCCGACAACAGCAACGCAAAGATCCACGCACCCCTCCCACTATCAAGGTGAAAGATACAAGTTTTTCTGAAGGAAAAAGATAAATTATACTCATACGCTCCTTTCTGGAAATGTTTACTTAAAAGTGTGGCACATAGCAACCCATACTGACAAAATGTCAAAGAGTGTTTATGCAAATGGAGGCCAAAGTATTTAAAGCCTCATGCACCAAACAAAAATGTGAAATTGTCCAATGTTCTTCAAACTCCAATTCTTGGTGAAACTGAACAACAATGCACCAAGAGTGTCATTATCCCTACATTAAGTTGTATACTGAGGCTGTGTGTGTCGAACATCCAGGTGGATTTTTTTGCCATTGAGATGCTGGATGGGCACCTGTACCTTCTGCTGGACATGGGTTCAGGAACCACCAAGACAAAGGCCATTGACAGAAAGGTCAACGACGGAGAATGGTACCATGTTGACTTCCAGAGAGATGGACGCTCAGGTAAGCTCTCTCTCAAGTACCACAACAAGATTGAGCTGGAAGATGATAAATAGATGTATGGACATTTCGAAATTTGTGTTTTTAGTGAATAATTTGTATTTACTGCCAGATTAATCATAAGAAAACATTTGGATTGTTTTGTAATCCTTGTATCAATTAACACTGTGACCGCATTTGCGTCAAGTGATCACAAATACTGTTTTAAGATTCCTTTAAAACATTTGCCTGATACCCTTTGCTAAATACTGCAATATATATTCATCAACCTTGTAGTTTGTACAGCTAATATGATTACTGTTATAAGTCTGTTATGAGTCTGTGTTATTTATAGTCAGGCTTTAGTAGAGGCTGCCAGTTCTCTCAATGGGGGTCTTCGTTTGTTAACTGTAACTATAACTATTGTAAGAAATAAATGTGTAATGATTTAGTGGTGACAAAATATTGGAAGTAGCAGCTGGAGACAGAAAAAGTCTAGAAAAGGAAAAGAAAAATGAGAGAGAGCAACAAAGATAAGAATTTGAAAGCATCCCTCCTGCAGTTCCCTCCACCTTTCTTCTCCGTTCAAGCCCCCTCCCACCAGCTCCGGAAATATAAATGGCAAGAGTGGGTACATTTTATGGCCTTTTTTAAATTGAAATATTTTTTATTTGCATCCAGTTGAATAATTTTAAGTTATTTAAGAACAAAATTACTCAGAATCGTTTCAAGGCTGGCTTTTTGTGACATGAAATCACTATTGAAAGGTTTTCTTTTTATTTACAAGCCCTAGACTGCTACTGTGTAACAACAGATGACTATGACTATGAAAAAATAATTTTACCTCTGTATCTCATATGCTTGATTCCCTATGATATCGATGTCCCTGTACAGTTCATATAAAGGAACGTTTATACCTAACATTAAGTTAGATCGTAAAATCCCACTGTTTATTCATTTATTTCAAACCGAGTTAAACAACAGATACACCTTATTAGGTTTTTATTTAAATGGAAAATAGATATTTTGCTATTTTATTTTAGCTGTTTGCTTCCCTAATATTCAGCTAATATTTACACTCATTTGCATGTGGATTAATTTCTTCATTTTCAGGCTTTTGGAAAATTCAGGAAAATATTTAGTGATACAGCCTTAAATGCCAAAGTCTTATCAAGTCCAAGCGCAAAATTCAAACCTTGCTTTGTGGTGAGAGACCTTTTTTAACACATTCATCCCCTTTCGGTTCTTTTTATTCTATTTATACCTCTGCATCACTCAATATGTTCTGAAAAGAATGACTGGTCAAAATCTCCCATCATGGGGTAAAGTTGGCCTTTCTGTTCAGAACACTGGAGCTGCATTATGCTGCAAATTTGACCAAAAATGACTTCCCACCCAAGTTTCAAAGGTGCTAACAAATGACTAAGGTCTGCAGGGTTGCCTCTGATTATAAAATTGTTGTGCGCTGATGATGATGAGGAGCACAGAGAAGGGAGACAAGACAATGATGATGGCAGTTATAATGGTGGCTGTGGTTGTGACATTGATGATTGTGATGAGAGTGTCCCCGCTGAAGGTCGTAATGATTGCTGAGGTTGTTTTGATGTATTCAGGAACCATCTCAGTGAATAGTGTGAGGACAGCATACACAGCTCCAGGAGACAATGAAATTCTGGACCTGGATGACACCTTGTACCTCGGAGGGCTACCTGAGGACCGCGCTGGACTCATTTTCCCTACAGAGGTCTGTGTGTTTTGTGTCTTCTGTGTGTAACACGATGATTGATATTTACATAACACATAGAGTTGTTTAGTAAACCAAGATAGGATAGTTTTTCATTTTCATAAAGAAATCTGTGCAACTTTACATGGTCCTAACTTTACAAAGGCTAAATTTGCTGCCCTCCTATATTAAAGTAAGTACAGCATTTATATTTGAAACAGGCTTTCCTCATCAAATTAATTGAGGTAATAATGTATTTACGATTTATTATTTTGTTTAGGGTTCTTAATCATATCTGAATACATATTAGATCACATTAAGTAATGGTAATTTTGAAGCTAATGATAGTTCATCCGCAAATGCTTTACCATCCGGATTTGGTTGATTTTCAAACAAAAATATGTAAGCAAGCTTCAACTTTTCAACATAATAAAGCAAATACCTGAAGGTCCCATCTGATCAGACAATCCTGTGTATTAGAACTTTTAATAGGAACATGAAAATGATAGATAAAAAATGCTTCCAGATAAAACAACACAATTTTTCCGGATTATTTTCTAAAGAAAAACCTATTTAAAATAATTATTGTTAAAGATAAATTTCAGTCAACCATCTGATTTATACTTTAAGAAAATTTCAAAATATAATAACACAAGACCATTTGGATTCTCATGAATGCAAAAAACTCAAGCCAACACTGGTGATTTCCTCTTCAGGTGTGGACGGCTCTGTTGAACTATGGCTATGTGGGCTGCATCAGAGACCTGTTTGTGGATGGACAAAGCAAAGACATCCGAAGACTAGCTGAAGCTCAGAAGGCAGTGGGGGTGAAGCCCTCGTGCTCCAAAGAGCCACCCAAACAGTGCCTATCCAACCCATGCCAGCACAACGGCAACTGTAGGGAAGGCTGGAATCGCTACGTCTGTGACTGCTCTGGGACGGGCTACCTAGGACGCTCCTGTGAGAGAGGTGAGGAAAACAGTGCAGAGGACGGAAATAACGCTTTAAACTGGACTTTTGTCATACTGGATTGTCACAGGCAGAAATGATAATGATTTATTCTCAAAGCACAGATGAATAAGCCAACTTAAAGGAATCACTAAACAGCAACATTATTTGATGATTCATAAAATGCTATGATGTAGAATGACAGCTTGTCATGTCCTTTTTGTCTTGAGAACTATGAGAAATGCCAAAGGAATGACTGACAGAGGACAGATGACGTGGGATGGAAAGTGTGAAGGCTTATAGTCAGAAATAACCCCATTAAACTGCTGGAAATATATTATGATCGTCAGTTATATTGGGTAGTAAAATTTTTATTCGTTGTACCTATGAGTTATGCTTTTCCTCCCTAAATCCCCCTTCCTAACAGATTACATCAGCATGACAGTACTTACTCTGATGCGGTAAAAAGGTACCCTCATAAAAATTTATGGTAGATAAAAATATGACTAAAGTCTTATTCAAATAAAAAAATAAAAAAACAGAAACTGAGTTTAGGTAGGTTTACTCTCCAATGCATTCCCTGTGATGCAAACAGAAGGCTGCAAATGAAAAGGGGACAGCAGCCTGGGAATAGATTTTTTTTATAGGTGGAGAAAGAAAAGAAGGCCAAGAAAAAAAATCCCAGCAACCAAAATAATAACAGTGTTGGTTTTCTATTTTTGGCTCCATCTTTTTTATATTCACAATTACACATTTTTCTGTGTCAGAAGCAGAGTAGTAAAATGCAGGCAGGGAATGAAGATGAGGACCAAAGGTGAAAGAGAAGAGGTGGGAGGAAGCATAGCTGCAGACAGGACTATTGGGCTGCTGTAGATGTAGTGACTGGCAATCGATGAGAGAGGAAATGTGCAGAAAGCAGGGAGCAGAAGCTCTGACAGAGGAGGGTGGATTCACCGAGCTGGAACCTCCATATGACAGCAGGTGAGGAGAAAAGGGGGAATGGGAGATGGGAATAGAAAATCTGACAGAGGGGCAGAGTTATGAGAAGAGGTATGAATTCATATCGAAAGAGAAATGGCAAGTGGGTAAGAGTGGTGGGGGGGCTGATACGGGCCTGTGGAGAGCAGCGAGATGGAGTCAGACAAGAAGAAGAGAAGAAATGTTGTTTGTGTCACAACTGCTGATGCGTCTCAAGTAATGATTTACTATCATCTAACTGAACATATACAGTACAAAGACGCCTACTGCTTCGCTGAAAGGTGTTGATATGAAATGTTTTATTTCAGAGGACAAACAACCGCAGTGCACCCGCTTTTTCTTTTTCTTAGCTCCATCTTCCTGTCTAAATCTTTCTTCATCCCTCTCTGTGTGCATTGAGGGGTCACTAACTGGTGGTTCGGTGGATTAAAGGAAGCACAGATGGAGAAGCAGATGGAGAGAGTGATTGGCCGTGTTTATGCCTCATACCTGCGGTTTCTCTATCCCTTTTTCCCTCCCTCATTCTCCCACTCTCCTTTGTTCCCCCTCTCTCCTCTTTAATGAACGAGCATGGTCGTCACGCTTTAGCTCTGAGATGAATTTTTATTTTGTTGCTACTCATTTTGAATATCATTATGCCTTATTTGATGATTTTAAAAGCCACAGGTACTATATAACAGAATATTGAATCAGGAATTTCAGAGAATACGTCACTGAAATCTTTCAAAAATTGATTATATAAAGATTTGCTTTTCTTTCAATGTTTTTTTTAATCAATTACAGTCATTTATCAAACTACTGCAAATGCATTAAAATTAAGCAATATGATGTATGTATAAGATTAACACGTAGTCATAATGATGTCATCTGGAAATGACCATATTTGGAGAAGAGGATGGAGTGGGTGTTATGCTTGATGCGCATCTACCTATCTATCTATCTATCTTAGATAAATAAATTTATTTATTGGTTTGGACATGCGTTAAGATTAAAAAATGTACAATTACCAACTATAATTGTTAACCAAAGGTCAGACGGGAAAAAACTTTTTTTTTTTTTTTAGGGATACCTTTCTGAGTGCTTTGTCACCACCTCGTGCAATGAGGATGCAAAACAAAAGATATTCTTAACAGTAAACAGTTCCAAAAGCTGCTTTGCTTCCTGCAACCAGAACAGCTGCTACAGTTGACAAGTGGTTGTTACAGAACACGCTGATTTGATTTGGTTTTCTGTTTACATTACTTGTGAGAATGATCAGTCTATAGAAACTAGACTTTAGGAAACATGGTGTACCAGAGAAAGGATAAGGCACAAAGCATATAGAGTTAAATGTATAAGCGGTGACAGGCATTTGAGGGTACCGTCGTTGGCAAAAAATATAGAATGCCTCTGGTGTCATCCTTTACTTGTTCTATTGGCACGATCCATCTGGTTCAGGCTACAGGCAGCTAACAATTTGTTACAGCGACTTCACATACTGCTGTCATCTTCTTTTTAATTCCCTGGCACAAACGGGCCAGCGCACTTCCTTTACACCAACTCTCTATGCTCTGTTTGCCTGGTAGTGAGTCAGGTGCTGTGGTGAGGAAAATTTAGTCAGCTGTCTCCCTAATCAAAAATGCAAGCATGTGTGTGTGTGTGTGTGCCAGGACGGGTGCATGTGTGGCTGTTAGTTATGTTATCTGTGATATAACAGGCCAACCACCTTCTTTTTTCCTCAAGTTAATGAGGGTTCATTTGCATTTTAGCCAAGAGCTTTGCTGTCTCTTCCCCCTCCTGTTTCTCTTTCGTGCTCTGTCCTTATTTTCTCTCCGCTTGCTCTCACTTTACTAAACCATCCTCTGTTCACACTTAAAATTCGCTCACTTATTCTTACATGCACGCACACACACACACACATGCAAACACAGACTATCTCTCTTTTTCCCTCCTTCTCAGCTCATCTGTATTCATGACGCCTTCCTCTCTTCCTGTTCTCTTGTTTTTTTTTTTTGCCTCGGCTTCAACCGTCTCCCACAGAAACGAGGCGAGCTAAAACGAAAGAGGAATTGTGCGGGGAGACATAGGATGTAGGCAAGAAGGCAGAGAGGAAAGAGAGCGACACAGCGGCATGCAGAGTGTGTTTCGCTGTGTATGTAATTGGCCAATAAAATCAGGGTTCTCAGAGGTAAACAGTTTACTGGTCAGGGATTGGCCCCAGCAGGGAGCAAGGGGAAAAGATTATGAATATGTAAATAAGTATGCAAAAGACATTAAAGTGGGATCACCTGAGCTTGTTACATTATGACTCCAGGGTCCTGGATGTCAGCAGCGGTGGCTAATACACTCACCACCGAGCATTCTGATTGAACTGGATAACAGGGCCAACCAACCAGCTGTGGCTATTTTTGCACTCTCTTCTCTAAGGCAAGGCAGTGAGGATGAATTGGGGATGAAAAATTAGGGGATCATTTAGTAGGAAGAAGGTTTTTCGAGTCCCAACGTATCAAGCTGGGTGAACAAGTCGAGCGTAGCCACACTGTGAAATACCTTTTCCGGCTCAGATTTGATTCTGCCTTTGTGGAAATGCTTCATATTTACCCACTTATTTACCTCCAACTTCTCTTCTTCCACCATCTACCACTACCTCTGTCATATCATGTTTTCCCTGGTCATCGCTGTCTTATCGGCCCTTCTGTGTGCTTCTGTTACAGATGCAACCATCCTCTCCTACGATGGCAGTAAGTTTATGAAGGTGCAGCTGCCTGTAGCGATGCACACTGAGGCAGAGGACGTCTCGCTACGCTTTCGCTCCCAGAGGGCCTATGGCGTTCTCATGGCAACCACATCCCGTAACTCCGCAGACACCCTCCGTCTAGAGCTGGATGGGGGCCGTGTTCGACTCACTGTCAACTTAGGTACACCCGTGCGCAATATTCAAACAGAATCTTAAACATATTCTAAGTACCTGTAAGGGGAATGCAGCTCTTACTGGCCTCTTGGCTATTTCCTCCCAGTAAATGTCAGTGAATGTTGATTAATCATTCTGTTCTTTGTTTGTAAAATAAGCTTATAATGCCACCATTATTCAAGACAAGATTGCACTGGTTTTGCCTCATTTTGGCATTTTTGTCCAATTATTCTGTGAAAATGCAGACACTCACACGTACACAAACACACATGAATAAATGAAGATTTTTGTGTTGAACAGAGGGTCAAGCCCCAAGCTGCATTCTCTGCTTACTCCCAGCAGACCTGTGCATCCCCAACATCTTCAAAAAAATCAATGCCGAAAGACAGAATATGTATCCAAACACAAGCAAATAGAGCCACACATATACCAGCTACTCTACTTTTTTGTTCATTTCTAATGTTTTGGTTCATTTTCAGCCATCTCTTTCACACACTCACGCAAATTCACAAGTTAACACACGTCCTTACAGAGGGGTGCATGTGTTGGTCTCTGGTTGTCTGCAGCCACGTCCTCTCCGTGGTTGACGCCACACGACACACCGAAGCATCAGGGGCAACAAAGGGGCTTAAATCTGTCAAGCATTTGCCCACAAGTTTTGCTCTGGCTGGGCGACTAAACTACTGGGATGTGTTCAGTGTCATTAGACAAACTGAATCACATGACCCATCACATGACTGAAAGTGTCGCCCAGGTCAGAGTGGCCAATGAGCTCATTTTGCTCATTTTGTGACAAAATGCAAAGCTTGATACGTTTGAATTTTTTTTTCAAACTAAATTTACAGACTTTGATTTTGGTGGGAATTCAGTTTACCGCACACTGTTGTAAGAAAACACACAGTCTGTATTACGGACCTGGAACAAAAGCAAATGTGTGTGTTTTCTCAGCAGTGTGTGCACATATGCACTAAAATACAGTATGTGCAGGGTGTGTCGATGTGTGCGTCCCCAGGGCGTGGAGAGTATGTCTGTGTGTGCAGCATTAACCCTCTGCTCTGCTCTCCCTCCAGACTGTATCAGGATAAACTGTACAGCCAGTAAGTGATCCTCCATCTCACCTAACTTCTCCCCCTCCCTCTTCTTCCTCAGTACGTGTGTGTGCTTTTAATGTGTCTGACTATTTCTCACTAGCTTTGTCCTGTTGGTTCATCTCATCATATCTTTGTACCATGTGTCTGTATGTAGATACACAAGTGTCTGTGTGTGTATGAGTGTGTACATTGGACAGGGGAGGCGTACGTATGGGTGTTGTTGTCTGCATGTTCAGCTTCACTGCAGGAGAGGTGCAATTTTTGCTGAGGGCCAGGGTTTTCTGGTCGGCCATTTTAAATAAGAATAGATGGATGAGAGGATGGGGGGTGGGATGAAAGGAAGAGTGACTTAAGGAAAGAGAAAAGAGGAAGAGAGAATGTGAGTGGGAGGTGTTTCAATGGAGTTGGCTGTAAAAAAAAAAAAAAAGGAAGAGCTAAAGAGACAAAGAGAGGTAGCAGGTGGAAAAATGCAACTCAGATGTGCAGGCTAATTACTTCTCCTTCATGCCAGGGACAAAAGATGTGTAATTCCTCTTAATGTCTCTTGATGTTGCACCTTAATCCCAACGTCTGCTGGGTTACTCTCTTTACCTCGTTTTTGTTCGTGTCTACACTTTAGATGAGAGATTTTTGTGTAGCGTTTAACGTTGCGGCTGTGCAGTCCGCATTATCGTCACTGGCCGACTGTATCTAGCCTGTGTGTATTCCCGTGTGATTTGTGTTTTCTGTTCATACTGCTGTGAGTGGAGCTGAATCCCTGATGAAGTTTAATTCCATCACGTGGAGTTCCTCTCTGTCACGACCACAGAGAGCGCAGGGGAGTGAGATAGAAGGAGGCAAATACTCTGTGATGGCATAGAGGTGGTGAAATGGACGACTGCAGTTGCCATAGAAACCCTACTAGCCACACAGCGCTGCTGCTATTCTGCATGTCTGCTGGCCAATTTTAGACCGGTTGTCTCAATGAACATTTCAGTAGGCAGCCACTTTTCTGGCACACTGTGCATACAATAAATTATACATATCTTATTCAAAATGGAAGAAAAAAATAATTTAACAGCAAGGCAACACTAAAAAGTCTACTCAGCAGTCAAGCAAAAGCCTTGGCATTGCAGAAATGTTACGCTTATCTTTCAGAAAAGCTGTTTGTTATTTGGAACTAATGAAATATGAATACATTTGTTATTTTTATTTTCAATATACTTATCTTCAGTAGCTAATGATACTTTGAATGAATGCAAAAAGCCTCTCTTGGCCTAGTATTTAAGTTGCTGTTCTTTCTGCTGTTTGCTTTAACCTGACAGAGTGCAGACAGTCTAGTAGCTCACCATTCATTTCGGCTCAGTGTTTTCGATACTCTTTCGATGCTGATCCAAATAGGTACACGTTCAACTTTGTTTGTGCCTCTCTCTACTCCCAGGTTGAGACAGATCACTGCCTCCCTCTCATTTTAGTCTGCACATTGTTTGAGTACTCAGTTACATGTGCAACAATACACATACATGCAGAAAAACTCGTAAACTCACAAAAGTGTACACATATTCTCTCCCTTATTCAGTCCTAGGCAGTGATCCATGGTAACAAGATGAGATGCTCATGCCCAGAGCACAGCTGAGTCTCCTCAGGGGAACCCTGTGTTCTCTCCTAATGCACTTTCAGCTTTCAGACACACACCCTTGCATTCCACGCTGCCATATCCATTTTGATCGACCCCTCATATTTGTTTAATTACGTTTAAGCATCAGCATCTTTCTTTACTTCTCTACCTGTGTATTTGTGTGTCTTCCTGCCTGCCGGCGTGCCTGCCTGCCTCCGCAACTGATGCCGACACGCTTGACATTTTCTGTAGCAGAATGTGTTCGGGTCATTTTACTTCTCACCCCACACCACCATTACCTCCTATAGGTCACTGTGAGCAGACTCAGTCACACTCCTCAAGCCAAAAAAGCGGTTGGAAGAAAGAAGCGGGCAATGTGCATGTGTGTGTCGGGAGGTGGGGGTGTTGTGTTCAAGGTTGGGTTGGAGGGGTGCTTGTGAAGAGAAAGAGCAAAAGGACACTGTCAGTCTGTCAAATGTGTGCAGTCAAGTATATAAAGATACGAGGTGGTAGATGGGCAGAGAGAGAGCCATCATATGAGGACAACACAGCCCCTTTCATTCTGCTGCACATCAGCACCTTGGAGAGTACCCCGAGACTCCTCTGTGTGTGCAGTGCCACCGTGAGGTCGACTGCAGCATTGCACTCCTGTTCAAAAAGTAGAAAAAAATGCGGCCGCACCAACTTGGAACATGTGCGGAGGTTAGAGGGTTTAAGGGCAGTCAGTGTAGTGTGTGCTTGAGTGGGTTGTACGTGGTCTTCATGGTCGTGTGATCTGTCCACGGATGGGTTGTCTCAGCGTGGGCCTGTCGTGACTCAGTCTTAGTCTCACAGCCCAAAGCATTCATATATGTATAAATATGCATCTGTTTGGCTTATAATCTATCTCTCTGGTCCATTTGCAAGTACACTTGTCTGTCTGAGTTTGTATGCGTGTGTGCGTGTGTTGACAAAATGTTTGTCTCCCCAGGATATGTATGGTCCCTTTCCCTTCCGCTACTGACTTCCATGTCCTCAGTTTCTGTCCTTAAATCTTGATTCAACCTAGCTGGCTCTCTGCTTCTCTTCTCCTGTCTCTCTACACCTCTGTCTCTTGCCTGTTCTTTGAGTATTGTGTTAATGGTGCTCTGGGCTATGTGTAGGTAAAGGCCCAGAAACCATCTTTGCTGGGTCAAACCTCAATGATAATGAGTGGCACACGGTGAGGGTAGTCCGGCGTGGAAAAAGCCTCATACTCACCGTGGATGACCTGCAGCCTGTTGAAGGTAACTGCAGCAGCCTAATTTATCTTTTTATTTTCCCCCATTAAAACATATATCAGGTTCTTCGATACGCGTGTTGTGGGACATCTTGTGTTTATTGTAAAAATGTCTTTATGATTGATTTTAGAGAGCTTCTGTACCTATGGGAGAATAATGAGTTTGCTTCACGTGTTTCCATTGTGTGGAAGTGTTGCTCTTATTTAAATAAACAATAGCATTGGCATTAGTGTTGGTATGGAACAGTTCCACTTGAAACCCATTTGTCCATGGCCCTCACATGTGAAGTTTACCCCCACCACCAGGTCAGATGGCGGGAGACCACACCCAGCTGGAGTTGCACAACGTGGAGACGGGTATTGTGACGGAGAAGCGCTTCATGCCTGCCGTGCCTTCCAATTTCATTGGCCACCTTCAGGGCCTGACGCTAAACGGCATGCCCTACATTGACCTGTGCAAGAATGGCGACATCGACTATTGCGAGCTCAACGCTGTTATTGGCTATAAGAGCATCGTGTCTGACCCCATAACCTTCCGGTCCCGCTCCAGTTTCGTCACACTGCCCACACTGCAGGCTTATTACTCCATGCATCTCTTCATGCAGTTCAAGACTACGTCCCCAGATGGTCTAATTATCTTCAACAGAGGAGATGGCAATGACTTCATAGTCATAGAACTAGTTAAAGGGTGAGCTGGATAATTGTGACTTTGATATTTTTTAGGTATTTTTATATCTTATTATTCAGTCTGTGCAGTATCCTCAAATTTGATATGCATTGTAATGATTAACTACAGCATTAATATGTTGTTCTTTGTTTAAGTAGAAGACATTCTGCTGAAAATAAAGTGCATGTATAATGTTACACTTTTAGAGAGATGTATTCTTGAGTATGTTTTCCTTGAACATAAAAAGAAAAACTGAGGTTGTGGAATATATAATGTGAAAAAAGCAGCTCTTTTTTGATGTGGTATTTCAGATTGCAATAATGTCCTGAAGCTTATGACCCTGTGCTCTTTATCACAACTACAGTTAATCTGCCCTCTCCTTCTCACTTGTTTAACGCTTATCACTTTCTTCTCCGTCTCCTCCTCCTCCCTCTATTTCTTCCCCCAGCTATCTTCATTACATCTCAGACCTGGGCAATGGAGCACACTTGATCAAGGGCAACTCAAACAGTCCTCTTAATGATAACCACTGGCATAATGTGCACATTTCCCGGGATACCAACAATCTCCACACAGTCAAGATTGACACCAAAGTTACTACACAGACCACGATGGGTGCCAAAAACCTTGACTTAAAGGGTATGAAGAAATTAAAACAGTGACATGTTTTATGTATTTTAGAACTATAGAATTCCATTTGTCTATCTTATGCACTTGTACTTTTAATAACGCTCATTAGTCCTGAGATGATTAGTGGGTTAAAGGAAAAACCAAACCCTTTAGTACTTGAAGATAAACACCCTCTTGTTTTGTTTTTTAATCAGTGCAAAACCAAAGTCTAAAAACAAATTTGCTATTTCATGAGAGAGACAGACTATTTCCTCACCAATGAGCTTGGAGGTGGTTTCTGTTCCCTTTTGATAAAGCCAAATTTCCCGCGTCTCCTTTTCCGTCTTTGTACTAAACTAAGTTAACTATCCTCGGGCGTTAGCTACATATTACCATATAGACATGAGAATGGTATCTATTTTATAGAGAAACTCTGATTAAAAAAAGCAATTAAACATAGTTCCCGCTGGAAAATTAATGGGTAACGCCATGCATAATCGATTAATTGTTTCTAATTTATCAAGTACAACTGACAGAAATCCACTGCCAAATAGTCATTGGTGCCATATCACTACAAACTGAATAAATTTGAGGTTTGTGCTGCTGGTGAGATAAACAATTGAAAGGCCATGAGCTCAGAAATAATGAGAAATTCTTTTCACAGTTTGAGCAATCTACAATGTATCAATCGTTGGTTCCATATGTTGTTTCCTCGTGTCGCTCCTGAACAGGTGATCTGTACATTGGGGGTGTTTCCAAAGAGATGTACAGAGAACTGCCTAAGCTGGTCCACTCTCGTGAGGGATTTCAAGGTTGCTTAGCTACGGTTGACCTAAATGGTCGGCTTCCGGACCTTTTGGCGGATGCATTGACAACCATGGGGCAAGTGGAGAGAGGTTGTGAAGGTGAGGCCCAAACACACCAGTAGATCTGCGCCGGCCCCCGTGTCCAAACTGCTTTTTCTTTCAGTTTTCATTTAAGTCATTCTCTCTGCTGTTAGGATAACCCACTAACCAAGCTCTTAGTCTGTCAGATGTAATTTTTTGCTCTCTGTCTTTTCATCTTGTCCTGAGTCTTTCAGCACATTGTGTTTTTTTCTCTCTGTCCCACTCTTTCAACTGTTCACAGGCATCTGTGTGCATTAACTAACCATCTAACTTAATTTGCTTGTTTGCTTTTTTGTTTGGCTGACAAAAGTTACATTGATGAAAGCTGACTTGCAAGGTATATCACTTTGTGTGAGCATGTGAGACACGTGTGTGTGTGTGTGTGAGAGAGAGAAAGAGAGAGAGGGAGAGGGAGAGAGAGAGAAAGAAAGAGAGAGAAGGGTGCAGAAATGTGTGTGAGTGTGTTGAAATTACCCAGTGATGTCCAGTGTTGTGTGGATCCCGGTGATCCAGAGTCAAGGGTCAGATTTGATTTGTCCTCTCCCAGCCACCGTAGTGATTCCATCACGTTAGACACATTACTACTGCTTGACTTCAGTTGACCACCACTCCACCACCCAGGTTGCTTAGCTGCATGCTTTCCAAACCGTCCTACTGACTCTAAACCTAAACTTCAATACTCAGCCGGTGAATCATTTCACACCCTTTCCTCATGCCTCATGTTGGAAGTACAGTGAAGGAGAACTAAGTTTGGAGCTGACATTCTCCCTCTGTGTGGTTTTTGGCACGAGGCTGATAGAGAAAGGTGGGAGACTGCCGAAGACAGTATTGAGTTGACGACCTTTAAACATAACCCTTTCTCTCATGTTTAGTCCCCTCTCTTGTCTTTGCCCCACATCTAGCCTCACCGCTTGCATGATCTCCATATTTTCCTTTTTCTATCAAGTAAAACTCCACACTAGGTTGATTTCCATTTATTTGGATGATACAACATCCATTTTGTTTGTGTAAGGCTTAAGAATAGGGGCCTATCCACGTAATCCTTGTCTCACACCAAAGCTTCCTGTGATCAAACTTCAAAATGTTTCAAGGAAATGTGGTCCAAAAATAACCACACTTTCCCGTCAGAATATTGTGAACACAATGGGCTGCAGACAAAACCAAAACACTGTGTTTTTATTCTCTTCCAACCTCTAAACTTCTCCATCCCACTGTATCTGTCATTGCAGGTCCCAGCACCACGTGTCAAGAAGACTCCTGCTCAAATCAGGGAGTTTGCTTGCAGCAGTGGGAGGGCTTCACCTGTGATTGCAGCATGACCTCATATGCTGGACCCCTGTGCAATGATGGTAAGCCATATTTTATTATACCTCAGGAACAGGTACTTTTTTATTTTGACCGTGTTTGTCTGAATCAGCTTATAAAGTCTATAAGATATCATTAACCCCATAATGCACAAGTCAGATCCTCCACAAGAGGGCACTCTCAATTCTTCTTAAAATGTCATAAAAACTACCTATTTATCTGTCTGTTTTAATCTGCCGTGTCTATAGCTTCAAATGAAATCATCTCTGCATTATCCTCTTTAAAAACAAAGAAACTTCTGCAGCTGTGATTAGAACTTTAGAGGCATAATGGTTTTTATCTCCACTCCATGGACCAAAATATTGTATGAGTTGTTCGTTTCTGAGTCACTTCAGCTTTTCACTGAAGGGTTTTCTAATTTGGGAAGCCAGATTTTTTTCAAGACTGTGGGAGGAACAGCCAGAACACGGGTGGACATTCAGATGTGACATTTAAAAAATATTAATCATAGTTCATTTTGCCATATGGGCTCTGTGTATGAAGCATTTTGACAAAGGTAGAGCTGCTATATGTGGATGTGTGTGAAAATGTGTTTTATCTCCATACGACCCAGCCGGCACCACTTATATCTTTGGCCGTGACGGAGGTGTGGTGGTTTACACCTGGCCGCCTAATGAACGCCCCAGCACCAGGGCAGACCGACTCGCCCTCGGCTTCAGCACCCAACAGAAACACGCGGTCCTTCTCCGAGTGGACAGTGCATCTGGCCTGGGAGACTACCTTCAGCTGCAAATAGTAAGTTCACACAAGCCTTTTTAAACAGTAAGCCAAAAGCCACGTCTATGTTTGACTTTTATTCAAGTTATCAGTAAATGTTGTAAATCCATATCGTCTCTACTATATGAGTCTGAATTATAGAAAAACCTGCAAACATGGTAATTCTTCAATCATTTAACATTTTCTCATTGAGAATTCGAACAATGTTAAATAGTATCTAACATGAATAAAAATTCATGTTAGATATCTAAAGTATAAAAAAGACACATCCCTTTATTCTAATAGAAAAAATATGACAACTTAAAAATAATTTTGCTATTTGTGAAACAGTTGCCTGACATACTTAGTGGTACATTGCTTGATTTAAATGGTTCATTATATTGCTTTCATTACTGGCACACAGTCATTATTAGCAGTCACTGAAAGAAAGTGCTACACAGATAGGCACTTGAGCAGGAACACTGGTCATGCTTTTACCGATTATAATTCAGCATGTTTTTAAATACAGAATAAATTAGTCTTGGTGGTTTATTTTTTACTTTTTTAGGCAAGAAATCTTATTCATTTTTATTGACTGGCATAACTGTAAAATATCAGAAATAGATCTGAAGCATTATGAAGTCTGCCGCTTCATTCCACTTGTATTTTTGTTAATAATTATGTTATTTTAATTCTGTGCATTAGCCTTTTCTCTTGAATGTTGCTTGGAAGGTATAAGGTGTTTTTGAGCAGCTCAAGTTAGTTGTTCTTTCAATCCTAAGCAAAACTGTGATGGGATCATCCAACTTTTTCTGCATTCAAAACCATTCACACCCAGTTCAAACAGAAAAACAAGAAAGAAACCATCTCTTCCTCTGCTAAACTTGCCTGTATCTGATGAGAATCATCATATCCTTCCTCCTCAGGACAAAGGCAACATTAGGGTGGTGTTCAATGTTGGTACTGATGATATCAACATCGAGGAGAGCACCAAGTTTGTCAACGATGGGAAGTACCACATTATCCGGTTCACCCGCAGTGGTGGCAATGCAACCCTCCAGCTGGACGACCTGCCGGTCATAGAGCGCTACCCCTCAGGTAGGCCCTGAACCGCCCACATAAGCCCAGCTTACTGACTCATCCCAGCGCTGCCTGTGCTGAGGCAGAGCTCACTACAGCTCGGTCCAAATCAGCCCACCTCTTCCTGATTGATGAACCACATCAGTGTTCCTTTCGACGTCTCTTTTCGAACACTGAGGTTGAGGAATATGATTGCAGCTTTGTTTATGTTATTGTGTTTGAAATGAACCATGTGTGATCTGACAAGAAACATGACTTTTTAAACCATAAAATGAGTTATTACAATAGCATGTCTACTAGCCAGCTATGTTATGTTAGGCCTGTTAAATAGTGTTAAAGGTAATTCATGAAAATAGTTAATTCAAGAGTCAGTGGTTTTTCTCACCATAAAAGAAAATAATAACAGTTGGTGCATTTTCTTGACAAATAATAATTTAAAAACTTGTCATATTTTGAGGTAGATGTTTAACTAGAGAGAAAAAATAAGAAAAAGAAAAAAGTGTATTTTGTTGAATATAGTTTTTGTTTTGATATTGGTTTGCTTTTACATATAAAGTGGTAATCTTAGGTAGCAGTCTTTAACACCTTGAGGTAGATAAAATGCTAAATGCCAGTTGTTGTGAGGTGTGTGTAAGGGTTCTTCCTGTATGTAGCACTAAACTCAATGAGTCATCCAGATACTATGTGGCAGCTGTAACATTATTTCCCTGTGCTCTTGCAGTTGTTAACCCCTGAAATGTTTCTTTAAATTAAACCCAATGAACAGAGAGTAAAAGTCCGCTCACTGGAAACATAGTGAATGCAACTCCTCTTCTCTTATAACACCAAGCTTACCTTAACAAAGTGGCATGCTAACTATGAGCAGACCATTACTTTCTTTTCATTGCTGTTCTTTTTGTATCCAGCTCCTGTACCACGTATGGATGTGCGTAATTACTACTGTGTTTTCATCTCTAAATTAAAGGCAACATTGATAACGAGCGCCTGGCCATCGCCAGACAGCGAATCCCCTATCGGCTCGGTCGAGTAGTTGACGATTGGCTACTCGACAAAGGTAAAAACCCTGATTAAAATTCCTTAAAACTTTGAGCTTAAAAAATAGAATATGAAGACAGTTGATTATATTATATTGTGCACCATCAACTAACATCTAAAAATCTAAATCCATAACTAAGTATTTAAAAGTTGGGCAGCTGTAGTGTGTAATACTGTGTAAACTGTAGTGCCTGTGAACGTATCTTGTTAGTGTGTATCTGATAATATCAGGTTAAAGGGACGATGGAGAGATTTAAATGTGAATAAATCAGAAAATAGAAAAGAAGTACTGATAAAAGATGCTTTATTAAGACTGGTAAATAATTGTTCATTATCTTATTGTAAACAATAAAGCATTTACTAAAGATTATCTGTTGAAAAACATTTGTAATCAAATTAAAGTATATGCAAAGTATTGTGACATGTAAGAATTATGTAAATTTGAAATGACTAATAGAGTAATGGTTTTTGAAAAAATGTAAAAGTTTTCCTCCTAAACTTCAGCAGAGCTGCTTAAATTAGCCTCTAGTCCCTTTAACAGTGAGCAGTGCTAGAGCTTATGACCTGTGCATGCTTTATAGGGCTGTGACAACTGTTCTCTAGATCTCTGTCTCTCTGTCTGCCTGTCTGTTGCTCCTTCAAATACAGTGTTGTGCTGCACAGCCATCACCATAGCAACCATCCGTCAGCCCTGTCTTCTCAGGGCCCTCTGACTTCTCTTATCCGCTGCCTTTTTCCTCGCCGTCTATTCTTTGCCTCTTCATCCTCCTCCTCGACTTTTCAGTCCCCTCCTCTTCTGTTTTCTGTCTTCACTCTTATCTCCCTCAGTCTGCTCCACAGTTCTCCACGGCTTCGATTTTTCTCTGCCATGCTTAATCTATCCCATCCTCTCACCATGCCTTGGAGGTGGTGGATTGTGTAACACTCAAACACTTTTGTGTGTGTGTGGCTGCACGTATGTGACCACTGGTATGTGTGTGTGTGTGTTTGTGTGACTGTTTGCGCGTGCTTGTCCACTTTTCCTCTTGGTTCGCCCTGGTGTGCTTGGTTGGGTTTGGTGTGATTGTGTAGGTCGCCAGCTGACCATCTTCAATAGCCAGACGACAGTGCGTGTTGGGGGAGGCGAGCGAGGGGCCGCCATGTTCCAGGGCCAGCTCTCTGGCCTTTATTACAATGGCCTCCGCATCCTGAACATGGCAGCAGAGGGACACCCTCACATCAAAGTGGAGGGAAGCGCTCGGCTGGTCGGCGACATGCCATCTTCCTCCATCACCCCGCAGTCCAGCGCGGCAGCTGGAGGCAACCGCTCTGACTCCGCCCCCTCCATCAGCGACATCACAACCACCACGGCCACAAACAGGAATAAGGGTACAACAACGCAGGTCAGAGCACCGTCACTTTGTCAGACTGTCTGCATCACCTTGTCGTGTGTGGTCATATCTGCTGTTCAGATGTAATTCTTCAGTCTTATCACTGCACTGCAGTGTGCGTTTGGTGTGACAATAGGTATTTAAAATGTGGTAATTTCCTTTGATAAGTTTCTTTTTGAACTAAGAGGATTAGCGTCTATATAGAAACAGCAAGATATGTCAGCAGGAATGTGATTGTTTCATACTACTTAAGGCATGGCGAGTTGATTAATTTGTCATTACCTATCCTGAAGCAAATCAAAGTAAAAAAATCTAATACATAAAACATAATGAACTGAAAATAACAACACAATAAAAGGGGAAACTGAATGAGGATGAAGGCTCAAAGGTGAAAGGGAGATAAAAGGTTTCCCATCTTTTTCCACAATTTAGTCAAGATCATCAAATGAAGTCAACAGCGCCATTATTAATCTGGATTTATTGCAATGAACCTTAGGCTTAAAAACGTATATCAATACAAAGAAAGGAAAAAGTTCCCGTAAAACACATGGCTGTACAATTGAATTAATCGTTTGGTGCTTCCTCAGGTTGTACTTTTACTCTTGCCCTGTTGTTTGATTTTCTTTCATTCCTAAAGTGTCTGTATGGACACGTATGTGGGGAAAGAAAAACTGACTCTTGAAATATGTAATGGACTGAATGCTTTTTTCCTTCCTTCAATTGATTCGGTGTCAAGTTTCCAACTAAGTGGTCCCTTCTAGATTACAGGAGAATAAATGTTTGTGCTAATGGAGGATGTATTAACGTTTTGTAAACTAATGCAAATGAGAATTGAAAGTTTAAAATGCCATTGAAGTGTTAAAAAAAACTAATGCAAATGGGACAGCTGTGAAACATGATGGCTGGTGAAATGTACTTACTGGGGTTTCAGCTGCAGAGCGAATCAATCAGAGAAGCAGATCTATAGATTTGTTTTGCTCTAATGTTCAGATTTTATCAAGCTCTTTGTGGGAATCTGTGTCTGCTGCAGTTCTTCTTCTGTGTTATAAAACTGAAAGCTTGCCGCACTGATTTTTTTTTTCTCAGTGATACAAGTTGCCATGGAAATAGTGAGCCCCACTACCCGCAGCTTACTTTCTCTCTCGCATCCAGACTCCCACAGAGACTTGTTCCTCTATGTATGAAGCACCAGCTGCTTCAGACATAAATAATAGAAGGCTGATGGCTGTGAACTAAGCCTCAGGCTTCAATAATGGATATGTGAGCTGGATGGATGGCATTGCGGAGTGACACCGATGTCATACGGGCTTCTTTTCACATTTCACCCCTCTGCCTCCGCTGGTTTTTGTGTACGAGTTCAATGATTTGCTCACGCCCTGATATACTGATTCTGGTGCACACTGACACGCATAGGTGTGCAGTGGAGTCAGTATCTTTGTTTGAGAACTAGGTCAGACCCACTATACCCTCACTACTGCAGCAGAGTGCGTTTGCCTCAATGTGTAAGTCAAGTTGTTGCTAATGACTCCCAAACTATGTCAGTATGAGTCTGTTGGGCTTGTTTGAAACGAGTCTTCATCTACTCCATTGAGGACGGCTTGTGTTGCCTGGCAACCAACCTGGCCTTAGCCAGCACACACACACTAAAAAAGTAGAGAAGCGCGCGGATTGTGCACACATTAATGCTCAGGTGGGCTGAGAACACTGGGCTTAGATTGCAGCACATTGCATCACAGGAGGGGCAGTGAGTTATGTCTTACTTAGGTGTTAGGGATCCAAACAATCAATCCTCTTAATACACACGCCTCATAGTTGTGTGTGTGTGTGTGGAAGAGGGATTGGGTTCACTCTGACCATGGATGCTTTGTGCAGAAAGATGCTTTTCAATGGCACGTCCTGAAGTCCACAGAGAGTTGATTTTTTTGTGTGTGTGTGTGTTGAAAAGTGGATGGTATTAATAATGCATGACAGCTGAGAACCAGCAAGCAGCAGAGAGAGGTTGTGTGAGTGTTTATGCTAGAGGCGCGCTCTGAGTCACAGAGCTGGAGTTTGGGTTTGATGTTTTGTGCGCGTGTCTTTGTGTGTGCACTTTCGTTCATGCGAATGTGCGGGCTTGGGTTTGATGCAAAGTCTGATAGAAGAAACCCAAGGCTCCGAGGGGTGCACAATTGGCTATCGAGAGTCAGCTGACCCAGACACAAGCCCCCTGAGTGCATTTCTTTTGCTCGCCTCCTCCTTTCTTTTTTCTTTGTTACCTGCTTCGCATCTTTGTCTCCATCTTGTGTGGAGATGCGCTCCACCCTTCTTGCCGGCTCACTTTCTCTTTCCTTTTCTTCTCACTTTTTTTCTCTCCTTTTTTCACTCCTTCATATCTTTCCATATTTGCTCAGTACCCCCCTTCTCCTCTTCCTCTTCTGTCCTCCCTCACTCTATCCCTACCTCCCACCCTCCCCTCTCTGTCTGTGGTTGAGCGCCAGTGATAGGCTGTTAATGCAGGCGTTGTATGAGTCTATCTCACCATCTGCAGTAGTGAGGCTAGCTGCTCTCCTCTCTCGTCAGGATCTCTCCATCAGCTTTCCAACTTCAACCAGATTTGCTGAATGAATGTGTGTGTAGATATGTTTAAGTACAAATAGATGACTTGAGTATGTTTAGCTTCTATAGACTTTGTGTGTGTGTGATTTCCAGTTGTGAAAGTCTTAGCCAAGCTGTTGAATCTCTGCAGAAGTGTGTGAGGACATAGAGCAGATACTATGTGTGAACTTGGCAGTCAGGCAGGCATGGACGGTCGTTGGCACTGTTCGGCTGCGCAGGTAGAGAATTACCTCTTTCAGCATGCAGATACTGTCATCTTCGCTTCCTGTCTGCTTTGTTCTGTATCTGTTTCTTCCCTTTTTCGTTATTGTCCATCAATGTCCATCGTGTCTGTACATTCTGTTAATAGCTTTTTTTTGCGGGGGCAAAGAAAGAGGGACAGAGAAGGGTGGTTAGAAAGAGGGGCAGAAATTCTTTGGGTGGATATTTTTCAGTATACTTTTGTGGGTTATCGATGTGGTATCGATTGATTTTCATTTGTTCCTTGTTTTCTTCCCGTTCATTGTGTCCCACATGATGGCTGGATCAATACTTCAATTTGCATCTTCCCCTTTTTGAATAGGTCAGCTGATGAGGTGATGTCACAAATAGAGGAGGGATCTTGTTAAAATGTACTCGTTTTTGTTTGAATAAAAACCAGGATTCAGACTGGGAATTTGGGAGGCTCACATAGGTGTCTTTGGATCAATAATCGAGCATGGTGGCTTGACATTGATCAATGACAAATGTCATGGTTGATATGTTTCCAACTAGCTGATTGGCTCTTGTGTTATTTGGAACCTGGCAGAGATACAGAGTTTTATTGACTGGCTGGATTCCAGAGGCTAAGCTCACCCTAGCAGCATTTGACAGCTCAGTGGGCAGAACTGATTGGAAAAGCAGTGTAGGAAAGGAACAAAGTCAAGCATCAATGACCTAATGTATGTTTCTGGCTAACCTAAACCACTCGCAGTCATCGCCACACCTTAAAAGGCCAGTGTAGGCTTTTTTCAGCTGAATAAACTAATTGGCTACCTCTCCACTGTTGGTGCAATCAATGCTTATGAGGTAGCATAAAAACTATGTTCAATGTATTTCTTTTCTTTTTTTTATTTACAAATGTATGTATGTATGTATGTATGTATGTATGTATGTATGTATGTATGT
>CAJRST010010001.1:3846566-3904926 GCA_907169785.1 Menidia menidia | reverse complement strand
ATGTATGTATGTATGTATGTATGTATGTATGTATGTTTTTTATGTATGTACGGGTATTTATTACTTTGATTGGGCTCCAATTAATTTGTTTGGGCTACAATTCGGTTTGGTGTAATCTGTCTCACAAGCCCTTCTCTTTTGCTGTTTTCTCCATTCTCCTTAATTCTGTGGGTTACTAAGACCCACTGCAATGCATCACAATCCAATTTTAATTTAGCACCGGCACCGAGCGCTCAGTGTAGTTAAGACACACTGGCACGCCAACACGCACGTGAACACATAAAAAATCTCACTTGCCAAGGTGTCAAGGCAGTGATGTTTAACAGTAGCTCATGAATATGCGGAGCACATTAGCAAAGTATTAAGTAAAGACTCGGGTGCTTTGAAGTCATCCTCCTCCTGTCTTGTCTTCTTTTTTCTCTCTTTCTCCCAAACTGTCTCCTGGTAGATTTCCTTTTATCCACCCATCTTTCTGTTACCAGTATCCGCTCTCTTATCCTTTTTCGCACACTCTGGCTGGAATGGCAAATCAATGCACAAGTCCCCACTGAGGGTGCACACTCCCTATTTTTTTATTCTCCATCATTTTTAACAGCCTGAACTTAGAGTTGCCATGGCAACAGAGGGAGCAGGGATGGAGAGAAAAAAGGGTGCCTCCTCTATTGAGAGGGGGCATTGCAGAGAGAAGGAGCAGCTGTTAAGATATTAGGTAGTTTTGAGGACGAAAATTAGTGGGACGTGGACATGGTGCTTGTCAGAAAATTTTGCCAGAAGAAAATTTGATTTAAACATTGGGCACATTAAAGGAGGAATAATAAAAGGACTAATAAAAACAGATTTGATCACTGTCTGTTGTTTTAGGTTCGAAAACCAATATCCCAAGACAATATACAAGGTTTTAACATGGGTAAGCAAAGTGATTGAAAGTGGTTTAAGAAGAAAATAATGGGTAAGAGATGCAAGAATAGGAAACAATATCTTATGGATCTAAACAGGATTCATTGTGTCTTCCCTCCCCTCAGTTTTTCTTTTTCTCAATTTAGTGTTTAGACTTTGGCCACCAGCCATTGCTGGGACCATGAGCAGATCATGGGTGGGCGATGGAAAAAAAAAGAATGCTTTGAAGCACAAGCTGTCTCTGTTTCTGAATGTAAATTTACACTCCATATCTGTCTCAATCCTCTCTCATCACAGAATGCAGATGACTTGCTGGTGGCGTCAGCTGAGTGTCCGAGTGATGATGAGGACATTGAACCATGTGACCCCAGTTCAGGTAAGAGCCATCTACAAACACTTGCTTTGCTGCCCATTTTGAGCTTGTTTTTTTATGTTTTTGATCCGATGCTTTCACAGTCATTGTCACACAGTTTTCCTTATCTACTTCCCCAGTCATGGCCTATATGAATTTTTCATATCTATTGTAGTTTCTGCCTCCAGGCACCACTTTCCATCTTTAACCCGATCTTTATCTTTGCTTTTGCCTCTTATCTTCTCTTCATTCTTTCTTCTATCTGTTCTTTCCTTTCTAAACCTTTTGTTTGATTTATTCCCTTCTTTTTTCTTCATTCAATCAAAAGAAAAAAACCCAGAAAGAATCCGTTTGCAAATGGCAATTCAAACAATCATTTAGGTTCCTGTCAAATGCTGCAACCCTTTGCTGCCTGTTCATACCATAAATTGTAATAAATGTAATATTATGGATATTAATACATGATACACAATCAGCTTTCACTGAAAGCAGCTGCTCTCCCTTCCCATTATACAAAATTTGTGTCAAATAATTCAGCATGATGGCGCATTTTGCCTTCTTACTGTTCCACCTGACACTTTACCATGTATTCCGAGTCAGTAATGTTTCCTCTCCTATCCGTTTCCCTACAGCCCGACCTCCTGTGACAGAGATTAAGGTGTTCCAGGGTCCATCTGAAGTGGTGCGAGAAAGCAGCAGCACCACAGGCATGGTGGTGGGCATCGTGGCAGCCGCTGCCCTCTGCATACTGATCCTCCTTTACGCCATGTACAAGTATCGCAACCGTGACGAAGGCTCTTACCACGTGGACGAGAGACACAACTACATCAGCAACACAGCCACACAACCCAATGGCAGTGCCAAGGACAAGCCACTGGGCATCCCTAAGATCTCCAAGAACAAGAAGAACAAAGACAAGGAGTACTATGTCTGAGACAGACGACTCCCGAGACACAGACATATACGCATACACCTTTATATATAACGGTATATGTACATAAATAGATATATTCTCAAAAAAAAAAGAAAAACAGACTTATACTCATGGACAAAGACATACTGATGTTAACGTTTACTCTCCAGTAATCACACCCGCACACATGCTGGCAAGCACAAACATACACAAAAAAGCTCACACATACATTTAAGCACAAACACACAGACTGGCCTGAGGGCATGGACCTTCGCTGTACAGTATTTACCAATGAGCAAAGCCTCTGACAGAGGCTTGTTTTATGAGCATAAACACCATTCCAAATGTTTTAGGAAGCACCAGTTCAGCGCCCACTTGTGAACCATTTTTGGGGCCCGTCCGATCAAAAGACCAGATACCCCTGTGCAACAGCAGGACCTCTGCTCGGACTGCAGGAGGTGGAGAAAGACTGTTAGCGAAGCACATGGCAGACTCAGTGTGTTGAGTGAGCAGCAGCGCACCAGAATAAAGATGATGTACAAGCACTAAGACAAGCACCAAGTGTCTCTTCCAAGCTTCTTGGCCTTCCTCCCTGTTAGCAGACCGGACTCGATGAAGCACAGTGGATGCTGAGGAAACAAGCACACCAATGGTTCAAGTCTATCCCCAAGCAACAGGCCGGGAATTTGTTGTGTAGCCATAGAGACAGGGAGTTACGAGTAAACCGGCAGAGGCGGGGCTGGTGCACATTAATGTAATGGATTGGCTGAGAGCTCATGTTTTTTACTGCGCCCTGTAAATCATTAAGGTGGAATCAGTGGAAACTCAGAGATATTTTCCTGGAGACTTCAGATGCTACCTACAGGCACCAGTTGTGCATGACTGCAGTGTCACATATAGACGTACAGCATACATGCACACACAAAAATAAAACAGTCTACACGTGCGGACAAACATTTACCGGCAATGCTAAAGACATCCAGTATCTTCATCACCGACTCTGAAGACTATATGAGAGGACAGAGCCAAAAATGATCATTATGATAATTGTCATGGCAATGATAATGATGAATATGAAGAACTTTTGGGCAGTATAGACTCTGGGTAAGGGAGGGATGGGGGGGAGGGGTCTTATTGCACGTGAATTATCTTACTCCGTGTGATTTATACTGCGTTGAAACTTCAGAGGTTACACCAATGACACAAGACCATTCTAAAGTACCACCTTGGCTTGAAGTATTCCTAAATCTGCTTTTCAAATGGTTTCCAGTGATGGTTTTCAACAATGATTTAAGTCTCTGAATCACCTCTCAGTTCAAATCTTTATTGACAAAGTGTGACCATCTTGAGTGTGCTGCATGCCCGAGTATCTGAGCTGTGCTGTGGAGTGGTGGTGGTTTTTCTGTGGGGGAAGGAGGAGGGTGCCGCGGGTTGCAATGTAACCTGACACCTGAAAGTGTGTGCCTAACCACAGGCCATGTCTTGTTTTCTTGCCTGAAAGTCTTTTAGGCCACACCCACTACACCTGCTCTAACCAACCACCTTTTTTTAAAGGAGAAACCAGCTGAGGAACAGGATAAAAAACAGAACAAAGTAAATGTCAATATATGTTGCTCATAGATAGAAATCGCCGCTTCTCTATGCCACTGGCTATAAGACAACTTGAGTTGCTTTGATTTTATTGGCTTTCCCCTCTTTTACTCTCTGTTTGCATCCATGCCACCCATGTTGTTGGTTAGCTGATCCATTCATAAATCAAATATTCTGGCATGACCAATATAGGTCAGTAAGATTGGTTTCCTTCGGGCCGATGTATAATTATTTCTTTATGGACTTTTGCAGTGTGTTTAACCCTCTACAGCTCATGAATTGTAGCCCTATAAAATAACATTACAAATAGTGCCATGACATGAATAAGCCCCCCCCAGTTCTTCCAACAATGTAACTAACTAGGTGGATGCATGCAACATGGACCAGGGCAAGGAGCAACGTGAAACGGACCGTGTGATATGTGAGAATTCAATATATTGTCGAAATTAACATTTCCCTGTATTCTGTCCATCTGTGTCTGGCCTTATTGACCTCCTATTCTCCCTTTTCTCTTTTTTAAATATGCTCTCCTGTCTCTGTTCCTCCATGTCCATCGCTTTCTTTTCCCTTTACTCTGTTGTGTTGCCATTTGAAACAAAGGAGGTGTCTAAACCAGTGGGATTCTACATCTTGGTGTTCATTAACCATGTTTATTTTCTATATGTACAATTTTTCTACAGTATTTACTTTTATTTTTATTGTTACGGTTCTTTGATGAACATAAAGTGGAAATTTATTATGAAAAATAGTTTTGAAGATTAATGAGTAAATAAAATATTACCCAAGTGAGCCTTGAGTGTGTCTGTGTGCTCTGGAAATAAAAAGATGTAGATTCAGAGTTTTCATTTGTCCACTGTATGAGACAAAAATATATATGTAAACTTATATATATATATTTATAAAGAGACAGAGAGAGACATATTATATATGTATATATACTAACCAACCAGAGGTTGTGTATGCTACTTTCTTCTCCTTTTGTTTCATCAAAATACGAGAGTGCCACCTATTTCTGCTACTTCTGTTTGAGACGCTAGTCATAAATAATCCCTTGTACACACCAAACAAGGCTTTGAAGTATTAGTCAATGCTATAACTGGTATAGGTCTCTGCAGAGTTACTGTTTTCCGGATGAAAGATCCCTGAGACTGCAAAACTGGGTTTGCATCCTCAGGTGAGAGGAGCTACAAGGACTTCGTTACATCAATAAACACCTCCCCAGTCTATATCTTGTTCCTTCGCTGTTTGTTTGTCTTTAACTTTCTTTTTTGTGCTCAGAGAACAGTCTGTGCTCAACAAAAGGTTTGTGTTTGGCTGTAGCCATCTGCTTTTTTTTGCTGTCCTTGAACACAAGCAGCCAGCAGCGAAACAAATAGATAGCCCTGTCGTGTTTCTGGGGAAAACACGAAACAATTTCAACATTAATCGATGTTCAGTCAGCAACGAGAAAAAAAATGGAAATTTTACATGAAGAACTAATCCATATAACTCCCACATTGTATAACATTTAAATTAGTCTGATTATAATTTTAAGCCCTCAGAGTCAAGTCCAACTCAGATGTGAGATCCAGGCAAAATACAGAGGAGGTGAAAATAGTCTTGTCATTGCCCTCCTCTGTCATCACAAGTATTTTTAGATTAATAATAATAGCCATCCATCTTTTCTTTTTCCGCCTATGTATTTCAAGTTGTGTCACAAGGAAGCTGGATCTTATCCCAGCTTAACCCTATTACAGGTTGCCGGTACATCGCAGGGCCTCACAGAGACAATCAGGACAGTCATCCATGCAGGTTCACATATAGTTACTTTAGAGTTAATTAATCAAAAGGGTTTTTGGAGGCTGGGAGGATGCCAGTTCCCAGAGAGAAGCTTGCAAACACATAAGGAGAACTCAAGAACCCTCTTGCTTTAAAGCAACAGTATTTTAAATGATATCGAGAAACAACTACATTTAATTGTCTAATTGAAGATGTAAAAGGTTATCAGGTGATTTGCTTCAATACAATAACTTCTCTCTCAGAATCATTTATGTGTCTCAATCTGTTTTCCACTGTGATTCAATTTATTTGATGATCGTGCCCTAATTTACTATCTGTATTTTTAGAAGCTTGAACCACAACACATTTTCTTGGGGGAGACAATCTCACCAAAAAGCTAGAATGTTATTGAAAATAGAGTAAAATACCAGTAATTATTCTTTGAGATATGTTAGCTTTTGTAGATCATTACATCATCATTTAGAAGTTTGCCCCTGTTGGTATGCTCCATTTCAAATGAGTTCATTTAAAATTAGGTGGATGATCATTTTCCAAATATAAATTTGCTGGGAGAGACTGGAAATCAGACTGGAAGTCTGTCATAAGTAAGGTTTTGGTCTTTGATTATCTCTTATTGCTTGTTTATAGCCACAATTCAGCACATTTGTTAAGTGTGATAAAAATAAAAAAAAGTCCACTATTGTGGGGAGCCAAGAGCAAACTGACGTGGGAGGGAGAAGCAAACCTGGCTATTTTAGTTAGAAGCACCATCACTGATGAGTTTTCCATAGACGTTTCTGAATATATTTCCTGCATTTTAGTTTTTCATTCTAAGGAGCGTTCTGTCCTCTATAGAGCCACTTAATGGCCCTTCATGAGAATTGTTTCCAAGGCAGCAGCATGAAATATCAGCTCATCCCTCGTTGCTGTTCAGATAGTTCTCAATTTGATATTCTTTGTAGCTATATTTGTTTGCTTGATTCACCACGCCCTGGTGATTTCTTTGCTGTTTCCAAGCTAACAACTTTGTGTCAATAACTCTGTCACTATGGCCAGTTCACGTAAAATTAATCTATTCTCACCTGAGCAATTAAATCATAAAGAGTCCATTTGAAATGCAGAGAGTACAGAATACAAAGACATTTTGTGATGTCATCAAAGAAATAAACCACACACCTAATGCTTTATTTCCTTGTCAGTTTATCTGTTCAATTTATTCTGACATGGGCTTTAGAGACTGGTGGAAACATTTAATAGGTTTAAGAGGTTCATTTCTGGGTGAATAAATCATCAAAACAACTTCTGATATTCAGATATTTTCACATGAGAGTCGCATCCAAGGGTGGATCAGAATGCAGAATGCCCAGAAACATGACCATCCATCTTGCAGTCAAAATGTTTTTTGGGAAGTGGGCCTATTTTTGGCATTTGATGGCCTTGTAGAATAAGCAGAGGCCAACATTTTTCTTCCTTTTCTGCGCAGATGTATTAAATCAGCCACGGACTTATCTACAGATTCACATAATAGAGACACTCCAAATGTTTTCCTCTTACTTGGTTTATCTAATTTACCTCTTTCTGTCTGTCCAATCTTGCTCACTTCTTCCTTATATTTATTTTCCATGTAAATGAGCTAGAAACTGGGAGACTTCATTTGCATGTCCACGTGCATGGTTGTGGTTGTGTCCAGAGCTCAAGGCTGCATATTTCCAACAGCTTTAGAATAAATCACAAAGAAGCCTTTTCTTCTGAAATAACTTCCCTGCTCCATGTACAACATACCTTTACAAAAGTCAAACTTATATTAAAAGGGGAGGCATGTTTTTGAAAGAGCTCATTTCAATGAAAAACACTGCTTTGTGAGAGTCTGAGTTGTTGGGAGAATGTGAATGCCGAGTGTCCTTGCAAGCTGGCTGCACGTCCTGCACACAAGTGAGGAGTACATAAGAAAAGAATATTATGTCCATCGTTATCCAACTGTGCTCATCATTCAACACAAATATAAGAAAGAAGACTAAACAGATTTACACCTGGACCCCATAAATGATAAAATCCCCCTGAGTAAGGAGAAAACCCTGAAATATTTGTAACATTAACACCACAAGTGTACCTGACTTGAAACACAGAGACAGAAAGTGTGAAATGTAACATTTAAAAACATGAAGCCTTGAAACAAATACAAAGCATAAAAAAATGTTGTTAGACAAGTCAGCTGCATGATGTAATATAAAAATTTCAAAATGTTTCACTTTCATTAAACATTGAACATTTTAGTAAACAGGTCCTTTATAAACTGTGTGGTAAAATGTAAAGGACAACCTCATCATAACACACACTAATAACACACACATGTGAGCAACCCTGACAGCTACTCCTACTCTTTGTTCAACAATGTCCATAGTCCTTTATTTCATCATTTCCATATAAACAACTGTTTAAATTGCAAGTCTCTGTATTGTAATAAGCAGCTACGAAGAGCAGTTTAAATGATTTGTAAATTCAAATGAATATTTGAAGCAGTGAAGAAAAGAAAAAATGCTTTAATTTAGTGGTCACAGTTCTAGAAGCGTGAAGAGCGCAGCTCAGGCAGAAAAAATTGCAAAAAAGCCAAGGACCCTGAGAGAGGTCGTGGCTGTATTTCACACAAATCAAAGCAAGATCCTCCAAATGGAAAATGCCATCTTCTAGGGAATAGCAGCATTCGCACATAGGCATCATTTATAGGTGCCACTTTTTATTTAATAAAAACAACAGCTCCAGTATATCAAAGTTACGTTTTGACATATTGATAGATATGAGTTGTAAAAAGATGTCTCTTGAGAGGAACAAAGTATTTATTGAGCCTTTCTCAAACTCCAATTCAAAAGGATGAGTGGAAACAGATTTCAGACAGATTAAAGAACCAAAGCAATTTGCCAAACCTAACATCTATGTACTCCTGTGGTGAGTTTTACAAAGTGCACAAACTCATAGACACACATCTCAGAAGAGACCTCCTACATCCCCATACACCCTTGAAATTTTTCACACGCCCCCGACATCCACTGCTGCACGAAAACACGAAAACACCTCACATTTCTTTGTTCTCGAACCTGGGATCAGATCCTGAGCGGATAAACTGACAAACGAACAACAGCTTTGACATCAAACTAGAGTGTGGACTTTGGTGGACCGCTTAAGATGTAAGTTTGAGTGAATACAAGAGCCAAGACAGGCAGAAGAAGAAAAAAACTAGAGGAAAAGTTCAATGCTTTGGACCAAGGCGGAAATAACGGTGGTAATGATACTGATGATGCTCTTGCTGATGTTGATAACTATGACAGTGGCTTCAGTGCCTGGAACCAAAAATGAACTTAAACCCGAATTTGGGACCAGCTTTATCAAACTAAACCTGGGCTTCTGCTACGAAGTGGAATTTGGGATCTCAACAATGCCATCCAACATCTCCAGCAACACATACTGCCTGTAAGTACATGAAAATACCGTCACAGACACTCGTAGATACACAGAAACATCTGGAGCTACTTTTGCCAGCGGCAGTAGTGACGCAGTCATACATGTTACTTGCATGCTTTCCTTCCGATTTTTTTCCATAAGCACTGGTTGGTTCTGTATACATTTCCATGCTAGTTTGTGTTTATACAATGAAGGAATACACTTTCAGAGAAGTGTAAATATGGTTCACCCTGAGAGTATTCCGATGATTAGTCCATCCGTCTCCTCTTTCTCTTCAAAAGTCCAGAAACTCCATCTTAATTTTGTATCCAACCAGCTTCTGTGTTCAATCAAATCTCTGACATCTGGTCTTTTCGATTCTGGAAATCTGAGTGTTCGTATTTGGTAAACTGTCAAAATTGTAGATTTTCAGATTTCAAGTGCTATAAAAAGAAGTTTTGATGTCTCCATTACAGAGATTCTTTTTAAATAGTGTCCTCTGATTATCATTTTCTTACATTCTTTCAAATTCAGAGGGTTTTCAGTGTTTGTCATTGCATGAGCTTGCATAATCATTTAGACTTCATATCTAATCCTCCCTCATCTCCTCTTGGCTCATGTTGTACTGAACTTCCCCATTTCTGACTTTATTTAGCATTCACTAACTCAGGGGATATATGCAAAGCATGCCTGCTCCTCCTCTGAGTTTTGGTGTAATCACAGTTTAAAGATGTCCTGTGGTGTTTTCTTATAAACAGGTAATTCTGTGTTTTAAAACTTTCTGTGATGGTTGCCTGCATCCATATTTACTAGATCACAAACTTCCTCGCTGCATTTGTGACCACAATGCCGATTTACCTTTCAAATTTCAATTGGCAGACATCAGTGTGAATCTAGCAGGAGGTGGACTGGGTAGCACGGAGCAGGGTGTCTTCTGTTTGCACGCACATTGAGTAATGAGTTGAGGAGCTTTATGACCTGTGAAAATACAACACTGCCCTTACTCAGCAAATGTCTAAACAAAGTTTCAACCTAAGACTTTTAGATCCAATCTGGTTCAAATAAATGAAGTAGATGGTTTCTTTATTGATTCGAGATTTTTTGAGAACTCAATGGCTCTGGCAAACACATGCCTGAGGAGAGAAAACTGCCGTAAAATCGATCCCACATCTTTGCATCCGTCTTTAAATGATTCAGGAGTTTCAAAGTGTTGCTCTGCCTGTTTGATAAAAAGGGTTTAGATGTCTTGATACGAGGAATGTCAAGGCCTCCTGATGAATGAGGATGGGTGGCCCAAAGCATGAAACAGAACACTTGCACTCAGACACGTTAGTAGTGTGTCATACATATTCTCACTACCAGAAGCATTACTTACAAATTGCAAATACTGCTCACACACACACCCGCAGCAAATATGTACTTTGTGCCAAAAGCAGAGACTTTTCTCAAGAGATTTACAATGAACTCCCAGGCGGTGATGCGTGCGTTCTCATCTTCTCTGCTCTGCTCAAAGGTCAAGGCTCGGGAACAGTTGGTGTGTTTTTAAGTATGCAGCAACAGATGGTTATTTCGGTTGATCTATAACAGCCAGATGAAAAATCCTTGGTGTCATTCCACACAGATGATTTGTGTGTTTGTTTCTTCCCCCTTTAGTTTTAGTGTACATACAAAGATAAAAAATCTCAAAGTATCTAACCCATATCCCCAACAGCATATGGGAAGCTGCCTGCAAATAATCTTCTTCTGTACATTCCTGTGATTCCTGTAATGATGAGGGCAAATTTGATTGCCTGTCTTTGCTTTAACAGGGAAATTAAGCAGACGCGGATCAGAGAAATACACCAACGTGCCTTCACCAACCTCCAGCACCTCAGGAAACTGTGAGTTTGTGTGTTTGACACTTCTGTTTGTTCTTTGAAGAAGCGCATAATGAAGGGAAAACAAGCAATACATTCATTCAGACAGGGAGCAAGACGTTTCTCCTTTTGCTGGTACAGTTTTATTTTAGCACAGTTTGGTCTGATATGCAAACTGGATTTTTAAAGCTGTGATTCTGTGTAAAATGTTGATATAATCGTAATTAATTTATACGCAAAGTGCAAAAAGGAACAGCAGCACTTGTTGTTTTAGATCTGAGTTTTTATTGAAATTCTGTCATTTTACAATAAAAAGAGGTTTATCTGTCAAATTCAGTAAAATCATACTGACATAGTGGATGTTGAGGTCCAGTGAATGTGTCAGGGTCACTCAATCTTTTTTGATACCACCTTTCTCTAATATGTCCATTAATAGTTGTTCAAAAGTGTTTGATTGAGAGATTCCCACTGTGAATCAATGCAGAGTTGCCAGAAACCTGATAAAAAAAAAGTCAGTTTCAGTTTATGACTTTGTGCCCTGGATACAGAGGTTTCCTCAGTATGATGGGTGATCAACTTCCCCTGTTTTCTGTTGTTTTGTTGTGTTTTCAATTTTATGTTGACAACACAGCTGCGTTGCTCGAAGCAGTTAGGGTTTGGGCTTTTTTTAATTATCATTACACCATGCTTCCAGCCTTTTTCTTTACACAAATGTTTGCACATGTAACCACAAACATTTGTAACCGTCGTTATTTCTGTTTTTCCTTTGTTTCTCTGCTCCTTAAACATTAGCACCATATCGAAAAACGACATGTTGCAGAGCATTGGCACATCTGCCTTTGCCAATCTCCCGCGGCTCGCTGATATGTGAGTACTCCGATTTCATTACCCATGGATTGCACTTACTGTTATTTTTATGATGCTCTTGTGTTTAGTCTTTGTTGTAGAACAAAACAGCTCTAAAGTCTGAGAGGGTTAAGCACAAAACACATTGAGAAAAAAGCATGTCAAGATCGTGGACACAAAAATATGTCAACTGAAGGGTGAAAGAAAGTCAGTTTTATCTCTAAGCACATGTAATGTTGTTATGTTTCCCTTAGCTTCATATCTGAAAATGTTGCTCTGGAGACCATAAGAGCTTTTGCTTTCTCCGATCTCCCAGAGCTCACCGAAATGTAAGTATGGGCAGAGGAATAATGACAGTAATGAAACCCCGTAAAACCAGCCATATTTGCGAGTGTGTAACTAAATGTGTTTCTTTCAGAGAGATAACCAAGTCAGTACACCTAAAATTCATCCATCCAGATGCTTTCAGGAACATTGTGAACCTACGCTGCCTGTGAGTACTCAGCAACAGCAAGGATGAAAACTCTTTCCTCCGGTTTATGTTTTTCAAACTAATGAGAGCAAAATAGGTTATGGGTGACAGGCCTACTTATCATGGCCCACACTACAAAATCCATGATTTTTTAATTAGACTGGTTCCCTTGATGAGAAATCAACTGTCACACTTTATCCACCAACTGTAAAAACATTCCTTTCCCTGAAGAATATTTTACTTATAATATCAGATTCATAGATTTGATACAAAATCAGACTTGTCACAAGAATATTAATGTTTTCTATCTTTTGAAACGATTGCAGTGTGACTTGGTGGTCTCAGAATGGACTTCACATTACTAAAACCCCTCAGGAGAGCACCATCAGTGCTTTTGTGCTTGTCCAAATTGATGAGAACTAGAGCATAAACTCAGGGTAGTACAATAAGTATTTCTTAAATGTTTTATGCTTATTCAAGGACGCCTCCGTGCAGCCAAAACCATCATCTCAAAGCATGTTGGAAAAATACATTATATTGTACAAAGTTTATTACAAAACAGGCCAGATCTCTTTTTTTCTAGCAGAGGTGAGAAGTTAGTGGTAAAAAGGGAGCTCGATAGAAAGAATTTCAAACTTTCATTCATCAGCCAATAATCTTCAATCAGGGGAAGGTTTTGTTTAATCTTAAAAACTCCTTGGACTATGATTTTAATACACTTTTAGAAGGATGTTGTGTAATACATTTGAATGTCTCCTTTCAGAAAATAGGACTTTTGAAACTTGAGCTTTCTTTTTGGTTTTGAGATTATATCCTGTAGGACTTTTATGGGATTTTGATAATATAAAACTTAGACTTGTTTCATAGTTTCATGTAAACAACTCAAAAGCTCAAAGTACATGGTCCATTTCATATCAATTGGCTTACAGAACTGGTCCTTTCTAAACTAATTACCTGTTCCCCATTACTGTGTTTTAAGATTGTTAATGTCTGACTGTCCCGCAGAGCCTTCATTGTGATTGATTTTTTCCATTCCCCTCTTGGTTGCTTTTGTCATGATTAGTAATATAAATGTTACATTGTGTGTGGTTTTATCACTGTGACTGCAAAAAAAAAAATGTTTTAGAGATTGCATGTAGTAACATTTTGTTGGCTGAATCTTCACGTCACAGGACCATCTCCAACACCGGCCTGAGAATTTTTCCAGACCTCTCCAAGATCCACTCTATGGCCCAGCGTTTTCTGTTGTAGGTGTCTACACATGATAGAAATAAACCACAAACGCATGCTTGGAAACACACCCACACACCACCATCCCACATCCACCTGAATTTCTAGGCATGCAGTATTAAACGTGCCCTGGGGAAATCACACATCAGATATATACTGCAGGAAAAGCTACATGTACCGCTACATAATCCTTGGAGATCTCCTTATCTGAAGCACAAAACATCTCTTCTATAGTTTTCAACCTTTAAATTTCCACTGGCAAAATGTCATCTGCCAGCTTCAAAAGTAAAACTGGAATTCTGAGATACACTCACCACTCACTTTTCTACCATGAAAACAAGTGCACTTATTCTTTTTTAATACAAACTTGTGTTGCTGTTACCTATGTTTAAAAAATGTTCTTCTGTTTTGTTTTGTCCTGTTTAGTGACCTGCAGGACAACATCCACATAGAGACACTACCTGCTAATGCCTTCAGAGGTCTCAGCACACAAACAATTGAAGAGATGTAAGAGATTAAAGTCATGTTTTAGACACACCACCAACTCAAACATCAGAGTGGGCTACAAAGCACACTGATAAATGATTACAGATGATTAAATATTCATCTTTACCGGTTGTGTCTTTGACCCTTCTCTTTTTTATGTATTACTAACACTGACAGAATGTGACATTGCTTCTAAAACTACCTTCTACTCCACTTCAGCTACTGACCACAAATCCAGCTGAAAGCATGCATAGAGATAGGTTCAAATGGATATATGTTCTACACACGTCATCATTTAATATTTATGACTGAACCATAAAACAATTGATAAATACTGACACATTTTCTGAAGAAGTAGTTCTTCTGTCCATTTCTTAAACTTTCTTTTGTGTAATATTTTTTGGGATACTGAAAAAATCCAACGTTAATGTGATCTTTGGGAACTGTGAGTCTAGTAGATCATATGGGTGGTAGGTGGTATGTTCTAATATTATATTGCAGTCTGGTTTGGGTAAATGGGTATCTGACTGTTTGCACCCCCAAATACATACTCGTCCTCCTAAATTGTTTGGAGCCCCCTTGGACGAGTATAGTGCATACTTCAATTCAATTTAGTTCAATTCAAAAACTTTATCTATCCCAGAGGGAAATTAAATCATTTTGATTCATTAAGTGGTAGTTGCATACTCTTTCAGCATTATAAATAGCTTTTGTATCGTGGTTGTATTTGTGAATAGCGCATAAAGAATTTGATATATGGCAACAAATTAGTCATATTAAGTCAAATGAAATTGTTAAATAGTCAATAAGCTTTCATGGTTGTTTGGGTTTATAGCTGGGAACCTGTCCAGGGTGAAAAATGTTATATTCCTTCATAGATGAACAGCACTCCATTATTGCTTTGACAAATAGTTCCATATGGTACAAATATGATTTTTAGATTACATTTTAATGAGATTATTAATAGTAATTTCACAACTGCATGAAAACATATGAGGCTTTACTTTGCTCAGCAACTAGATGGCAAGTTACCAAAATCCACCAACCAGCAGCTTCAAAGTGACGTCGCTACCTACCTGAGTATGTTATCTAGACATAAATCAAAGGTGTAAAACAACACATTTTCCTGCCTAGAAAAAGCTGCTCAGCAACCACTGGAGGAAAAGGAAATGACTGTTTGTAGTTCTGGCAGAGAACTACAAACTGATTTTTAGGCCTACAAAAACATGGTAATAATTAATTTAAGCCACTGGGGTTCCAACCATTTAAACTGAGCCAAGCTGGTTGGCTCTTTTTGCTTTCTATTTTTGCTCTTTTCAAAGTTTGTCTGACCGCCAGATTGGACTTGATATAGAATCAGTCATGCCATTTTTAGCGAACAAAATATAATAATATTTTGGTTCTGAATTTGAAAGTAACCTCATAAACATTAGCCTTTAGTGAATAGGCTACAGGATGAAGGTTAAGAAGCTTGAAATGCTTGAACTTCAGATGTCATAATAGAAATAGCATGACAGTTATGTATCCCAAACATTTTAAAATAAGAATAAATAAAAACAAAGAGTTGTAAGTAAAAAAAAAGATCCAGTTCAGCTGCTAATGGGCCCGTCCATTTAGAGAACATGTGACAATTTTTACATATAGACGGAAATGCATCAAAGTCATTAAAAAACTAAATGAAATTAAAAATCGCCTATGAATAATTTTACCATGGAGAGGACAAAAGTTTTCCTAAACATCATGCAGAATGGCTAAAAAGAAATGCAACACAAGCATTAAATGAAATAGCTGTAAAATTCTTCAAATTTGGCAATGGAGTTTTTAAAAAATGTCAAAACACAATGAATTAAGCAATGAACAGACCACAATAAAAACATAATAGTATTCATTCAAATAGGGCAAGACATGAGGAGCTGTACAAAACAGCCGCAAAATCTTGGTGGTTTAAAACTGCTTACTGTCTTTTTGTGTTTTTGAAGGATGAGGGATGTGACCCCGATATGGGCATGATGTTTCATATCTGGCCTTTGACTACATGACCAATACTGTTGATCGTCATAGAAAATCTAAATAAGGAGAGAGAAGACGTCAAAGATTACAATAATGGACTTGTATAACTGAGAGCTTTTGTGCAGCTTTAGCTGGTGGGAACAAAAGCAGTGCAAACATTAAAATTAGGCTTTATCAGCTCAGATAAGTTTACTGTTGGGAATTATCTGTGTTCGAGCCACATGACTGTAATTTGGCTTCTCTTTCTAATGCCAGACGGCTCACCAGAAATGGCATCAAGGAGGTGGCAAGTGACGCTTTCAATGGAACAAAGATGTACAGATTGTGAGTCACAGATGGACGCGCAATCACAAACAGGAGTTAGACAGAAGAAAAAAAGCATCCTACATATTTCATTTCTCTCTTTCTGCTTCTCTTTTAGGCTCCTCAGAGGGAACAAACAGCTTACTCACATCAGTCCCAGTGCCTTTGTGGGTTCCAATGAGTTGGTGGTACTGTAAGCATGACATCTAAGAGTATCTTGTGTCCAGATGATTCATTCTCCTCATCATAGGTTTTTCTAAAATTTAGGATAAAGGAATAAACAAGAAATAGTCCATGATGTATGAGAAGAGATGCTAGAAGAATTTTGAATCAAAGGTAAAAGAAGCAGATGGTCAGTGAAACTTAATCAGATAGCCTTCTCACCTGTTTATTCCTCAAACAAATGGCCAACTCATTCTATTGAAAGAGCGATCAAACAAAAGTTCCTTTTGGGTTGCCATGGTTGTAAATGTTTTTTTCATTCCGAGCAAATACTTGGCAATCAAACAGTGGGTTCTCTACAGCTTCATTCTTTATTCGTTTTTCCCTTATTCAATATAACAGGGATACACACTACTGTGTAAGTGCCTTGAACTCCCATTGATTTATTTATTTATTGTGAAACAAATACAACATGTCTAAGCCTATAAAATATGTAGGCAACAGAGTTGCAAGAAGCAAACAGACTTAATATATTTCTGAGCAGTTTGAAAGATAATATTTGGTGAAACGGCATTAATCTTAGACAAGCTTTCTTGTCATTTTTTAAAGAGTCTGTAGCAATAGTTCTATGGGGTTTTGAATCCCAAAGCCCTTCGCTCCATTCTCTGTCAGATGATCCCACAGTAGTGTTGGGTTCTGGGCTCTGGGAAGGATTCGTCCCTCCATCAGACCTATCGGGTCAGATTTTCTGTTGGCACAGCTCAGTCTTTTCAGCCTGTGTCCTTAAAATGACGCTTTGACAGCCACCCTTCCATGGATACCATTTCTAAATAGGGTTCTGTGAACAGTAGAAGGATTAATTGAAGGGCAGGATGCATCTCTGAGATCCCCTGTCAGATCTTTACTCAAATTAAGGAATACAAATTCCTCTTTTGAGCTCCTGTTGTTTAGATGCCTTCAATATTTAAAGACTCCCCACTCATCTAGCAGAAATAAAATCTGAATTGGCAAATGGCAATTTGGAATAACACTTAGGGTGCAGAAAATACTAATTCATGAAACTGAATTATCTTTAACATTTCCAATAGAGGCAACAAAGAAAAATGTGGATGAATTCTAGAATTCTAGACTTTAGACAAGTGCTTAAAATTCTAATGAAATAATGCTACTGTTAAGTCCTGTTGTCTTTACTTGTGTGTGCAGGGACATCTCTCAAACCACCATCAGCTCTCTGCCAGTCTCCATCCTCAGTGGTCTGAAGAAGCTTTCAGCAGAGTCTGCCTATAACCTGAAAAAACTTCCTCCTCCGCAGCACTTTACCAAACTGTACTTGGCAAAACTAACGTACCCTTCACACTGCTGCGCCTTCCAAAACATGCTCATAAACAGGTACCGACGTTGTGCAGGGCAAAAATATTCTTGTTCTTGTTCTTGCATACATGAAAACATTCACAACACTTGAACACTTGCCTGTTAGTTGTCACAGTACAGCTTTGAACTGGTTCATTACAAATGTATTCTTAATCCATACATGACAAAATCCTTTTCCTGGAACTGAGTTTGAATGTGAATTTTCTAAAATGAATGGATGGATATTAGATGGATGGATACATTTGAATATATATACTTGAACTTTTTGGTTCTGCATAAAATCTCAATAAACATACATTACTTGTTGAAGACTGTGTTCATCCACACAACCTTTGTTGTTCCACACAACATGTGCACTGTACTGCACTGTGCTCCCTTGTATATGGCAGATCCAACTGTGCAAAGCTTTAACCTAGGCTCACTTGGATATTTTTGTGTTTTAGATCGAGGTGGAACTCCTTTTGTGGCGATCCGGGGGCTAAGGATAACCCTGCGTTCTTCAGGGAACACTGTGCCAACTCCAGCTCCATCACATGCAGCCCAACGCCAGACGACTTCAACCCCTGTGAGGACATCATGTCCCCCGTCTCTTTACGGGTCCTCATCTGGATCATCTCCATCCTTGCTCTGCTGGGCAACACAGTAGTTCTTCTTGTCTTGTTGGGTAGGGCATTTTGGAGACAAACTCAAATGAATCTTTTGCTTTTGTTCATATGCTTTGTGTGGTTGATCTATCTGAACTTCTCAGATAATTCACATTCAGAGGTTGAGAAAATGACTTGCATTTTGTCTAATTCTTTGCTAAAGAATACGTTTGGCTCGAAATATTTCTTCTTTGACTGAAAGTTTGGCCTTTTCCTTTCACTTAATTTCAGTTGTACTCTGCACTAAGAGGCTTGTTTCTGCTTTTGTTTAGTTTCACCCCTAACTTCTTTCCAATATTCTTCCCTTGTTCAAACTGAGTCCATGTTAAGTGCTATAATTTGATTATTTGAATAATTAGAGCAATTTCTATGTGGGCAGGCAGCCGATCCAAGCTGACGGTTCCTCGTTTCCTCATGTGCCACTTGGCCTTCGCTGACCTCTGTATGGGCATCTACCTGGTAGTCATTGCAACAGTTGACATACTCACACAAGGGCGATACTATAACCATGCCATAGACTGGCAGATGGGCGTTGGCTGCAAGGCAGCGGGATTTTTCACGGTGCGTGAGTGCACGTAGAATTGACTGCATGAATCGATAACATCACGTGTCTGTGTAAAGGTTTGAACCAAATAATGCTCCATTCCTAGGTGTTTTCCAGTGAACTGTCAGTGTTCACGTTAACAGCCATCACAGTGGAGCGCTGGCACACCATCACGCACGCTCTGCGACTGGACCGTAAACTTCGGCTGAGGCATGCCTGTGTCATCATGACGGCAGGATGGCTCTTCTCCTTGCTGGCCGCGTTGCTGCCCACAGTCGGTGTCAGCAGTTATAGCAAAGTGAGTATTTACTGTCATTTATTTCAGGCTACTTGTTTTTAAGAGTGCTTTTCAATGCTTACTTAGAGGATTAAAAATCACAAGGTACATAGATATATCTTCAAACCAAAAGTGTCATCCCGAAATATAAAGGAGAAATGAGGTACACTGAGGTCTCTGATATCTGTGATTGAACATGTGTCTCTACACAGGTGAGTATCTGCCTGCCAATGGATGTGGAGACTGTGGAGTCCCAGGTCTATGTGATCTCTCTTCTTCTTCTCAACATCCTGGCCTTCTTCTGCGTGTGCGGCTGTTACCTCAGCATCTACTTGACTTACCGCAAACCTTCATCAGCTCCAGTCCACACCGACACCCGGGTGGCCAAACGCATGGCCGTGCTCATTTTCACCGACTTCATCTGCATGGCTCCCATCTCCTTCTTCGCCATCTCAGCTGCCCTGAAGCTCCCACTCATAACTGTCAGTGACTCCAAACTTCTGTTGGTCCTCTTCTACCCCATCAACTCCTGCTCCAACCCCTTCCTGTACGCATTTTTCACGCGCACCTTCCGTCGGGACTTCTTTCTCCTTGCAGCTCGATTTGGCCTGTTTAAGACTCGGGCTCAAATCTATCGCACTGAGACTTCCTCCTGCCAGCAGCCAACGTGGACCTTTTCTCCTGTCAGCAGCAGAAATGGATATTTCCAAAGAGCAGCTATGTGATGTACTGCTTTCTTAATGAGTTTAGTTGGAAAATTAAGAGTGATGATTGCGGTCCAAATATCCTGAGGGAGAAGCGGGAGTTCAATTAAATAAAACTGTTTGAGTGTTCACATCGTAGGGATGCTTGAAAGACTGCTGTATCCTCCTCCACCTCATCAGTGACATGATTGAGAAAAGTTGGTCTTCACAATATCAGCGTCCCATAGCTTTTACTCTATACTTTCAGCCAGTCGTGTATGGGATTCCTTGAATGTCTCACCTTTGTTCAGAAACAGCACGAGGCAGATAGCATCTAATATTCACCTTGGATCTTGTAAAATACATTATTGAAAGCATGAGCTATAACTGTCCAAGTATAGAAACAGTGACGGCAGATAATCCAAACAAATGTGGGTCACTTATCTGTCCTAGATGCCCTTGTGTTTGAGGTAATTTGTTTGGAGTACCAGATGGTGGGGTTTCCAGCAACAAGACAGTTTAGAAGTCCTGATATAGATAGAGGAGCAGAAGACATACTAAACTGGTGTCTTCACCCATCGCTTAATGAAACAAACCCTGTCCATCTGTTTTCCCAAGATAAAACGGCATATCGAAATAGAACAAAAACATATTCAAGTTTTATGTGCCAGACATTAGACTGTGTACAGAACTTAATATTCACTCAGTGTTGTGATTGAATTCAAACACTGCTAGACATAGTAATTAATATGTATTTTAACAAAAAGGTTGCTAGACCCCTTCATACCTACATATCTTCTCCAATTCATCTGTGTTTCTGTTTTTCCAAAGACAGGCTATGTAATTATCTTAATGTAGTGTAATTCTGTATTTGTTTGTTTTGTACAAAATATATTACTTTGCTTTTTTCTGATAACTTAAAATATTTGTTTGATACATATCTCTCCCTGAGTATATTCTGGAAGGCAAATCTATCTAACACATGTGCTATAATTTTATTCCCTTCTCTTTTTAATCTATCAGTTCTGTCCTTCGGCACATCCAAAGCTCTCAAGGACAAGGTAACCCTACCAACCCCTGCTCTGTGTATCAAGGTGGGTGGGTGGGTGTGGGAGGACAGACTACACAGCTGCTGGTTCTGCTTATTACAGGAGGATGGAAATTGCACAAAGATAAGGCGTACAAATACACCAGCAACCCAAAATTTCAAGGCTGCAGCTGCAAGAAAGAATCTGAGTCTGTTTTATATTACATGTATCCTCCTACTCTCCAAAAGTGTGGGTGCATTTTCCACTTTAACCACCAGCTGACGCTAATGATTCAGAGTTTATAGGGATCTCTGCTCTTCTATGGTCCACAGAACTGTGAACAATAATGTTAGTCACCTTACTAAACAAGCATCTCAAAGGTGTTGATTTTTTTTTCCAAAAATAAAAGCTAAATATGTGACCTGAAACTAGTTTTGATTAACCACGTTTAACAGTTTGGTCAAACTGCCAATTTAAATAATGGTTTTCATAGAACACATGTAGGCATAATTACATACAAACGAACTGTACAAAAGTAATAATCCACCATTCATCCACAACTTCTGCATCCCTGACGGCATGTCCCTTATGTAAGTATTAAAAAAGAATAATTTATGTTTTGAAGGATTTTCGCATTAGTCTGTTGATTTGCAGTTAAACAATGCCCCCTGGTGGGCATACAGTTAAACAGAACTGTTTATTAAAGTGTCATTCCACCAACAAAAAAATGAAGTTGGTAGCACTTGGGGGGGAAAGATCAATAAACCAGAGATAATGGCTTTTTTTCTAATTATGAAGATAATCCAAATAATTTTTTGAATACAAAAACCAACCCAAAGACACCTGGAGACCAATAATGAATTAACAGTCGATGAGAACACACCATATAATTAGTCAGCCAGGTGTTTAGTGTGTAGTTAATGAAAAATATTTCCTTTCCAGTTAAAATTCCCTCTTTTTTACCCTTGCGTAATATTTTTTTCACGGCATGCGTTTTTATCTTAATATTTGGCTTTTGTTTATTAATAATCCTGTTATTTCAATAAAAGGAAGAGACATATCTCCAGTGCATAGAATTTTCACAAAACATGGTAAATAACAAATGAAAAAATATTAAAAACGAGGCCTTTTTTACCAAATCCTAACACATAGGTTTGTTAAGTGTTCTGACACGCAGTTTGTGATTGGCCACTCTTAGAGGAAATCATAAAACACCTATTTTGATTGGTCAAAACGACATTCTGTTCTTTTTTCTCGCGATTGTTTCCCGTGTGAGTTAATGGCTCCTCCTGTTACAGACATAGACGGAGCTGGCACCGAGCAGTGAAACTAGGGGAGCTGACACCGCGGAGAAGAAAAAACGCAATTACTCTCCAAACACCATTGTGTTTTAGATCGTGATTGTTTGGGACTATCAGGGAAAAAGACTGTCCGGGTGGCATTTAGGGCCGAGAGCTAAATTTGGCAGCGGGCGGTCGAGGATAGCGGTCTATTTTTCGACAACCAACTCCCCAGATGAACTCCGTCAGAGCCACCAACAGGAGACCCAGGCGAGTGTCGAGGCCGCGCCCGGTACAACCCGAACGTAACAACGGGGACAGAGGTAAGATAGACCGCGGTCTGCCAGTGGTTTCAGACGAACCCGTATCAGGCAACAGCATCCTCGACATAAGCCTTGTATTTGGTGCTGGCTTGTTCAGCAGCACCAAAGACGGCGGCTATAGCAGGAAAACCCGAGGCTTCGAGCTCTGTGGCTCAGGCCAGGCCGCGCTTTGTTTGGCTTGAGTGATCGGGGCTAGCTAGCTTACCAGGTTAGAAGGCGGTTGGGGGTTGTCTTCGCTTAACGTAATGCGTATGCAGCCACAGGGACATCCTATGTGGCTCTTATACCCCAGCTGGTGGCTAAAGGATATACTTTACAGGCTCTAATGTTATGCTTTGGGATTATTCGGTCGCAGCATTCTCAGCTGTCACGGCCATTTCTGAGGGTGTAAATCTGCCATTTTTGGGGTGTAACGTTAACAAAAACATTAGCAGCGATTGGGGACAAAGCTAGCTAGTTGCTCCAAGCATCGAAAGGCCACATAGATCAGCTGTGATAGATGATACAGGGTGATTTAGCCGAATTCTCTGTGTACCCTGGTCTGTAGTATTGAGCTAATGTTTATCAGATTGAGCAAATACCTTCGCCTTTTCTGTCGGCGATTGCTAGCCGTTGCTTGATTTGTTTACACACACCGCGGATTTGCCAGCTACGCAGTTCAGTTTTTAGCCATTAGCTGCACGTCTTATCGACTTGATTCGCAGCCCCTAATTTGACATCAACACTCAAATTTGTATTCTGCCAGATCTAGAGAGATATGGACACTGCCTGGTATATGTAAGGCGCAACAAAAAAATGAAACAGAAATGCGCTTCGGCTGCAGGGAGCGCATCTGCCTTTATCAATCAACCAACCTTTGTCTGCCTTACCGATTATTACTCTCACAGTGGTCTGCGCAGTTGGCACTCAGCATGTAGGCTTAATCTAGAACCCGGTGTCCGTAATGTGTGCAGCATTTCCTGAAAATATTTGTGCATGAAATTAGGTGATTTTGGCTTATGTGCTCATTGTTTTAATTCTACTTGCATGACCGTCCTCTTTATTTAATCTTTGTTCATGTAAGTACCTGTTTTAGGCTATGGTGTGTGCATCAGACATCTTTTCTTCTCTATTTAGATGAGGAGGCTCCTGCAGCAGCCGCAGCAGAAATGGCTATTGAGGAGTCTGGCCCAGGTGCTCAGAACAGTCCATATCAGCTTCGACGCAAGACCCTGCTTCCCAAGAGAACCGCTGCTGCCTCTGCTGCTGCCTCTGCCTGCCCCAGCAAGGGCCCAATGGAGGTTAGACTGTAGCTCTGACTTGCATTTTACATGGTTTTTGACTGCACCATGCATGTTTGCAGGCTGGATACTGCAGATGTGTGGGATTGAAAGAGAATTGCTGAAGCAATAGTGCTGTTGTGGCAGAGCATTGAGTTTGCGCTTTAATTACTTAGTGGTTGGATCTTGGCTTGAAATGTATATCTTACTTGCTCTCTTTTTTTAGGGAGCTTCCACTTCATCAACAGAGGCCTTTGGCCATCGAGCCAAGCGGGCACGAGTGTCCGGTAAGAGCCACGACCTGCCAGGTGTGTGTTAAAGCTCTGCTGCTAGTGAAGGAAAGTGATTGCTTCATTAGATAAGAATTTTGAGTCACTTGTTCACTGTGCTTGAGGTCGCAATATATTGTGGAGACTGACACTCTGTGTATTTGTGTAATTTTAGCGGCCCCAGCAGAACAATATCTCCAGCAGAAGCTTCCAGATGAGGTTGTTTTGAAGATTTTCTCCTACTTACTAGAGCAGGACCTTTGCCAAGCAGCCTGTGTCTGCAAGAGATTCAGCCAGCTAGCAAACGATCCCATCCTATGGTTAGTGCCCTTAAAGACAAAGACTGCTGTTTTTAGATGGACAGCTAAAACATGGTCTTTTTCCTCCTTTTTTTATATTCTAGGAAAAGGTTATACATGGAGGTGTTTGAGTATACACGTCCCATGATGCACCCTGAGCCTGGCAGATTCTACCAGGTTAGCCCCGAGGAACATGAACACCCAAACCCATGGAAGGAGAGCTTTCAGCAGCTGGTAAGTTAGTCTCCATTAATGAAATAATTCATTTGTGTTCTTAATTACATGTTGTAGATATAAAATATTTCCCTTACTGTGTGGCTTGGCACATTTTTGGAAACCTCAACAAGCAGCGTTCACAGAATCCTAATGCTGTTCACCACAGGCTGGTGAAAGAATTGTAGCATATAGTTGTTTATTGCGAAAACATTTTTGGTAGTTGTGCACTTATCCGTATGTTCTGCTGTGGGTGCTTTAATGGTTGCAAGAGACCATCAAATCAATCTGATGGATAGCAAGTGCAGTCGATGGGAAGAATAAAATGATCAACTCAGCAGTATAAACGCCTTTCTATTCGATTGTTTGCTTGTGAAACTGTGCAAACTTTCAGTTTCTTAAGAAATTTTAAGCAGTTCAGAGCACTTGACATCTTTATTCTTTCTACCAAATTGGAAAGTTTGCTAGTTTGGTAAAATAAAGACCATGTAAAGTAGGAACACTCTTTTTTTTTTTTTTTTGCAGTACAAAGGCGCACATGTAAAGCCCGGCTTTGCAGAGCATTTCTACAGTAACCCTGGCAGATACAAAGGCAGAGAGAATATGTTGGTAAGTTAGCAATCTCCTGATAGTTTTGCATTTCAGAGCTTATTTAGGCAACCTCTGCTGAATTGTAAGCACATAGATGCTTTGCCTGAAAGTGTGTTTGTGCCTCTCTCCTGCAGTATTATGACACAATTGAAGATGCTCTGGGAGGGGTACAAGAAGCCCACTTTGATGGTCTTATTTTTGTTCATTCTGGCATCTATACAGATGAGTGGATTTATATAGAATCCCCCATCACTATGATTGGTGCAGGTAAGTATGTGCTCTTCATTGAGACATGCTGAAGACAAGATGCCTGTGCTGCATTCAATCAATATCTTCTTAGATGAGAATACACACTCAGCAGTGTGTATATCGGTATGTATGAGGGGTTTTAATGAAAGGTCTCCACTTTCCCCATAGCTTCCGGTAAGGTAGCGGACAAGGTGGTTATAGAAAATACTAGAGACTCAACGTTTGTCTTCATGGAAGGCTCTGAAGATGCATATGTGGGATACATGACCATCAAGGTAAATAAATTCCTCAGCCCTGTCTGTCCTCTTTCTTTATATGTTTTTTTTTTCTGGACTCATGATAGTGCTCTCTCGTGGAGCATAGTGTAGTCACATTGAGAAAAGTCCAACCTAATGTTTTTTACTTGATTTATTTAATATTTAGTGACCACCTATCCGTAGGGCTCTTGTACCAATCTTAATAGAATTTTTTTTTCTCCCAGTGTTGTTTTAACTTATGTAAAATAACTAAGGTAGTGCATTGATTATTTCCATCTTAAGTTCACACCTCATTATTATTTATTACACACTGTTATAATAGTGGACACGTTAGTGGCTCCAGTGGAAGAGTTCATCATAGATGTGGGTGGACAGAATTGTTGTCAGTAATCGTATCCTCTGTCTGACTTCAGCTGCCCTTCTGTTCCTCAGTTTAATCCAGATGATAAATCGGCACAGCACCATAACGCCCACCACTGTCTCGAGATCACAGTCAACTGCAGCCCGAACATCGACCACTGCATCATCCGCTCCACGTGCACAGGTAACGCGGCACCCAGTTTTAGGGGGAGAAAATTATTTAATGTTTTACCTGTTAGCACCAGAAAGTCCATTTTAGCTGGGCAAAAGTGGCATATATTGCATTTCTGTCATTTCTACATTACATTAGTTGCTTGTGTCTTTGCTCTCTGAGAGTTAGCGACTGACTTTGGCTTTTTGGACTGTTCTGGCTGAAAACCAAATCACCCAGAAAACCTTTTTAATTGTTTAATCATTTAATTGTTAGCAACTGCTTTTAGGATGGGGTGTCACTTTGATCAATTTCTGATAAGGAAAAAATGTCCTGTTGGTTTGTAGCATTCTTAAAAATGGACTCAAGTTTATTTTAAGTTCTTTCAGTGTTATTGCTTTGCTTCTGTCATTTAGATTTTGTTACAGGAGAGAGATCAGTTTAAAGGGCCAGTAGACATTTAAGTTTAGTTATCTGTGTATTTCAAAATTGATTCATACTCTTTGAAGTCATTTGATTTGTAGTTGGGTTTTTGGGTTTTTTTAAATATTTTTAAGCTGTGTTGTATTTATGGAGTGTGGCCATCATTAGTTTTAGTTTAAATTTTGAGGAGATGCTTTCATTTCTTTAGCATGTTTTTTGTTTTTTACTATACCGCTAAAAATCCAGGCTACCATTGACAGCATGAGAGGCTTTGCATCTTTGTGTGCTTAGATGGCTACATTAAAAAGATCTTTAACATGATAATAGTACAAGAATCTGCTGTGTTTAAACTTTAGAATACGAGTAGAGACATACAGTCTACACACGTTTTGAAAAATAAATTCACGGTATCTTTCTCAGGAGAAATGTGCTGATACCTAAAGCTTCAAAAACTTTTTGCAAACATTGCATTGTAGACAGAATTAATGTCAGCCATGTAGGAATTAAATAAAGGGAACATTTGATCGCTGCTGTTGTGATTGAAACCCTTGTAAGTGATCACCTTCAGCAGGTCGGTTATTGTGTGATCCGTTTGTGTTTTGGGGTTTAGTGGGTTCAGCTGTGTGTGTAAGCGGACAGGGAGCCTGTCCAACCATCAAACACTGCAACATCAGCGACTGTGAGAACGTGGGGCTGTACATCACAGACCACGCACAGGTAAACATTATTTTATTCCCATTAGTGAACAGACACACAGACAAATGATAAATACTGTGTTTCACCGTCGCTCTCTGTTCCAGGGCATTTATGAGGACAATGAAATCAGTAACAATGCGCTAGCAGGGATTTGGGTGAAAAACCACGGTAATCCCATCATTAGACGTAACCACATTCACCACGGAAGAGATGTTGGGGTGTTCACGTTCGATCACGGCATGGTAAATACTCTCAGCTGTGTCCTGTCTAACCTTTGGTCAGAAGAATCATCACAAACCACTAAACATGGGTCTTGTCTGCATTTCAGGGTTACTTTGAGAACTGTAATATCCATAGAAATCGCATAGCAGGCTTTGAGGTCAAAGCGTACGCCAACCCCACAGTGGTGCGCTGCGAGATCCACCACGGCCAAACGGGAGGCATCTACGTCCACGAAAAAGGGCGGGGCCAGTTTATAGAGAACAAAATCTATGCCAATAATTTTGCTGGTGTGTGGATCACATCCAACAGTGACCCAACGATACGGTAGGAGCACAAAAGAGGGAATCTGTTGGAATTAGGAGGAGTTTGTCTCAAGGTGTTTGACCACTTTTCTTTTAAATTCAGGGGAAATGCGATTTACAACGGTAACCAAGGAGGGGTGTACATATTTGGAGATGGGCGAGGCCTGATCGAGAGTAATGACATCTATGGTAACGCCTTGGCGGGAATCCAGATCCGAACCAATAGCTGCCCCATCGTACGACACAACAAAATCCATGATGGACAGCATGGCGGCATCTATGTGGTAAGTACACTAATTTAACTTACTGTAAGCAGGTGAGAGGATGTGAATTCAGTCAGAATACAACCCTTTTTGGTTTTGATTGAGTTCTAGGATCGCTGTCAGAGATTTGCTAACTGCTGATCTTGCTTGTATTTCAGCACGAGAAAGGCCAGGGAGTGATCGAAGAGAACGAGGTTTACAGCAACACGTTAGCCGGCGTCTGGGTGACCACAGGCAGCACCCCTGTCCTCCGCAAAAACCGCATCCACAGCGGCAAACAGGTACAGAGGAGGTTTTCATTCCTTCCATAAAAGTCTAAAGTAACCTGATAATTATGTGATTATTACAGTTCATTTTTATAGCATAGCTTTTTATTTAAAGGGGCACTTTTTTTTATTCTATTGGAATTTTCTTGATTTATTTTTTCATTTTGTTTGTGTTTAGATACTTGTCTTGCCCTCTGTAAAGGGCAAAGTTATCTGTTTTTGGGAAGCAGGAGGGGGGCTCAGCACGCCAACTGTTACTCAGGACCATAGCAGAGCACCACTGTCAGCAGACTGGCCCTGTTACTGGCCTAATTCCAAATAGGATTTAATTGAATTTTGACAACCTGGAAATGTACTTTCATATACCATCTCTTTGATCTGCTAAGTGACAACCTGACTCGTACAACTGATCAATAACACAAGTATTCTTCTGATGAGGTCTTTTAGATTCAAGGTAAACTACTGTCTGAAAGTGTGACGCCAAGTAATAATCCACAGTGAAGTGTTTGCTCAAATAACTGTGCGAAGTGGGAGTCATTTTAGATGCCTTTTCTCTGGTCTCCCATTTGAGCAGCAGTTAATTTGTGCTTCAGCCCTCCTTGTGGCTCCTCAAACTGCACTCTGACTGCTGTCTCCTGCTGGTAAAACGATTACCTGCTATAGACGTAATGAAGTTCCCTCCAATGTTACTGCAGAGGAAAGCCAACAACAATCCGACCCAGTTTTTTGCAGCAGTACACACAATGCTCTATGTATGGTGGCGTATAAGAAGGAAAGAGCAGCTCACAGAGCCAGAGGAACCCGCTAAATTTGATTATTTTTGGTCGAAGTCAAGAAAATAAGCACTGGTATTCACTAAATTATTAGACTTGCAGGATTTACCAGTGGCTTTATTTAGTATTTTTTTTGCAATGTCTTTTTTGTTGTTGTTTGTGAACACTTTCAGTTAACTTATCTGTTCCTCTCTCCTTTAGGTTGGAGTATATTTCTATGACAACGGGCATGGTGTGTTGGAAGACAACGACATCTACAATCACATGTACTCGGGTGTACAAATAAGGTAAAGACCACCACTTTCACCTTTGAGCACCTAGGTTGTATCGTGTTAATGTAAATGATTGCAAATCACATCTGCTGAGTTTTGCATTCTTAAGAATCTTTTTTATTTTCACAGAACGGGAAGTAACCCAAAAATAAGGCGCAACAAGATATGGGGAGGCCAGAATGGAGGGATTTTGGTCTACAACTCTGGTGTGTGGTTAACTCCATCGCTCTTAATTTGGTGCATAATCAGTAATAACATTTTTGTCTAATGGAGATCATACATGTTTACAGGTTTGGGCTTTATTGAGGACAATGAGATCTTTGACAATGCCATGGCTGGGGTGTGGATCAAAACAGACAGCAACCCCACTCTCAGAAGAAACAAGATCCATGATGGAAGAGATGGAGGCATCTGCATCTTCAATGGAGGCAGAGGTACTTTAGCTTGATACTTAAAGCGCTGCTCCTCAGCCGAGGGGCTCGTGTTGAAAGCTGTCGCTAATGGAGGAAATGGACTATGGAAAGAAATAGGAAAGAAAACATAACCCGACCGATTACAAAGGAACTGGATGTGGATTGAGTGTTTTTGCTGTAATTCTTTCCACACCCTGCTACTGTTTTGGTAGCCATAACCCCTCCAGCAGGTTCAGCAAAAGGAGTAATGGAGACCTGCTGAAAGGTGCAACACACTGTTGACCCGTTGACATGAATTTGCTTGCTAGTAACTGACTGAAAAGATCATCCAGAATCAATCCATCTCGCTAAATGGCTTATAGAGTGCTGAAAATCCCTCAGTGATTTAAATATCATAAATCATACAAATTATGTGTTTTGTGTTGTTTATATCAACATAGTTGCATCCACCATTTCTGGAATGTACGGAACAGATTTGATTTATTTGCAGTTTTAAGTTATTTTATGGAATTTCTTGCAAATGAGGTCAAATTAAGGATACATTTTTTTAAAGGGACTTTAGGGACAAAATTGAAGGGTTTTTATAGAACTTATTCAATGTCCTTCGAATGCTGTAACTTTGATGTCTGCACTTCATGTCATGCTGATCTTGAAATGGTGCTTTCTCTAGGTCTGCTGGAAGAGAACGACATCTTCAGGAATGCCCAGGCGGGTGTGCTCATCAGCACCAACAGTCATCCAGTCCTCCGCAAGAACCGCATTTTTGATGGCTTTGCAGCAGGTTAGCGCCACTGCCTCGTTATCAACACAAGGCAGCATTTCAGTGGGTGTCCGTTGGACTTATGGGAGGCTTCTCCTTCCTTAATTTCAGGTATTGAAATCACTAACCATGCCACGGCAACTCTGGAGGGCAACCAGATCTTCAACAACCGCTTCGGAGGTCTGTTTCTGGCCTCTGGTGTCAACGTCACAATGAAAGGTGAGTGGCTGCTTCCTGGCTGTAAAACCTTGGGAAAAAAAATCTGATCCATATGCGCCTGCTATGTTGGCAGATTCATTTTCGATTTGTACTTTCAGATAATAAGATTCAGAACAATCAGGATGCCATTGAGAAGGCAGTGAGTAGAGGACAGTGTCTGTACAAGATCTCCAGCTACACCAGTTACCCCATGCATGACTTCTACAGGTAACTTAATTACATTTAAGTAGAGCTGAACAATACAGGTTCAAACCGGTTCAAACCCAGCAGCACATGTTGAAATTCAGACTGGTATGAATGCTTTTTTAGGACAGCCTGATTTAGGCTTTCGTTTTGTTTTGTTTTTTAATACATTTATAGTGGACTTTTTCAATGTTGTTGATTAAATTGTCAGAATTCATTCACATTTTCATTTCTGCATCTCCTGTACCTCTTGTCTGTTTGTGTTTTCTCCCACTTCTCCTTCTGTTAGGTTCCACCTCTCATTTGCTCATCGGTAACTTTATTAGCTTGAGAGATGCATGCAAGCACATCTCAAAACCTAATTTACTACTTAACTCTATATAATCAGAAGGACTGGTGGACAAGTCTTTCGCTGTAGTGTAAAGCTGAAACTGTGTTTGAGTGGCAAAATGTATTTTTCTCATGTTTTTCCACTTATAAGCATTCAGTGCTTGAATGTGTTCATATTAGCTTAGATATCAGATATGAGGGTGTCTACTTATTGAAATATGTCCCCTTGATCTTTAAATGATTTTCATATTTAAGCTGATTATACATTTACATCTGTAAAGACCAGGTTAAAATAACTTCACCTTCTATGTTGTACTTATTTTCCAATGTCCACGAAAATTAATTTCTTCTTTCTCTTTAGATGTCACACCTGTAATACAACAGATAGGAATGCCATCTGTGTTAACTGCATCAAGAAATGCCACCAAGGACATGATGTAGAGTTTATACGGCACGACCGGTAAGAAGCAGCTAAAAAGTTATTTAAACTTTTATTATATTGGTATTTTTCATCCTGAACCAGTTAAAATCCCCTTTACTTTCAATGGGATAATTGGCTCATTTTACTTATGTAAAGTTTATAATCCTTTCACTTTTTGCTCCAGATTTTTCTGTGACTGCGGGGCCGGAACGCTGTCCAACCCGTGCACTCTGGCCGGAGAGCCCACACATGACACGGACACTCTGTATGACTCGGCGCCGCCCATCGAGTCCAACACGCTGCAACATAACTGAAGTTATGGTCAAGTTAACCGCCTCACATTAGCATACCAACACATTACATTGCACACAGCCATACACAAACAGTCACATACACACATCCACTTGCAGCCATAAGGCCCCAGAGAGACTCTGCCCGCGGCGCTCTCGGGCAGGATCAAGGTGGAAGAAACAGCGGAGGAAGTGGCTTCAGCTGGACACGCTGCACCAGAGGGAGCGGCGGAGCTGAGGGTCGACTGACACGAGCGGCCACAAGAGCTTCCTCACTGGAGTTTTTCGAACTGCAGTCTGTAAACAAAGAAGATGGGAAGAGGAGGGTTGTGCCGAGGGGCTTTCAAGGTCAGCTGGTGGCACTTTGAGTGTGAACTCCTCCCAGTTAATCCTCAGCTCCTGGCCCTCTTATTCTTCTTGTTCTCAAGAACTGCTGTCAAAGACTTCCTGCTTCCTCACAGCCATCCCAGTTAGCTGTCTAGGCAGTTGTGACTAGGCAACGGATGGGTGGATGTTTCTGTGTGTGTGCATAAAGTGTGTGTGTGTGATGGAGCACTTGGGCTTTTTTTAAAAATATATAAATATATATATATATACACATATATATATATGTATATGTTTCGATCAATGGATTTTATTTCAATGCTTTCTCATGTAGTTTTGTATTTTCAAGCAAAAAGCTGACTGTATTTGAATGTCTTTTATTTTATTATATATTATTATAATTATTATTATTTTTCTTTGGTTAGCGTCCCGCCTCCCTGACCGTCAAGCTGCAGAAGCTCAAACGTCCCAGTGGTGAAATTCTTTCTGTGAAAGAGAGTCATTTAAACACTAAAAACCCTCTCCAGTGTGTTGGTTTAAATGGCAGGTGGAGTGATCCACACATGTACAAAGAGGTGTGCGTAAACGTGTCGTGTACAGTGCAAGTTCGGCCTGTGTGTGTGCGTGTATGTATGTATGTATGTATGTATGTATGTGTGTGTGTGTGTGTGTGTGTGTGTGTTTATAAGTTGATGCAGTCAGTGTTTTGTGGAGAGGGTTTCTGTAGGAGGCGTCCAAGCTCCTTTTTGAACTGGAACTGAAGAGTCCGTCTGCAGTCCTCCCGCTCCCCCACCCCACCCCCACCCCCCACCCCCCACCCCCACCCCACCCTCGTGTATCGTGGTGACTGTGGCTCTTCATGCAGCCTGAATCGTATGCATGTACCATAACATCTAGACTTAATATATTGTGAAGTATTCAATAACCATTACGTAGATGCTAGTTGGAATTCAAAAAGGGGTATACTTTCTTAGAAAGACAAAAAAAGAAAACAGGAAACTGGCCATTTCTAAGAAAATAAAACTTTATTAGATCAAAGATGTCTGTTTTTGAGTTCACTTGACCCGATGGAATTCACGCCCTTAAATAAGTGCTTCTTTTTCTAAAAGGAACTGCAGCTGGAAGATTCCAGCTGCGATTACCTGCCTGGTCGCACCAGCATCCACCTCCTGTAGAAAGGCAAAACAAGTGGTTGAAAAGCAGCTGGGGGAATTTAGGATTAATGCTCATTTTGTCTCATGTTTAATTGTGCAAGCGTGAAATGGAGGAGATGCTTCATTACTAAGTGATACCATTCCAAGAGATTCCAGCATTTCATGTACACCTGAGAAGACTGCCAGCTTATGAAATAAATGACCAGAAATGAGTATCTTTACTCCTTTTTTATGGTTGCAGAGCTAATAAGTGTGCATCTCACAGGGTTAAAATGATTTTTTGGTTAAGCAATCGTGCTACTTTCTTTATGTAAAATCTGCAGACAAATGAAAATGGCTGATATTTAATGCATTAATGCGCATAAGAGGGTACAGATCCACAAAATGTCAGGTTGAAGTCTGATTTTGAAGTTCCAATGTGAACATTTTAGAAACGTGCATTTGATTAGATATGAAAAGTCCCATTTGATGAGCAGATCTGTGCTGTAGTTAAAGAGTGAGGTTGGAAAACTGTGAAGTAACAAATACAGTTTAGTTCACGGGGCCTCATATTTCATATTTCCACCTGCATTGAATAAAAAAGCATTGACATGGATGCTTTGAAAATAGCAGTAATGTGTTTCAATGAATGTTACACTGGAGAATGGACACGTCTTTAAGAGAGCAAGTCTGTATCAGCGGAAAGCAGCCTGTAAGAAATGAGTTCAGATTGGTGAAGCAAACAGAAAAACTGTGTTCTTTAGGAGTGTATTTAGCGTCCTGTGCTCAGGGTCGTCTGACTTCTTAAGGGGATCACTGACACACTGTAAAACTCGTGGTCTAATTCAAACGTGACCAGCGGTGGAGACATGGTGGAAACAAGTCTTCACACATTTTAGGGCAATAACATGAGTCAATTGACGTTAAGGTACCAGAACATGGTGGTGAGACCTCAGACATGCCTGCGCCAAATGTGCACTATATGGTTTAACAGTTCTTAAAAGCCTAGATCAGCTGAATGCGTGCTGATAGATCAGCAAGGTCCAAATTACCACAAAGCGTGGCCTCAAATCGTAGGATTTACTCAAAATGTGTGGCAATAATCCATTAACACCCAAACCTCCTCTGGAGCTGACCTGAAATTTAATTCAGTTCTTTAAGAGTTGGGTCAATGCCATTTGGTTAAAGTATTCTGAAAATACAGATCTTATGTTCTCCTTTTTAAAAAACGCCAGTTTTTGGTGTTCGTGGTAGTAATTGGTCGTAAATGTAGAGCGAGCAAGTGCAAAAAGGTCATTAGCAACCAGCGGTAGTTTTTCTGGTGGGTCGCAGGACAAAAAGGGGCAAAAATAACATGGAATCAACATCTTTTATACCTTTTATCCGTTTCATGGAGGTGGGGATCAGTCACCTGGGACACAGACTGTTTTTGTATGGCGTCTACATGTCAGAAGGCTGAAAACCAGGTTGTTTTTAATTTACTGGAATTTTTACACAACTCCCACATTTTATACTGCCGCTTGTGTTTTTAGAGTGAGCAGAATTGTTAATTTTTTATTAGAAGTAAGAATGAGGGAGGAGAAAGAAAGCATGTGATTTCTCATTGTGATCTATCAAACTATCAACTCATGAACACATTTATGCTCTAGGAGGATAACCTCAATTAGACAATGTAGAACCCGTGGTCTACTTTTATCAAATGTGACCAACAGAAGAAACTTTGTAAAACACATGCTGAAGCGGAGCAAATGGATGGTGGTAAAAGTACAGATATGCCTCCTGAAAAATGTCCTGTATGATGTTATAGTTCTGGGAATCCTCACCACCAAACAGGTCTGGATTAGCTCTGGTCTTTACCAACCCAAATCACCTTGGTGCACATGACTCAGCCCGACAAAAGCATGAGAAAAAAAACTCCTTTATTGAAAAACTATACAATGGTAGCGCTATAGTGTGGATTCATACGGTGGAGAAGCTTCAAGCTGATGAGAAAACAGGACACAAACATCAGGCCGTTTCTGTGGGAACGCAGCGAGCGAGGATCCCGCCGATGTACGCGTTGTTTTTGGAAACCAGCTCCTGCTTCATTCTCCTGAGCTCCGCCTTCACCTCGTCCTCAGACATGGTGGCAACAGGAAGTGACTTCACCTTCTGCAGGAAGTCTTGGATCAGGTTTTCTCCCACCTGAAAGAGCAGGGGGTCACTCAACCGGTCGGCGGCTCCCTTACAGACACCGGCTGTAGTGGTGGAATGGTTGTGTTCCTTGTGTCGTCCCCCCCACCCCCCCGCTCTTATCGCTGGGCAGGATTGCGGAAAACCGAGCCCTACCTGTTTGTCGGTCCGCTGTCTCTTGGCCTCGGGCTCGTCCTCCTGCTCAGACTTGTCCCCAGCTGGCTCCTGGAACTCTTCCAGCTCCTCGGCCTTCTCTTTCGCCACCGCCAGCACCGACGGCGGGAAGCTGGCCAGCTCCGCAACGTGGATTCCAAAACTCTGGTCGCAAACGCCTGAAGACGGAGAAAACTCCTCCGGTCAGGTCAACGGTTACAGACGGGTTTTCTTTGGTTATCAAATAACAAAATGAGACTAATAGTGATGTGTTGCTAAGGATGCATCTCTAACTGTAACGCTAAAATGTAACAATACATTTCTACAAATCAATTACATGCGGTCATTAATTGGAGAAAGACCATAAAACATCTAGTTAGACAAAATCTACGAACAAAAAAACAATGAGGACGTTTGCTTTCTTTGTGGAAAAAAAAAAAAAAACAGCTTCGCAGCTCATTCTTAAACTTGGGCGCTCAGCGTTGGGGGGCGAGGGGCGGCCACCTGCTTTGACCCGGTACAGCATGGTGAGCGTGTCGTGCGAGGTCAGGGCCGTGACGTGCAGGTTGTGGACGGTGGGCTGCTGGGCGGCCAGCGCGGTCAGCTCGTGGAAGTGCGTGGCGAAGAGGCAGAAGCAGCCCACGGCGGAGGCGATGTGCTCGCTGATGGCCCAGGCCAGCCCGAAGCCATCGTAGGTGGACGTGCCCCTGCCCAGCTCGTCGATGATGATGAGCGACTTCTCGGTGGCCGACCTGCGAGGGGGGGGGGGGGGGTGAGGTAGGGGAGGAGGAGAGGCGACGGGACCTTTGGTTTCGGAGGCTCTGCTTGAGACGGCGTTCTCACCGCAGAATGGCAGCGGTCTCCAGCATCTCGGCCATGAAGGTGGACACTCCCTTTACTTGGCTGTCTCCTGCTCCCACTCGGGCCAGGACGCTGTCAATCACGCTGAGCTCCGCCTTCTCGCAGGGAACGAAGCAGCCGATTTGAGCCATGAGGGCGATGACGCCCACCTGCCGGATGAAAGTGGACTTGCCGCCCATGTTTGGTCCTGCAGACGAGAAAAAAAATAAATAAATAAAAGCGTTATCCGAGGACCTTCCTGCCGTGGCGCTCGTCGCATTTCTGCCGCCCTTTCTCACCCGTTATGATGTAGAAGCTCCTCTCGCCCTGGACGAAGGTGATGTCGTTGGGGATGAAGGCGGTGTCGGCGTCCGTCTCCATGCAGGGATGCCGGGCCTGCAGCAGCTCCATGCGCCTGCAGCCCTCGTCTAAGAGGCGCGGCCGCACGTACGGGACGGGAGCGGAGACGGACGCCACGGCCAAACTGACCGCGCCGTCCAGCTGGGCGATCACGTCGCTCAGCGTTTGGAGGGGGTCCACGTAACCTGGTGGTGAAAAGTTAGGGAGTGACCGGCGAGCATGTGCAGGCCTCCAAAAGGATTTGGGAGATAAAAGGGTTGCCGGCAGACCGCGGCCTCACCGATGCTAACCGCTATTTAAACGTTAAAAGGCTGCACAGTTTTAATGACCTTTGCAGGAAATGTGAAGGAAATCAATTACTAACCGTCACGTAGGGGCAGATTAGAAAGTAAGAATTCATGATCGTTTCCACGTAGCCAAGAGTCTGTTGGTCAAATCAATGCCATGCTGACGGGACACAGTGAGCAGCATGTGATGGGATTCCGCACCTGAGGCAATGTTGATGATCTCTTTGACGATGGCGTTCTGGGCCTCCTCGTACTCCTCCCTGCTTTTGGTGTATTCCTCGTTCAGGGCGCTCAGCTTGCTGCGAAACACGTGAGACAGCACATTCAAGACCTCGGGCCATCAGCTGACCGCGAGGAGCGGGGGCCGTCCGAGAGTCCCCGAACGGCCCCGCAGAGGCGCCGGCGCACCAGCGGGCCGACCTGTTGGTGAAGCGCACGCCGTTCTTCTGGACGTCCAGCGTGGTGAACTTCTTGTTGTTCCTCAGGCTCTTCTCCTCCTTGCACGTGACTCGCAGGTAGAAGCCCAGCACGGCGTTGGACTCCAGCTTCACCGTCTTTCCGGCATCCAGACCTGAGGCACAGCGGCTCAGACAAGGTCTACATCCAATTTGACATTTTCTAAATGTTAGCTTTTTTTTTCTTTGTCTTTCACTAAACAACCACTGGTGGGCTCACACTGTCCTGTGGTTTAAGGGGTTCCCTTTTTTGCTGGAGAAAGATTCCTTTTGCCATACCTAACCCCCCCCCCCGCCACAATGTCCACTAAATCCAGCCCTGTGTCAGCGGCAGGAGCTCTCATAACTGGGAAGTTGTTGATCAAAGTGGACCGTGTACAAGCGAACATAAATTTCATCTTTTGGAAATGACAAAGGGGAATGGTTTGGATAAACAACCACTTCTGTGGACGATTTCATGGCAAAAGCACAATCACACAGTGTTGTTGTCATAGATGCAGACTAAATGTTCAGCTCTGTTTTGTTTATTTTGGGGGGTTTTTAAGGTTTTGTTGGCTCCAATGGCCTTTACATTAAAAGCAGTGTGGCAGTAAAAAGGGGAAAAGAGAGGGGGAGACGCGTGGGAAACGCCCATGAAGTGGAATTAAGTCCAGGCCGCCTGCACAGGAGCCCAGAGCGCCCACACGCAACGCACTGGGCTAAAAGGCGTGCCCGGACATGCAGCTTTAGAAGAACTGCAGCACATGATGAGTGCGTGACCGAAACGATTCGCCGTGGCCTTTTCCCCCCACACACACACACAACTCCCCAAAAAACTCAAATCTGTTCTTGGTGTTGTAATTACCAAGTTCTCTGGCTGCGGCGGAGAGCACCGTCTGCATGTTCTTCTCCAGCGCGTCCATCTTTTCTCTCAGCTCGCTCAGGACCGGGTCAAAAGACGCCTTCACCAGGAACTCATGGTGGTCGATCTGCACGATGCCCACCACAAACAAGGAAAGACACCTTTTAAAGTGCGAATGAAACACTGACGTCATCACCACTCAGGCACGAGCACAAAAAAATAAACAAACGCAAAAAGAAGAAAAAACCTGGTTCATGTCCAGTGTGGTTTCAATCATCTCCTGGTACTTTGTGAAGTCGTTCTGGAGGTCTTTGAGAGGAGAGGTGAACACAGTCTGCAGCAGAACATGGTAGCTTCCTACAAAACACACACACACAGACGTGAAAACACTGCAGATTACAGACTTATAAAACCCAAAAGTGTATCTTATTTAAGTCTGATGTGTTATATATTTATTATTGCAGAGAGCAGTCCTGGTACTTCCATACAAATCCAAATAGTAACAAAACAAACCGAAACAAGTTGTGAAATACAATGCTTCTGTAAAGTATGTGGCCTTCACTTGCTAATGTGGATGCGTTTGAGTACACACAGTTTGGACACCACGTGGCCCCTGGAGGCAACTTAAAAATAACCGAGCATCACTGTGCAGCCCTCAGCCGAATGACATGTGAATAGATAAGAATACGATACAGAGTGTGGTACCAAACAGCCCTCCTGAGCATCAGTTACGCTTCTCAGAGTCGCACAAGTTGAGAACCTTTAGTCTGCAGCACATGTCCACACACACAAATACACACACACACACACACACAAACGGACTGCAACGGGTCTGCAGGTACCTGAGTATCTCTCCAGGGCAGAGATCAGGGCCGGGATCTGGCTCACGGCCTGGAAGACCCGGTAGCAGTCCTGCAGTGTGGCCGTGTGGCGGTGAAACTTCTTGGCCAGGCGGTGCAGATCAGGAAAGCGCCGCAGCAGGTCCTCCTGGCAGGTCTGCCTCAGCTCGGAGTCGCACACAAAACTCTCCACCAGGTCCAGCCTGTCCCCACACACACGCACACACACAATCACACACAGTGATCTGCTGGTTCTTATGGAAACGGCTAAGTGTGGCAGCTGATCCCCGCCGCTGTAAGATTACCTCTCCTCGATTTTGGCTTTGTCCATGAGCGGCTGTTTGATCCACTGATTGACCAGCCGCTGACCCTGCGGCGTGCGGCACTTGTTCAGCAAACCGGCCAACGAGTGAGCTCCGCTGGTGTCATCGGGTGAGCCCTGAAGGGAACAGTTCAGGTCAATGCCATCAGCGTGGAACCACGAACAGACAACGCACAACCCAAAATTGGTCGAGCACACGGGTCATGGTTATGGACCTGGAAGAGGTTCAGAGCCCTGACGGCAGCGTTGTCCAGCCTCATGTACTGGCCCAGGCCCAGAGTGGTGAGACTAAAGGAGTTGAAGTTGGACTCATCAGAGAGCAATTCCAGGTAACGCACCACTGCAGCCAAACAGGACATGGCCACCTAGGAACAAAGTCAAAAATGACAATCTTCAATTCAGACATTGTCTGAGTGTCCAACGAAAGGATATTATAACGCCGAGTTTCAGCAAAAACAAGTCAAAAGCTGAGTGAATTTCCAACACACATCTAGCAAACACTGATTTATCGTTAGCTTTATCAAAACAACTGGTAAAACTGAAAAATCAGTCAAAAATACATTTCTGATCACAGCGCATAGTAAAGTCGCTGTGTGCCGGTGCAGATCATACATTCTTCTGACGGCTCCATCAAACATAAATGCCTCGATCAGGGTTGTAAGAGAGGTTCTCTGGAGGCGTCTGTGTACCTGTCATCTAACCGTCGACTGCACATGCACGGAAAGCTTCCTGAGCACTGACTTCAAACATGAAGCCAGGCAAAAACAAAAAGCCTCAGGTCAGTTTTAGCTACGAGAAACTTATCAATAGTAAAGGACAAATAAATCTACGTCCTGAAGTGGGATTTTATTTTATTTTTTTAAACCTACCTGCTTGTCCAGCTCAGGCAGGGTGTTGCTCGCCACCGTCTCTCCTTTCTTAGCCCTCAGCAGCCTGTTGAGGTCCTGGACTATGTCTTTGCTACTGAAATCAGCTCGCTTCCTGTCAGAGACCAGCACGCCGCCACGCTGCACCACCTACATCAACAACACAAGCAACGTCTGCCTTCGACTTTTAGAATAACAAAAGACACGTTATGCCAATGAGTTGGAAAAGAAACGGGGTGTTTGTGTTGTTCAAAGAGCGTGCTGAACATGTAAAATGCCACCACGATGCCATCGCCTCCTCGTACCTCCCGCAGCTTGTTCCCATCGGTGCTGCAGTCCCCCTGGGCCAAGAGACACTCCTTGGGGCTTATCTGGACGAGCAGGGACTCGAGGTTGGAGAAGATCTCGTTGTCGGGGAACTCGCACACTCCCATTGTCCTCTGCGCCGCGTCTACGTATCCGACCCCGACCGAGCGCTGTCCGTCGGCCCCGGCCGCGAAGCGCACAGCCACCACTCCGGCACAGCCCTCCGCCCCGGCTCCACCGCCAAACAGAATCTCCTCGAACTGAGTCAGGTTTCCCGGAGATGCCTGAGTGTGCAGAAGAAAACAGAATGACAGCAGCCCACGTTTGTGTTTTCAGGATTTCTTCTCCAGCTGCATGTTTGAAGCTGTGTGGCACTCGGGGGCAGGTCAGGTGGACACACGTCCCACGCCTACCTTGTACTCGATCCTCCAGTCCTGCTCCCTGCTGCTCTTGCTGTGGTTCCTGAACACCTCCACCCTGTACTGCCTCACCAGCAGCAGGTCTTTCACAAAAGCCTCAAAGTTCAGCTTGCTTAGGATCACACTCTCCAGTTTGCGACTCCCTGTTGACCAACAAGAGTAACAATAGAGCTGCCTGCATGCATGCATTTATTCAAATGACCTAAATATAAAGAAATTAGGGAGATATAAGTGACGAATAAACAATATTTCCGCATATCAAGGGACATAAGGTAATGCACGTAACCTTAGCATTACCTAATAAAAAGTAGTCGTACTCGTTTTTTGTTATTATTTTAGTAAACATAATCCGCCATTAACTTAGGTTCAGCTATGGAAACTGGGTGCATGCCGTTACCTGATCCTAAGTTTTTGATGACCCCATTGGTCTTAAAAACCTCCTTGGCTGCAAAGATAGCGTCTTTCCCGTGAACGGTGTAGTAGTCATTGCGGTCAAATATCCTAAACGTGGTGTCTGGCTTCTCCGGCATGGAGAAAATAAAGTTAAGGAAGCCATTTTCGGCTGCACTGTCCATGCAAATGTTCTGCTTCGGTTGCACCGCCATGCTGGAATCTCCCGCCACCGACGGAGCCAAACAGGAAGATACGTAAACTTTTTTTGCTTAGTTGCCATGGAAATAAGGACTGCGACAGCTTTTCGGCACCGTTGATTTTGAAGAATTAATATTGAACACTCACTACCGCCACCTGTTGAGCTGGAGGCTGAACAGACGTGCAGGCAGATGGGGATGAAAAAGAACCCCACAGGTCCAATTTATGAAGGAATGCTGCACCAAATGCTTGAACCAAATTACACCCCCCAGGGCAAAGCACACAATCCCATTTAAAATGCAAATGAATTAACTAAAACGGAAGGGCTTTATGCATTCATCTTACTCTTAATATCTAAAATGGTAAAAAATAAAAATAAAGATTTGATACGTCTGAAACCACAATTCCAAAAAATGTTTGGAGGCTGTGCAGAATGCGAATATAAAAATGTATGCAGTGTTGAACACAATAATTTCCCTCTGGGATTATTAAAGTATTTCTGATTCTGATTTTGATTCTGAACAGTTCACTTTAATAAAGATCCAGTTCACAGAAGGATATGGAGGAGATAATAGATGCTGACAAATTGATATTTAATAATTTCATCAAATATATCAGCAGAAAAAAGAATAAAAACTTTCTACAAAATAGGCTGCAAAAATATGTGGTACTCACAAGAAACAGCTTGGTTAGTTTGGTCAAAAATGGTAGTGTGCAGAAAGAGAAGACTTTTAAAAGGAAGAGTCTCCAAGATATTAAGAATAACTATCGGCAGTAAGCAAAAAAACTGAATTCAGAATGAAGGCATAGCAATGGTCTTTTGACCCTCAAGGAAAACTTGATTCTAAACAGACTTTGTATAGACACCTCACAGGATCATGCGTGTCGGAGCTATCCTCAGTATTTGAACAGAACTGTACCTATTATCTCATTAAGATGCAGTCCGCTTTCATTTTCACAAGAGCAATGGCACATCAGCAGGATGGAAGCATTTCACTTTCTCAAAAGGAACCAAGATCCATCTAATTTTTTTTATGACATAAAAAAATGTTAGTGTGATGAATTTGCAGTTTCTTATCATTACAAAACTTTTTTTTAAATTAAAAAGATTTTATATAAAACTTTACCTAATACATTATTGACGTAATCATTCAACCTGAAAAACCAAACTCCTTCATGCAGCTATTCAGTTAAAAGCAAAGGAGGAAGGTTTGGTGACAGTTACTAGGAGAAACCTCTTTGCTTCCAACAAGCTTGATCTAATTCCATTAGTGAAGCCACTCTTCATGTGTTTCCACAGGCTCTAGGGGAGGAATGAGCTGTGTGTTCCCAATTCACACGTTCAAAAATATGACCACCTTTCCCTATCTAGTCAGTAGACGGAGCCCCTGTGGGCAGTCTCAATCTGATCTTGGCAACTTTTTCACTTGATAAAATGAGGATGGAGTTCATGAAGAAGGCAGAAAATCAGAATGACCTTCTGAATCACACGTTACAGCAGGCTTTAGAAAATTATCATTTTACATTTAATAATTGTATAGTACTGTATTTTTATGATTTTGTCCGTTTGCCATGCACTGATTTATTTTACAAATGTCTGGGTGTTAAAAGCATAGTTATGGACAAATGTCTACACAATTTTTACATTTATTACAAATGTAATGCACCATTGAATAAACAGTTAATATACTTACTCTGCATGACTAATTGGGAGCATGAGTATAACACAGTGATGTTTTATTAGACAAAATGTTACGATTAGACAAAAAATGTATACATATCGATGAAATAAATGAAATAAGTTCTGCAATATTTGAAAAAACCGCAACTAAAAAGGGACAAGTCTAAAACACTATATATAAAAGAAGAGGATTTTTTGCTCTGAGAGTCCAGCACAGACACGACCTGAAATAAGAGATGCATCTGGACTTTCAGTTAATCCATACTGCTCACTGAGGGGGCTCATCAGAAATGGAGAAAAGGTGTCTGACAAATGTACACAAGAGGTGAAGCTCGTCTCTTTTGAAACAGTGAGGGATTCTCTTGATAAATTGCTGTGCTTCTTTCAAGATTATACAAATGAACGAAGAAAGACTTAAAACTTCCACACACTAGCTGAGACAACACGAAGAGTGAAATGAATTGCTTTGTAGAATTTATTGCATGTAACTCAGAAGCCATTTTTTGGAATGACATAACAAAAAATGATGATAGATGCCAAACACTGACCCCATTCAAATCTGCATAAATTACCGTGAGCAAATCCAACATTTTATTTTTTAATGAAAGTTTAAAAGAAAGGCCGATTTCAGACCTAAATGCTTTTGAAAATACAGTTTGATTGTTATCTCAGGACCCGTTAAAGATCAGCTCACCCCTCATTTCTAAGCATTCGCTGTTAAAGAAATTTTGCCGGGAGTGCCCAAACATTTGATTTTCGCGGATTAGGGGCATAAAAAGCCTGACTTTCCCTAGAAAAAGAATACACCTATATTATATACATATATATGTCATGGGTCTTTCGGGCTATTTATGAAAGCGTTTGTAGAAAAGAGGCGCAACATAATCGGAACCAATGCATTGGAGATACGCTAAATGCATTAAGTGTCAAGTGATGCCTGATGTAGAAAATCTGTTGTATAGTCCACCTCATGCATTGAGGGGAGGTGAGTGTCTGGGGGAGGGTGGGTGATGACCCTGTTGACGACACGGTGTTTTTTTTCCTCTCTTTTGACGTAGGAGGCATCCTGACGAATGAGAATCTGATGCGCTCCCAGCGGCTCCATAAAAGCAGGGGAGCATCAGAAGGGAAAGCAGCCAAGAAGTCTCACCAACTCATCCCAGCCCGGACCTTTCCATCTGCTCTTCTCTCTCTCTCTCTGTTATCCCTCGAAGAATCAACAGGCGAAAATGAACTGCATCGAAAAAGTCGACGCCGTGGAGGAGTTCCACTGCAACAACGGCTTCAGTGACCTCATCATAGACGCCAAGAAATCCGCGGCCGTGCACCGCAAGCACGAGACGTCCCGCAAAGAGGCCGAGGACGAATCCCGCCTACCTGCGCTGGAGGCCGCCTACACCAACATCCTGCGGGATCTCGGGGAGGACACGGACCGGGATGGGCTGGTGCGCACGCCGCTGCGCGCCGCCAAGGCCATCCAGTTCCTCACCAAAGGCTACCACGAGACCATCGAAGGTGAGTCATGCATCCACCGTTTGAATAAAAGAAAAGAAACACCACACCAGATACAGCAAATGTGAACCTGGCTCTACTCTTTAGACAGGAACTGATGAGGGAGTCAAAAAGTGATGTATGGTGACTGGCAGTGAATTGAATTATTATCTGACCATGTTTTCTTGAACATTACTCTATTGAGTGAACAGATATACAGAAACCAATGCACCAAACTCTAAATTCTGAATTTCATTTGGACACATAAATATCATTGTCCAAATATATTTGTTAAAAAGATTAATTGGATAAAGATTTGTTGAGTTATCACTTATTAGATATGTATCTACCACTGTAGAATATTTTCACGTCAAAGCATTTGTAAGCACAATCCACATTCTTTGAAAGCCCCACAGAGGTAACATGGAAGTGCATGTGTGTTTGCCCCCAACAGACATCTTAAACGACGCTATCTTTGATGAAGACCATGATGAGATGGTGATCGTGAAAGACATTGATATGTTTTCGCTGTGTGAACATCACTTGGTGCCCTTCTTTGGAAAGGTAAGTTTGAATTTGTGCATCGACCAAATAAACAACACTGAACGGCAGTGCAGATAAGGAATAACAAACCCATAAGTTATTTACCTTAAAAGCAGAATTTTTGTAGCTGAATCTGCCCTTAGCTGGCATTATTTGGTTGTTTAAGATCCAGTCTGGATGGTTACACTTTCCCACCCTTTGCTCTTGTGATCTGACCTTTGCTTCCACTGCTTGTCATCTCTCCAGGTTCACATCGGGTATATTCCAAACAAAAAAGTGGTGGGGCTGAGCAAGCTGGCAAGGTAACACCGAACACGCACACCCTCACACACTTACTGAACTCCCCCCTGCTGCCACTGTAGCTGTGTGTTTCTGGTGTAGGAGATGGGTGACTGCGTTCTTCTGTTATCTCAGTGCATTGACCTAGAGGCTTTCAGTCTGTGCTCGATGGTCATCATTTAGTCCCTTCATCAGGCACACTCACGGACACAAGTCTAAGATCTGTCCACCCGAGCGAAGACAAAATCCCTTCAGTCCTGTGGGAATCCCTCTTTCTCTCCCTTCTCTAAAATCATGCAACAAATCTAAAGACACAAACACAGAATAACATTTAGAATTAGCGAATTCAGCATGGTGAATGATTCACAGATAAAGAGTCTATACAGCCGGTTGTCCAGATTAGAGGCCAGGGGTTGAGCTCAGATGCCAGACTGTGTTTATCAAACGATTAATAATTATTATATCTGATGCAATCAGTCCTTGTTTTTTGTGTTCTGATTTTTCTAGGATTGTGGAGATCTTCAGCCGGAGACTTCAAGGTAGCAGCTAGTTATTAAAAAGAAAAAAACACGACAACTGCATTGCAAGTTGAATAGAATTCAGCAAGAATGTAAAATTGGTTTTGTTTCTTTTAGTCCAAGAGCGTCTGACCAAGCAGATTGCAATGGGAATATCTGAGGCTCTGCAGCCCAAAGGCGTGGCTGTGGTCATAGAAGCAGCGTGAGTACAAACCCTCTAACATTAAACTGGGCAAATAGATTTGTTTCATTAGATTTTGTTTCGGTCTTCTCTGCCAAAGTCCCTCTTACTTGACACTGAGAGTTTATAAACCGAGTTTGATGTGGGTAAATCTGTGGCATCAACCTTTTAAAAGCATTATCTTGAGCCGCTGGCATTTCTTCAAAGCATGTCAAAAAGCTTAACCAAGACACTGAGACAAAAGTGCACGTGCGTGGTTGTTTGCAGGCACATGTGCATGGTGATGCGTGGTGTCCAGAAGATGAACAGCCGCACCGTGACGAGCACCATGCTGGGAGCGTACTTGGAGGACCCCAAGACCCGGGAGGAGTTCCTGACCCTAACGATGCGCACCTAACAAACCTCAAACATCCTCCACTCCCAGGCCTCAGCAGTGTGCAGAATCTGTGGGGCTACTGTGGGCCTGCATGTGAATTTCCTTTTGAAAAAATCCTAACGTAACAGATCAGACCAGTTACAGAGCACATAAAGGAACTGCAGGACGTCCAGTTCTGGAGCTGACCTCTGTTCAGACACAGACGCCTGAGGGATTTCAGCACTGTCTGAAATCACTTTGAAAACAACTCACATATTCATGGTGCCTTTTGGGATATATTTTAAGTCTTTATATGGCAATATTGTATTAAACCTGAGTCGAATACTATAACATAGGAGTACTCAGACTTTGAATTTTTTGGTTTGTCTGATGGGACTTTCATTGGTGCTTTACCAAAGTGTTATTGTATTATTGTATTTAGAATACACAGAATTTAGCAGTTTCACAAAGGACGTGTCATTTTTAAATACATTTTTAAAACCTATTATATGACATTTTAAGATGAAAATCAAATGTATTATATTTGTATTCCAAAGAGTGGAGCAAATAAATGCAGTTATGTGATCAATGATTGTGGTGTCATGTTTTCCAGTCTTAAATAAAACTTTATGTCGACAACATAACAGCTGACAGCGTATTGTTTGTGAATGTCAGTCATTTGTTGTGTTATCATTATTCATTAAAATGGAGAAAGATGTTTTATGTCCTACCTGAAATTCAAAGTCAGAGTGATTCAATTTAGAGATTTGTATGGAAGCACATATCAGCACAATTCAATAGTTATTAAAAAATGGGACTATTTTATATTGAGCTGTTGAGTTAAACAGTTAAAGACATTTTAATTTTTTTGCTGCTCAGGATTCTTAGGGCAAGTCTCTACATCCCACAAATTAGGCAGTGTAATTGGTGGGATATGTAAATAAGACAAGCAACGCCAGATCCAGAACTTCAATCCATAGCTTAGTTCAGAAACAAGAAAAAAATAATTTAACAGTTTTGAAGAAAGTAAATCTGGAAAAAAACATCAGGGGAATCAAATGTATACTAAGCAAAATGAAAGACCAACTAAATTAGGAAAAGCTAATAATAAAACCAGATGGATCCAGACTTTCAAACCTTTAACTCATGGTAAGATTTCAAATGTGGGTGCACCTCTGTAGGCTACCCGACTAAACTTGCCTAACTCAGTTATTAGCTTTACTCACATGTTTTGCATTATGGTACAAAAAAGTCAAATGACAACGGGGTTGTAGGAACAAGTGTGTGCACATGTGATTTAATGCCTGAGGCAGAGCCAGCCCTTTAAATATCAAATGTGGGATCCTGTCATTACCCATCACATGAACTATAACCTCATGTGGAGAGTGAGGGGGGAGGGTCACAGCTGAGGGCTCAGTAGCCAGTTTCCAAATTTGATTATGTCAGAGTAAACCAATTATTACAGAACACAAAGGAAATATTTATATGCTGTGCGTAACAGGCTAAAATTATACTTTACCTGCAGGCAGAAATACACAATGATCAAGTCAAATCTCATCTTATCTTTATTTCAATCAAATTCAACACAGAACATACAGTATTGTATAGAGATATACACCTTTTAAAAAGTAAATAATGCAAATGTAAGGACAGAAATTAAAATACACAAAATGTCTTAAGGGTTTTATTTTACAAATAGGTCATAAAAGGTGTTTTTCGGAGACAATGCAACTTGCCTGGGTGAGACCACATCTTCACTAGTTCTATAGCATCATCTTATGGCATTATCAGATCATCCATTATAGCCATCTCCAGATCTCGCTTTCACAGTTAATTTCTCCATTTGTGAAGCTGTTCTGTGATCAATGCCCCATCACACAGATGTCTGCTTGTAATTCTTGGTGTCCAAAACCTTTTTTCCACACATTGCACAGATCCCTGCAGAGGGAAAAAGCAGAGGTAAAGATACAATCAATTGTTTTAGAAAATGCCAACAGCAAAAAACTTGAGAAAATAGCACTACAGGATAGACTTTAGCAGCTTATCTTCCATATTTTGTGTACAGAATGCAACCACCTGCTGTATTCGAAGCAGATTCTTTTACAGGTTCCACGAGATATGCTTTCTGTTAATACTTCTGTTTCAATTTCATCATTGCCTCTAAATACAGTGCAAAACCAACACCAGGAATCATGGGAAATTCACAAAAGGTTCACTGAGAAGACATAATCACCACCGAACAAAGAGAGCAACAGTCTTATCAGCATGTTTACATGTGCATGCTTCCAATATAGTGCAGACTTGCTGAACTAAGTCTGTGGGTGAAGGGCAGCAAAAAACCCTCCACAGCTTACCGACAAAATCCCATCAGGGCCAATGAAAGCCTCAAACCAATCACTTAAGTTAACAAGGTGCACCTGTGAATAGCATAAAGAGTGAAGAAACATGGCAGATTAACTCAGTCTTGTATCAGTGAATCAGCCATACAGCCACTATACTTTTCTTTAATAGCATTCTTTTCCAATGTTTCTTCAGTCAATATGAAGTAAAGCTACGATATAAAAAATATGGTAAGAGTACCATTTCACTGCTACTGTTTATCAGCAGGGCCACAAACACGAACCATATTTATTCATTGTGACTGGAACACAAAACTCATAAGGATATTGGCTCAATGTGCTAAAGATGATACCTTTCTTATAAGCACAGCCTTGGCAGTAGTGTGATCCAGCCTGATGAACTGAGCTCTTACAGATCCTGCAGATAGCGAAGCCTGACTTGCTGTACGGGTCAAACCTGAAAAGGATAAGCATGGCATGTCCATTACTGTAGATGCAGCAGTGTGGTCAACACATTGACGTGTGAGTAGGTTTTGTTTGAATTCTTACAGATTAGGAGGATACTCACCTGGCTTTCTTAGATGTCAGCATCTTGTTCTCGTTAAGCTTACGCCCTCCACTTTCTAAGAAATAAAATTGGATGAAAATGTGATTTCCCCACCTCCAGGATAGAAACACTTAAATTGTGCACACAGATCATAGTGAGCTTATCATTCTCTCCAATATCATTAAAAATAATATTTTGCCTCAAAGAAGATCATTGTTTTACAAAGGAAAACCCCCCAGCCATAAATTACTGTGACCAATTCTGAGTAAAAATCCATTTCAAGTGCCACTGACTTGAAAAGACCGCAAATAAAGTTACATAAAGCTTATATGTTGATAATAACGAAATCGAAGTGAACAATACCATCAAAATACACCAATCTATTTGTTTCGCATTTAAATGGTCTTAGATAGATAAGGAGAAATCTCGCAGAATTTACCGGTTGTATTCCTGGCCCCATCTTTCCAGGTGTCCGGCGTGATAACCTTTCCGAGCTTCTTCTCACCTGTCACGGTCAATAACACAACATATTCAGACAAAAAGCATCCACTTAACTTACATAAAGGCCATACTCAATCAAAACAGCTAACTTCACCAAATGTTAGCCAGCCATTAATACGTTCAAGCCTTTATTGGCAGCATTATCGGATTGAATTTCATAAATACGTTTAGTGTTCAGAGAGTTATACGTACATTTCTCGCAAACCATTTTCCGTTCTGTTTGTTTACGCAGTTAATATGTTTGGCTAGCTACTCGTAGCGTAGCTTTCTCTGTTGATAAAAACTTCCGGTCGTTCCTGATATTTCAAAGCACGTATTTCATTGGTTTAGTTTACAACAATAACGTCATCAATGGTTCCAGTAAAACGTTCAATGATTGGTGAAATTGGACAACTCGGTGGGATCAAGTTAGTAATATTTCAACACTTCCTGTTTTTTGCTGAAGGGTGAGATGTATTTAAAAATACATCTCCATGTGGGACGTGTGAGACTTGTTATCATAAGGTGTTGGATACATTATCAAATTCGGGAATAGAATTTCAGATTTTAAAAGCTTCAGGACTGGACATGTTTGGCAAAAACAGATGAATGATTTTTAGCTGTCTTTATAAACTGTTTATCTTAAATGCAATTTTCTTACATTCGTTTATTGTTTGCATTGACATTTTCATATATTTATGTGAAAATAATCTTAGATTATTTGTACTGCAAATGTCACAAATAGAAATTATTTCTATTTTAAAATGGCACAAATGTTTTTAGTTTATCATTGTCATTTTCTGTACATATGTTATTTTTTCCTTTGTAAAGGAAAATACAGTAGTTTGAGTTATTGTTCTTTACCTGTGCACTGAATTGACTTCAGCTAGACGTTTATTGTGAAGTTCAACCGGAAGTGTTTGGTGTTTACGGAAACGCCTTTCATCTATGGATTCAGCACGTCTTTCAACCCTAACCCCAACAGTTTCGTTAACTTCGGCAATTTTTACTGTAATTTGGTACTCTGCGTTAGTTTCTTGCGGTAGATAGAGGAGGCTGTCAACATGTGGGACCATGAAATCCGAGCCATGGCGTCCACTCACGCCATCATCGCATCGTCGGTGTTCATGGCCACCGTCTTACTGGCGGTGTTCGTGCCGGGCTTCTCCGTGTACGGCATGCACCTGCTGTGGATCTACGCGGTGTCCGGTGCGGTGACCGCTGTCAGTGTGTCCGTGTTCTGGCTGCTTGGCATCTCACCGCCCACGAAAAAGCACACACTGGGATACAAGGTACGAGATAATGTATCAGAAAAGGAGAGTGCTGCGCTTGAGTTAAGATATTACATAGAAAATGTATGGAAAACTAGCTCCACCTGAACATCCATCTAGTTTCAAATAAACAACACCAATCATTATCACTATACTTAGAATAAACTGCAACGATCTTAAGGGATCTTTGTGTCTCTTAGTGTCCTAATATTTGTTATCCAACCGACTGTTCTAATTTACTTTGGAATAAGATTTAACATGAATTTCGAGTTCAAAAGACAAGAGAGCTCTGTATGTGTCCAGCATTTTATTGTGCTAAGTAAAGACTCAAATTAAGCAGCGTAAACAAAACAAAATAAATAGAACCAAAGCCTGTGTATTATCTTTTTCCACAGTGTGTATAAGTTGATTAAAGGATGTACAAATTTGTGCCAAATTCTTTTGATTCTCTTTTGCACAGAAATAGAAGTCTACTAACTTCTTTTAAAACACGATTATTTCCAGAGCAAATTACCACTTTGACAGGATCTTGAAGAACTCTTTTTTTGCTGTCTGTTACTCATTTTTTATTCAAATGATCTTTCCTTCCTCAGCTGTCCAGGCTGTTTCGTTCCTGTTTGTACTTCTTGCTGTCTTGCCTGTTTTTCCACACTGTGGTTGTTCTGTATGGAGCTCCACTAATTGAGTGAGTAGCCTGTATTATCCATGATCATACACGAGTGTTTGTGCCCATGTCAATACATAGTAGAAAGTTGCACATGATAAGTGAATGAAAAGAAAACTTAAGTATAAGAAGCATTTAGGACATTGTTATTAAACAAGTGCTGTTTGTCCGACACATAAAGAACTTCCATCTGTTGCTGTTACAGGGACGATCTAATTTCTTATATTTTTCAGGTCTGCTTTAGAGACGTTTTCACTTTCTGTGCTGCTGACCTCCCTGACCACTCTGAGGTGTCTCTGTGTCCTTGGCCCACACGTCCAGGCCTGGATAAGAGTGTTCAGTCGACATGGGTCAGCACAAGATTGCTTTTTTTTTTTTTTAATCAAGCTCTAATTGTCACATGTGCATATGACATCTTTGTTTCGCTCTTTCTTCATCCTCAGAGCTATGTCTGTGTGGGACACCGCTCTGCAGATTACAGTGGCTTGCACACTGATCGGTGCCTGGCTGGGAGCGTTCCCCATACCTCTCGACTGGGATAGACCCTGGCAGGTCAGCGGCACACATGCAAAAATCCTCACATAGATAAAATGTGTCGAGCAGGATGAAAGTGTTTTTGGTATTTTTTAATAAGAGGAAATCAGAAGTTGGTGTCCTTGAAGGATTGCTTGTCTTCTTCCATAGGTTTGGCCTGTTTCCTGCAGTGTAGGTGCCATGATTGGCTACCTGACCGGGCTAGTTGCTGCTCCAGCTTGGATCCACTATCATCGTAAACATCTCACATACAAATGCAAGTGATGGGAACACATTTGGTTTTGACAATTGTGTTTGTGTGAAGATCGCCGTGGGATTGGGAATCGACTTTTTGCTGATTATTTATGGAGGCGGTTCAGGGTGAAGCTTGTAAATGATTTTGTAACATGCTTTTTGTACAAGGGGATATCTTTGACAAGAATAAAACATTATTCAATGAACAGTGTGCAATTACTTTGGATTTATTTTATTTTAAAAGGTATTCGTTTTTTATTGAAACTTCCTCAGCACCAGTGATGTTTTTTTTCTTTTAACCTGAATCCTAAAATGCTCACACCTGTAGGTGGCGCTGTTGCATCATAACTTTTGTGAGTGTTTCATCCCATTCAAAATAAAGATGAACAACAGAGCTTCATTTGTAAAGAAAAATAAACACTTATATGGTTGGATGGGTATTTATTAAAAACGTTTTGGACTAAACAAACTTACTTTACTACTCATTCTCATTCTCTCTGTTGCTATTCTGCACCTGAAGCTGGTGACTGATGAATACTGGTCCTACTTATACAGCCATTAATCTTCCAACAACTCCATTTCAGCACCCTCCTCCCACCCCAGCTCTCATTCTCATTCCACCTTTTCACATCCTCCGGCAACTGTATTGATTGACTTTCATTTTAGGAGCATTCGTTTTCCTCCTTTCATTCCACCCACACCTCTTGTTCGCCTTTACAATCACATCAACCACAATGAGCGTTAGATTTTCGGCACTGCAATCTCCAGTTGTAAATTGAGTGGAAGGGGGGCGGGCGGGGGGCACAGACAGGACTCTGGGATAAAACTTCAGTCATAACATCAAAGACAATAATAGTTGTCAAAGCTGCCATAAATCCGCCTCATTTTATTAAGATTTGTAGATAACCCGGGGCAAAACCTTCTATTACCCCTGTGCTCCCGCACATAAAACTGTTGCTACGGAGAAGCTGGAAAAATAACTGATGGAAAAAAAGGGGGTTTTGGGGAGAGGGAGATCCCTTCAAGAGGCGAGCATATGCTTACAGCACCAATCAACACCTTTTTTTCATGCTTCAGTCTCTCCCTCCATCTCACGAAATTCAATCTGACTTCATGCTGTTAGCACCGTCGGCCTTGTTCTGCCTTCTTTTTTCTACTTTCTACAGATACGTCATTGCCCTGGCGAGCAGAAAAGCTTTCAAGTGTGGCCACAGGAGAGCAAAGGGTGTGACAAAGCTGATTTCGTCCAGACCCGAGGCAAATCTCACCCTGATTTCACCTCCAGCTGCAGTATGGAGGGAATTTATATTTCCTGGAGAGTGAGGATGAGTCACAGGGGTCAAATCCAGCCAATACGTGCATGTGTGTGCGTGTGTGTGTATGTGTCTGGTTGGGTTCTCTGTTCTTGTTCACCTAATCAATGTTCTTTGTGGACAGAAAACTGGTTTGGGCGCTTTGTTCATGTGCTCAATTCCACTTGTGGTTGTTTCATCTTCGAGACAAGGGGCGCTCTCTCTCTCTCACACATACACAAAAACACTATAGCTACAGCTTCACAAATTGCTCTCCTCATTCAATCTCAGAGAACTTTATTTATTCATTATTTGTTCTCAGGCAACGCTGTTGTGGCACAGCATTGTGGGAAGAGGTGATTTGTCACCCCCTCCCCATCCTTTCCCCTCAGCCGCTTCTGGAAGGCAGTCGTTTGCTCGTGTCTACTTCTGCAGATTTGCGCAGAGGAGAGAGAAACAGACTGTTTAAACCCGGATCTTCTCCACGCCGTGGTAGATGGTGTCCAAATGAAAGTACCCCGAATCATCGCGTTAATGGGCGTGTTGACAAGACTCCTAATGTGGCTGACAACAGAGAATTAACAGTCTACATGCAGGTCTGCTCGCCTGTTGGATCACAACCTGCATATTAAGTGCAAGGTTCAGTTTCAGTTCATGCCAAATGTTTCCAGCAGCAGCAGGCAGCTGATCCCTGTGTTATCAGAGTTAGAGCTACCAGCCTGGCCAAACAAGCCCAGAGAGAGAAGTTTTCTACCCAGAAAAGAAAAGTGAACCAAATCGAAGTGGGCCCTGACTGTTGAATTCATCTGGAAAACAAAGACAATTGTGCCAACTGAAAGTTAACACTGCTCCTATATGGCCACAAAGGAAAAAAGTTATTTCCAAAATGCTGACAAACAAGGAGGCTTTTTGTGAAAGAACAGTATTCTTCTGCATCAATTATAGACTGTTGTTTACTCAGTAAGATCTGCTATCATCTAAAAAATTTGGCCAGGGGGCTGATGACAGTACAACATTTTGTTTGGATTACCTACTCTTGTTTAATCTGAAAACCTATTAGCAATCTAAATTAAACCTCATAGAACATAAAAAGCATTACAGCTTTCTGGAGCATAAAAGACCATAACAATCAGAATGATTGTTTTTTGTTAGAAAAGACTTTGCAACCTGCAGGAACGTCAATGAAGATATTCTTTGATAAGAAATTAATACTTATATCATAACCCTAATCAGAGGGAAATTAAAACAGGGATGGAGGGGAATAACATTTTCAATGGCATTGCTTCTTCTTAAACTCAACACACCAGTTACGTATTTCGAACGTTGCAATTTTTTTTTTGTGACAGAAATGGCTCCTTATGCAGGACATTCAAGCATGTCATTTGATGTAATAATGGAAAAACCTTCCACACATCGATGTGTACAAGACGCAGCTTGAGAAAAATTGAGTTTGGATTTTCCTCTGATAAGTCACACCCATCATCCGGTTAACAGCTTTCCTCTCACACCTGTCCTCCCTCTCCTCACATCCCACTTGCTTCCTGCGTTTGAACTCCCCCTTTTACCCCACTTTTCCTACGTTCATACTCCTTCCCTGTGTGCTGCACTGGCTGTGGTAGATGTCTCATGTCGCTCCTGTACGCTCGTGACAAAAGGACCCATTGTTACTGAGGGACGTTCAAGGGGGCTGTGATGAGGCAGGGGGTGGGGGTAGGGGGGATAGCATGAAGAGGTTCCTGAAGGATTCTTCTTTTTTAAAAGAAAAAAAAAAGATCACCATCAAACCCTTTATTGTCTAAAAAATTTGAATATGAAAACAACATTATATCTGGGGCTGCCTCCATGACACCAACAAGACTAAAGCGCTGAAGTGATTCGGGGATTTTCTTCTTGTGCCATCAGCAGATTGATATTTTTAATTCCTTGGTGTGAAAATAATCAGAACGATTTTCAACAGCAAAAAGCGCTGCCGGTGACTGGTTCCACTCCAGGGCCTAGAACCAATTTACTGGAAATTATTAAACCAATTTCCTTCTGTGTCAGAATAATGGTGCAATGACGGGAATTTGGTCAGAGAAAAATAAACAGTGGGCAGATAAAAGCTAAACTACTGAGCTGTTTTTCTATGGCAATATTGTGTGATATTTGACAACAGATTAAAATCTGAAAATCAGATTAAAATCTGACATCTCTGAATATTGTACGGGTTTTATGCTTCATTTTTCACAACTGTAGACCGTCCTCATAACTAATTCATCTCGCTATCCAGTCTAGTAGGTCTGGGTCATCCCTAGTGCTCTACCCAGGTAGCTATGCTTGACAGATGAAGGGGGAACCAGAATTGTTATGAAAACATCATTCTCTTTATGGACATTCAAGTAACATAAAGACTAGATCTGTGCAGTAATTTCAGCTTTACTTACATGACTGTTGACCTCCCAAAGAGGCAGACGTGGAAAAACACAATTTTCTCAGTTGGTCCACATTTTCAGACGTTCAGTACCTGGTTATGTAAATCAATTTCTTAACATTTATATGTACATGCATGTTCAAAAGAAAGTGGTCCACCTCCAAATGGACAAGCTTAGCTTTAATCAACATGGTTTTACTTTTATTAAAAGGACATTGATATGCATCACTCTATTGAACTAAAGCAAACATCTGTAGAATTGACATCCTAACAAAGTCAACCAGGGGAACCTTTATGAATGAGGGGGAAACTAATTCTGACCCCCTGGTGAGACCAGACAACATCTGACTATCAGATATGTCTACTTAAATTTTTTTCTGGCCCCCTTTTTGTGCCCCTCCATCTGGCCCTCAGCAGTGAACCACATCATAAAACTGCACCGTGGTCATCTCTGGCTTTATAATTTCCTTGTCATCTGGCTGAAATGGCTTAAAAAAAGCCACATTTTCCTTCAAAAGGAAATCAGGTGAAGTGGCCGCTAGTCACAAGTGTTTAAAGGCTGAACATCATGTACCCCCAGCGTACCCCCAGCCTCACCCAAAGGCAGGAAGTACAATAATGTACTTCAAGGAAAAAGCATTCGATTGCACTACTGCTGATGATTACAGCCTAGAGTCTACTATACATATCCACATCACACTTGAGAAAGGAAATTGCTCAGATGTCTGCGAAACTGTGAGTGCAATAGGTAAAGAAAAAATGGATCTGTGAAGAAAAAGGGGAAAAAATCAATAGGTCTTGCAGAAATGTGCATGCAGAAATAGGAATGTTATTTTTAAAAATCCAATTCAGGGTAGGGGGTGCCATGTTTTCTTTTTTGTTTCAAATGGATTGTCAGAAGAAAAAAAAGTGCTGCTGGAGGCAGTGTGATAAACCAAAACAGAATGATCCTTCTTATTTTTGCTGGTCTTTATACAGCAAATCCCAAGTTAAACTAAATGAAAACCAGTGCAAAATAGTGTATTATTACTATGTCAGCAGCCACAGGAAAATATCAAAATATGGTCACAAAGTTAGCCTTTGAAATTTGCCCATTCACAAATGCAACGTGAACCAAAAAAAAACTAAGCACGTTGAGCTCATGGATTTTTCAATAATCAAACACTACACGAAGAGCTTGATGTGTACATCAATGAACATCAGATGTACCTACACTGCTGCCATAAGCAGCTCATAGGATATCTTAGGTGTGATTAACAGAGTTTTGGGAGTGCATCAGTGTAGTTTCACTAAGGCAACCGTACACGTTAATTCAACATCTGTATTGTGTCATTTCAAGGTACCCCATACTCTTTCATTCAGCATCGTTTAAACAGAAATACAGGTCGTTGTGTTTGTGAATTAAGAATAAAACATATTTCAAATTGCAACACAAGTTTGCAGACCCCTGTCCCCACTTACATATGTTTCCCATGGCAACAATGTTGCACGGAAACATTTAGATCAACATTTAGACAAAGGAGAAAAAGGCAGCTACTAGCAGGTTCATCGCAAGCAGTGGTGAGGAGCATGTGACATCACACCAGGGCCCACACATATGAGGCCTGGATGAGGCGACACGTAAGCCAAGTGAGCAGCAGCTCCGCTCCAGACAGGGTCTCCTTCCTGCTTGCTGATGAGCTGCTGGCATCA